>JAHIAL010000153.1:0-486614 GCA_021605145.1 Aegilops bicornis
GTAATGATTATTGATATTATTACCTTACTAAGTGTTTATAGTATCCTCTGGAGTATTTTGATATTTGTTAGGTTGCTAAAAATTAGTAACTTTCGAAACAGGGAATTCTGAGAATGTGAAGCAGAGACTAGTTGAAAGAGTGAAATGTGATGTGATGTGTTGGAAGTGGTTCCAAGATTGATATGATCATCATTTGCACCCTCCCTATACTTTCGGGGATTAGTGTTAAACCCTAAATAAATGTTGTTGTTTTAGGCGTTTGCGTTGAAGCATGACTATGAATTTGATCATGTTTATTGCAATACTGATTTATTCATTTAAAAATCGGAGAATAATTGTTGTTACTGTTTACATATGAATAAAACCCGATGGTCATACACCCAATGAAAATAGTTTGTTGGATCTCGAGTCACTAGTATTCCATAATATTGATGCCCAAAAGATGCAAAGTTGATAATGATATTGAAACTTATTTGTGGCACCTCTTGTTTGCGGAAAGGTCATATCGGTGTAAAAGCGCATGAAGAAACTCCATAAAGATGGATTTTGGAATCATGGTTATGAATCATTTTTGATGCTTGCGAACCATGCCTTTTGGGCAAGATGACTAAAACTCCGTTCTCGAACAATGAAGCAGAGCTACCGACTTGTTGGAAATAATACATGGGCCGATGTATGCGGTCCAATGAATGTTGATGCTTTGAAGTGGCAGGTATCGTTATTTTCGAGCCTTCTGCGGATGATTTGAGCAGATATGAGTATATCTTCTTAATGAAACACAAGAGTCTGGAAACATTTAAAAGTTCAAAGAAATTTCAGAGTGAAGTGGAGAATCATCAGTAACAAGAAAATAGAAGTTTCTGTTGATCTGATCATGGAGGAGAATATTTGAGTTATGAGTTTGGCCTTCATATAAAACAATGTGGAATAGTTTCGCTGACTCACGCCACCTGGAACACCACGCGTAGATACGGTATGGTGTCCGAACGTCGTGTACCGCACTTTATTATTGGATATGGTGCGATCTATGATGTCTCCTATCGGTTTACCACTATACGTTTTGGGGTTATGCATTGAGACAGCATTGCATTCACATTAAATAGGGCACCATCTACAAATCCGTTGAGGCGACACCGTACTTCGAACTATGGTTTAGCAATAAACTAAGGTATCGTTTCTTAAAGTTTGGAGTTGTGATGCTTATATGAAAAAGGATTTCAACCTGATAAAAGCTTTCGAACCCAAATCCCGGAGGAATGCGTCTTCCTGTAGGATACCCGAAAGGAAGTTGTTGGGTACACCTTCTAATCCCACGGATACTGAAGGCAAAATATTCATTTGCTAAGATATGAGTCCTTTCTAGAAGGAGTTTCTCTTTCGAAAAAGAGTGAGTGGGAGGAAAGTAGAGCTTGATAAAGGTAATTTGTACCTTCTCCCGGGTGGAAAGTAGTTCATCACGGAAATCAGTTCCGATGATTCCCTACACCAATGAGGAAGCTAATGATAATGATCATGGAAACTTCAAATCAAGTTACCTCTGAGGAACCTCGTAGGTCTTCGAGTGCAGTCCGCGCAGTGGTAATGCGTTAATCCTATGCGAAGTCATGTTACTAGACCATGATAAACCCTCACGCAGACTATGAGGGGCAGATGATGAGCCCAGATTCCACGAAATGAAGCTTGAGGCCATGAAATCTGAGATGGGATCCATGTATGAGAACAAAGTGTGGACTTTGGTGGAGTTGCCGATGATCGGCAAGCCATATTGTATAAATGGATCTTCAAGAAGGAGGAAGCGGACGACTGACGTAGTAGTGTTACTATCTACAAAGCTCGAAAGCTTATGCATAAAAAGTGTTTAGAGCAAGTTCAGAGGTGTTGAATACGATGAGATTTCTCACTAAGTATCGTGCTCAAGAAATCTGTCCAAATCGTGTTAGTGATTGCCCACATTTTACTTGAAATTTGGCAAATGGATGTCAAAAGCGCATTCTGAATGGATTTACGGAAGAAGAGTTGTATATGATGCAACCGAGGAAGGTTTTGTCGATCGAAAAGGTGCTAACAAAGTGTGCAAGCTCCAGCAATCCATTTGTAATGGTGGTGCAAAAACCTCTCGGAGTTGGAATAAGCAGCTTTTGATAGTGTGATCAAAGCACCAATGGTTTTATCACAGTTTTGAAGAAACTGTATTTACAAAGAAAGTGAGTGGGAGCTCTACATAGCATTTACGATATTATATGTGGACGACACTATTGTTGATTGGAAATGATATAAATTCTGGATAGCATAAAAAGGATACTTGAATAAAAAGTTTTTCAATGAAGAGACCTCGGTGAAGCTGCTTACATTGAGCATCAAGATCTATAGACATAGATCAAGATGCTTGATAAGATTTTCAATGAAGGTACATACCTTGATAAGATTTTTGAAGTAATTCAAAATGGAACAATCAAGAAGGATTTCTTGCTTGTGTTACAAGGTTTGAAGTTGATTAAGACTCAAAAACCCGACTATGGCAGAAGAAAATAGAAAGAGAATGAAAAGTCATTCCCTATACCTCTAGATCATGAGGTTTATCTAAAGTAATGCTATCTTTGTATGACCGGACCTATTGTATACACTTTGCTACGGAAGGTTTGGCAAGGGAGTACAATTTGATACAGTCTAAGAAGTGAATCCTTTGAACGGGTGGTCGAGAATATCCTTAGTGAGGACTAAGGAAATATTTCTCGATTATGGAGGTGGATGATAAAAGCAGCCGTCAGTAAAGGAATTACATCGGTGCAAGCTTTTACACCTATCCGAGGATGACTCTAAGTCTCAATCTGGATACATATTGAAGAGTGGGAGCAATTAGCTAGAGTAAGCTCCGTCGCCGGAGGCATTATAGACATAGAATATTTTCAAAATACTATACGACTCTGAATACTTGTGACAGACCACGTTGACTAAAAGCTTCTCTCAGGCGAGCAAAAACATGATCATACCTTAAGGTACTCTTTTTGGTGTTAATCACATAGCGATGTGGAACTAGATTATTGACTCTAAGTAAAACCTTTAACGGTGTTGATCACATGGTGATGTGAACTATGGGTATTAATCACATACGAGATGTGAATATTGGTGTTAAATCACATGGCGATGTGAACTAGATTATTGACTCTAGTGCAAGGTGGAGCCCGAGAGAAGAAAATATGCCACAAGGAGGCAATAACAAAGTTATTATTTATTTTCCTTATTTCATGATAAATGTTTATTATTCATTGCTAAATTGTATTAGTAGGAAACATAATACTGCGTGTGAATACATAGACAAACATAGTGTCACTAGCATGCCTCTACTTGACTAGCTTTCGTTGAATGTCAAAAGTCCGGGATTTAAGTTTCCTAGCCACCACATAGACATGAGTTGTCATTTGATTCTAGCGGGATCACATGCCTCTACTTGACTAGCTTTCGTTTGAGATCAAAAGGCCAGTTAAGTTTCCTAGCCATAGACATGAGTTGTCATTTGATTCAGCACGGGATCCACATCATTAGAGAATGATGTGATTGACTTGACCCGATTAAGATTAGCTTGGCACTTTTGATCGTTTAGTATGTTGCTATGGTGCTTTCTTCATGACTTGTACGTATGTTCCTATGATTATGAGATTATGCAACTCCCGTTTACGGAGGAACACTTTGTATGCTACCAAGCGTCATGAAAAGCGTAACTTCGGTGATTATAAAAGGAGCTCTATACAAGGTGTCTCCGAAGGTACATATTGAGATTAGGCGTATTCGAGATTAAGGATTTGTCCACTCAGGTTAATGGGAGAGGTATCTCTCGGACCCTCTCGGTAATGCACATATCACTATAAGCCTTGCAAGCAATGCTTAGCCTAATGAGTTAAGATTGCTGGGATGATGCATTCGTAATGATGTAAAGACTTGCTTACGTGATACTTGAGATTGAACTAGGTATTGAGATAGCGGCGATCGAGATCTCGGGCCAAGTAATGCATACTGCGATGACAAAGGGAACAACATATGTTGTCATGCGCAGTTTGATCGATAAAGATCTTAAGTAGAATATGCTTGAGGAGCCAATATGAGCATCCTGGGATTTCGCGCTATTGGTTATTGACCCCCGGAGAGACATGTCTCGAGTCATGTCTACATAGTTCTCGAACCCGTAGAAGATCCCTTGCACGCTTAAAGTTCGGTGACGATCAGTATTATGAGAGTTTATGTGTTTGATGTATAGAAGGTAGTTCGGAGTCCCGGGTGAGATTGGGGACATGGCGAGGAGTCTCAAAATGGTCGAGACATAAAGATCGATATATTAGCAGGCGACTATATTCGGACTTCGGAAAGGTTCCGAGTGATTCGAATTATTTTTAATAGAATCTTGGGAGGAGTCTACAGAGAATTAGACCGGGGAGTATATGGGCCTTATTGGGCCCATCACAGGGAAGAGGAGACAGGCCAAAAGGAAGGCTTGCGCCCCCTGCAGATCTGAATTGGACAAGGGGTGCAGCCCGTTTTCCTTCTCCCTCTCTCCCCTCTTTCCCTTCTCTCCTACTCCCGAGAAGGGAATCCTACTAGGACTTGGGAGGTCCTAGTAGGACTCCACTGCCCTTAAGCAGCGCCCTCCTCTGGGGCCGGCCTCTCCCTCCCCTCCTTTATATCACAGGGGCAGGGGCACCCTTAGACATAACAATTGATCCTCTTGATCTCTTAGCACGTGTCGCGGTGTCCACCCACTGCACCATATTCCACCTCGTGTAATATCGTAGCGGTGCTTAGGCCGAAGCCACCAATCCGTCCAGTAGCATCATCGACACTCGATCATCACGCCCGTCGTCTTGTGGAACTCTCCGCATGAAAAGCTCTCTGCTGGACTCGGAGGGTTCGTGGGGCGATCATCTAGGAGCTGAGCGTGTGTGCTGAACTGAGGTGTCAAATACGTTCGGTACTTGATCGGTCGGATCCATGAAGGCGTACGGCTACACATCAACTTGGCGTTGTGTGCTAACGCTTCCGCTTTCGGTCTACGAGGGTATGTGAAAAACATTCTCCCCTCTCGTTTGCTATGCCATCACTGCATGATCTCTTAGCATTAATGCGTAGGAATTTTTGAAATCACTCGTTCCCCAACGAGTTAATCCTCAAATTCTACGGACCCAATGCATGTAATTTACTACCATCATCTTTCAACTTTTGCTTTCTCGAGGAACGCTTATTAAAATTCAAGCGGAACAACAGCCGCAGGCCATCTATCTGCAACAACAACATATGAACAAGCAAAATACTATCATGTACTAAGTTTATGATAGAATTTAAGTTTTAATTAATCCCATGATTACTTAAGAGCTCCCACTAGTAGATAGACATCTCTCTAATCATCTAAGTGATCATGTGATCCAAATCCAACTAAACAATAACCGATCATCCACGTGAAATGGGAGTAGTTTTCAATGGTACGAACATCACTATATTGATCATATCTACTATATGATTCATGCTTTCGACCTTTTCGGTCTTAGTGTTCCGACCCATGTCTTGCACTATGCTAGGCTCGATTAAAGTTTTGGCAACCCGAAATTGTATTACTGCGTGTGCAAGTAATGGCTTGCACCTGTTAGTAGATGAAGCGTAGAGCTTATCACACCCGACGTCATCACGTGGTGTCTCGACTGCACAAGCTATGAACCTTGGCTGACGGTGCATACTCAGGGAAGAACACTTTTACATTCCCAGAAATTTGGTGAGAGATCATCTTGTATAATGCTACCGTCAGTCAATCTAAGCAAAATAAGATGCATAAAGGATAAACATCACATGCAATCAATATAAGTGATATGATATAGCGCATCATCATCTTGTTAGCTTGTGATCTCCATCTCCGAAGCTTACCTTAGTCATGATCACCATTGTCACCGGTAGCGACACCTTGATGATCTCAGCCATTAGCATGTCGCTGTCGTCTAGCCAACTATTTAGCTTCTACGACTATCGCTACGGCTTAGTGATGAAAAGTAGAGCAATTACTGAAGCGGTGACCCATTGCATACAATAAAAGCGACAACTTCCATATGGCTCCACCTGCCAGATTGCCGGAAATAACTTTGTTACCAAAACATGATCATCTCATACAATAAAATTTAGCATCATATCTTGACCATATCACATCACAACATACTTACTGCCAAAAACAAGTTAGGCGTCCTCTACTACTTTGTTGTTGCATGTTTTACTATAGCTACTACCACTACTAGGAAAAACACTATTAAGTATCGTTTGTTTTTTGCATACTAGTAGCCTTGAGTACCACATGCCTTCACTACCTCTGAATACTACAGCTATTTTAGCAGTATACGTTTTTCTACCCCAGCTACAGCTAAAGAAATTTAGTAGTAGCGCTTGACCCTACGCCTTTACTACTATTCTGAACAAGCTCTACTACTATGTAAAGTACTAGTAGCGCTCCATTTTGCCACAACGCTACTGCTAACTTAAAATTACAAATTACAAAAAATTAGATGCAATATTCATGGATGGAAATCAAAGACACGTCTGAAAAGTGCAAAGGTCACATAACCATCTTAGCACTTGGATCATTCATGTATTACAACATTGAACATCTCAAATTGAAAAAGACACGTGATCCCAATAACATCGAGACACAAATTAAGAGCCACTTCTCTAGATGTATCTACCAAGCCCGGGGTTCAAACTCCAATGGGACCCGAACCCTCCCTACGCCTCGGGCCCGGTGCACGTTGAGGCGTATTCGAGGGTCGTCCCACCTCGGCAACCTCCGGTGTCGCCAATCCATCCTGGACTATCTCTCTGCGGCGATGCAGTCTCCGGGCTTCACGAAGGTGCAGTCCGCCTCCCTAAGGGATCGAAGAGTATGACACCCACCAGGATGTGGTAGTCATGCGTTATCTCTCCTGCTTGAAGAACGTTTCCAGTGGTTAAATATTGTTTCCAGTGGCGTGGAGGTAGTCATGTGTGTTATCTCTCCTGCTTGGTCATAGTACCTGCAAAAGAGTGAAGACAATATCAGCGATCATATCAGCGGGCGCCAAAAGATTTTGGTTGTGACTAGTTGTTGCTGAACCAAAAACATTCTGGTAAATTTTGAGAAGCATATGGATAGCCATGATACAGTGTATGTACATTTCCTGTGCGTTACAACAAGTTGTAACGCACTGAAATTCAACTAATATGAGTTGTTCAGCATGGGTTCATTTGGCACTACTCACGACTGTACAATAGAGATAAAAAGCAAACCTCTTTATCTTCTTCAGCGATCGATTAAGGTTAATTGTCAAAGGTAATTTCATAGTTAACTAGCAACCATGCAAATACACATAATACAAAAGACAATTTGAATTAAACCTGCTACATGTAGAAACAACAAGTGTCTGCCAAACATCTAAAGCAGCCATAGCTCAAGGCCTAGGTCGGGGAATAGAAAAAGGAAAGGGAGATCAAGAGCTCACCAAAGGACATGGCTGTGTAAGCAATAAACAACACCGGAAAACCAGTAGTTTTTACAAAAAAGCGGTGGGAGAAATAGATTAGTATTCCTCATGCGTGAGCTAAACTCCAACCATCATGGTAAGGCTATGAAGAATTTACTACAGAAGTCTGAATGTGGCATCCTATAAAATACTTTCTAGATAGTTATATTTTACTAAGGCTAAATCAGGAAGAAAAACATGTTCCAATGAACAAACACTCTTCACACTGATCTTTATAGAAGAGACATACCGCATATATATACATCAAAATGTAAATCTTGTATATTACTGTATTCAGGGATGGCATGAACATATGGAGTGCTTCCTATAGTATTTACCTTGAGACGGGTTTAGTTCTGAAAGAATATATTATGTGCTTCAATCCTGATTAGAGAAATAAGATCACCTGGCTGTGTGCAAGTGCCAGGAACCTAGCAACAATAAAGAAATAGATTGAGGTGAGAAGGCCACCTGGTTTCCTCACCAGTGAGGAAACGATAGCAATGTTACAGTCCGGTGTTCGCGTCGCGATGATTTGTGCCCCGTAGAACTGGGAGTCCACCGATGCCCGTCCCCAGCCTTCAAGGTGAGCCCAACCCTTGATCTACATCCATTATGTGAACACAGAAAACACTAATTAATGCAACTCCAACTTCACAAGAACACAATCAGAACAAGAGTCATTTTTCAGAGAACAAGCCAAAATTGATGCAGCAGATGTGTGTGCACCTGCCATTGCATGAATCAGTTGTGACCGCCACCCACTGGTCTCTGGTGCCTTACCTTACAAGGGCAAGTTGGAGCATACATACTGGATCAGTTAATCCGGACAACGGTTGTCGTCCACATTCTTGGTGAGACTCAGCACGGGCATTGGAAGTAAAACCAAGACACGGTTGATCACACTTGGGTACACCAACAGGAAAATCAGTGAGGCATATTATGAAATTAAAGCACTTAAGTAAATGTGTGTGTGCACATGTATAAGAGGATGTCACCATGTAATGAGAGCACTGGGCATATTAACTGTTCATTTCTTTCTTACCATTGAGGGTCAGTTTAAATGTCTGGTAGTCAGTTACCTAACATGATTAAGTATAAAATAACTAATAGGCGTGATAGGAAATGAAGCAAATAAAATAAGCAATAGTTTGATAGTCTGAAATGAGCAAACAAAATAGCATTTAACGGTAGTTATCTGTCAGAAGTGGACCATTTACAAGTGGGATAGTTTGATAGTCTGAAATGAGTGTTTTGGTGTCACAACTGTTAGCAAATAGATGCCTAATTATTGATTTATATGACACTGCTGACTGAATCGAGCAGTAAAAAGAAACTTCTATAAGTACAAAGAGCTGATTATTTGCAGATATTGTACCTTTGCAGAACATACGTTTCAGAAAGACACAACTAAACCTGAGTATACGTATAGATGGCTTAGGACTCAAAAACTCATCAATCCTTTTTAGGGATAAAAAACCATTAGGGCTTACTGAACCTAAAAAAGTGGATGTTTTGGCTGGCAATTAGAGAAATAATTTAAAAACACCGCAACAGTGTGGCGTTAGTTGTCAAATAATCAAATGTTTTGAAAAAGTATCAGATAAAAAGTCTAATCTAAATTTGCCACTTACCAGTAGGGCTGTCCAGGCCATATGGAAGGAGTAATTAAAAGCAGCACCAACCGACACCTACATGTAATCAGCGACCAATTCAGAAATCAGTTATAATCGGTTCTGCGATTTTATGGACAGAAAAAACATACAAATATTTGAAATAGGAAAGAATGGAGTAGGAAACATAACTAGATTAGATTGAATCCTGCACATCAATCTACATATAATCAAATTCCTGCACTAGTGCAGATGATTCAAACCTCCACATGTATGTACAATGATCATGATTTGCATTTCGTAATGAACTAGATGGAAGCAGGTTGTGCCATTTTGGTTAATTGTAGTGCTACATGAGGACAAATGAGTCACATTAAGCAAAATACTAGTATAGAACAATATTCAAACAGGAAGTATGACGGCAATTTTAGCGAGACAAAACAGCTAAAGTATTAGGATTTTTCATACAAAGGACGAACTGGTAGTACTACAATTAACTGAAACATCCCAACTGATACACACTAGAACAGAGGAGTAACTCAACCTTAAATCTAAATCCTTCCCAATTAGCACATAAGCACAACAAACCTAGAAGCAGCAACTCTACAACCTTCCACAAAACCCGAAACCCGCGCTAGAATCTAAACAGGAACCAAGCAACAAAATGGAGCAGGTAACCGTATAAGCACGAATGAAGCGAGGGTAGGGGATTTTAGCGGAGGGATCTGGGCAGGCGGACGGACCTGAGTGTGCAGGGGGCCGGAGTTGGTGCCGTCACTGCCGTGGGCGAGGCTCCTCTTGAGCAGGCCCAGGCTCCCCGTACTCCGTCGTGCTGCTGCTGGCCCAGGCGGCTGCAGGTGCCGTCGCGTGGAACGCCGCCCTTCCTCGAACATCTGGCACCACACCTCCTCATCCTCCTCCCACCGTCGCCGCCGCTCCCCTGCGTCAGCACCAGCTCCCTCACCCGCCAGGTGAGAGGGGCCACCGCGCCTTGAAACCCCTAGCCATGGGGAGGGCTGCTGGTGGGCATGGTGTTGAATCCAGCAGGGAGGGAGGATGTAGCGGAGGAGAGCAAGCTCAGGAGCATGCCTGGCGGTGGCAGGAGTCACTGGAGTGAGGCGAGGCGGCCGGCGTGTGGCTGCGGCAGCAAGGAGTTGCAACAAAGAGAGCGAGATGGGGATTTCAGGTGCGAGATAGAGAGGATGGGTGTGCCCCATGCCCGTGAGTGGTAGCGTGGCTTAGCAAACACCCCTACTACTAAATGGGCCCACTGGTTTACAGGCAGAAGAAATAGCGGTAGCGCGTTTTTGCATACCAGGCGCTACCGCTATGTCTTTAGCAGTAGCGTTGGGTTGATCACCCACGCTGCTATTATGTGATAATCCGGGGTGTGGGGTGGCACACTTACTAGTAGCGCTGCCCAAAAAAGCCCACGCTGTTGCTAAGTAATACCAGCAGCGCGTTTTGTACCAAGCGCTACTGGTATTTACCAGTAGCGTGGGGTCCTAAACAGGCGCTACTGGTAAAGTTATATGTATAAGCATTTTCCTAGTAGTGACGGGCTGAGCAAGAACCATTCTTACCTACGCATCAAAACCACAACGATAGTTCGTCAAGTTAGTGATGTTTTAACCTTACGGAAGGACAGGCGTAGCCACTTTTCAGTTCAATTAAAGTTGGAGAAACCGACACCGCGTGACCATTATGTACAAAGCAACGTCCGGTAGAACCAGTCTCGGCGTAAGCGTCTGGCGTAATGTCCAGGGTCCGGGCCGCTTCATCCAACAATACCGCCCGAACCAAAGTATGACATCTTTGGTAAGTAGTATGACTTGTATCGCCCACAACTCACTTGTGTTCTACCGTGCATATAACATCTACGCGTAAAACACGGCTCGAGATGCCAGCATTGTTGGGGAGCGTAGTAATTTCAAAAAAAATCCTACGCACCGCAAGATCATGGTGATGCATAGCAGCGAGAGGGAAGTGTTGTCCACGTGCCCTCGTGAGACCCAGCGAAAGCGTTAGCACAACGCGGTTGGCGTGAGTCGTCACGTCTTCCGCGATCCGACCGATCCAAGTACCGAGCGTCACGGCACCTCCGAGTTCGACACGTTCAGCTCGATGGCGTCCACGAACTCCGATCCAGCAGAGCTTTGTGGGAGAGTTCCGTAAGCACTGACAGCGTGATAGCGGTGTTGATGATGCTACCAACGCAGGTTTCACCTAAGCACCGCTCTACGATATTACCGAGGTGGAATATGGTGGAGGGGCACCGCTTTGCAGTAGGAGAGATCAACGAGATCAACATGTGTGTCTAGAGGTGCCCCCCCTGCCCCTATATAAAGGAGCAGGGGAGGCGGCCGGCCAAGAGGAGGCGGCGCCAGGGGACTCCTCCTTTCCTTGTAGGAGTAGGAGAGGGAAGGAAGGGAGAGGAGAGGGAAGGAAAGGGGTGCGTCGCCCCCCTCCTTGTCCAATTCGGACGAGAGGGGGAGGGGGAGCGCGGCCTGCCCTGGCCGCCCCTCCTCTTCTCCACTAGGGCCCATGAGGCCCAATAAACCCCCCGGGGGTTCCGGTAACCCCCTCGGTACTCCGGTAAATGTCCGAAACCTCCCTAAATACTTCCGGTGTCCGAACATAGTCATCCAATATATCGATCTTTACGTCTCGACCATTTCGAGACTCCTCATCATGTCCTTGATCATATCCGGGACTCCGAACTACCTTCGGTACATCAAAACACAAAACTCATAATACCGATCGTCACCGAACTTTTAGCGTCGCGGACCCTCTCGAGTTCGAGAACTATGTAGACATGACCAAGAGACATGTTTCCGATTGTCGATAACCAATAAGCGGAACCTGGATGCTCATATTGGTTTCCCACATATTCTACAAGATATTTATCGGTCGAACCGCATAACTACATCGTTGTTCCCTTTGTCATCGGTATGTTACTTGCCGAGATTCGATCATCATGTATCTCAATACCTAGTTCAATGCTCGATTTACACCGAGCAAGTCTTTTTACTCATTATGTAATGCATCATCCGTAACTAACTCATTAGTCACATTGCTTGCAAGGCTTATAGTGATGTGCATTATCAAGAGGGCCCGAGATACCTCTCCGACAATCGGAGTGACAAATCCTAATCTCGAAATAAATCAACTCAACAAGTACCTTGGAGACACCTGTAGAGCACCTTTATAATCACCCGATTCACGTTGTGACGTTTGGTAGCGGGGAGTTACATAATCTCATAGTCATAGGAACATGTATAAGTCATGAAGAAAGCAACAGACATACTAAGCGATCAAGTGCTAAGCTAGCGGAATGGGTCAAGTCAATCACATCATTCTTCTAATGATGTGATTCCGTTGATCAAAATGATAACTCCATATCTATTGTTAGGAAACTCAACCATCTTTGATCAATGAGGCTAGTCAAGTAGAGGCATACTAGTGACACTATGTTTGTCTATGTATTCACACATGTATTATGTTTCCAGTTAATGCAATTCTACCATGAATAATAAACATTTATCATGATATGAGGAAATAAATAATAACTTTATTATTACCTCTAGGGCATATTTCCTTCACAAACATGGTTTCGTTTGCAATTAGGACACAAATAGAAGATTAGCAGTGCGGAAGATACACTAACCAATCTGAGATGATCGTCGGTGATCGCGGCCTTGGAGGTTGCCGAGGTGGAGGACCTCGATACCAACGTTTGGGGGGAGGGAGGATTCGGTTCCACTAGCATCTGAACTCCGAGCATTGGTAGATACATCTAGAAGTTGTATGTTTAGGCTGCTTTGGTGGAACACTAGGAAAGGTACCCACCTTTGGTTGTGTGCGTTTATTGTTAAATGGAATCACACTGATCTCTTGCGGTTGAGATGTTCCAATGTTGCATCCATGAGCGGTGCAAGTGTTAAGATGGTCATGTGACCTTAATTTATTTTGCACTAGACATGTCTCTGATCTTCATCCATGAATGCTGCATCTAATTTTTATTTTTTTAATTCTTAATTTGTTGAAGTAGTAGCGTGGGGAAAATGTGTGCTACTAGTATTTAAAATACTGTAGTACCGTAATGGCATAATAGATGCGCTACTACTATTCTATTATTAGTAGCGCGGGTTTGAATAAGTAGTAGCGTGGGTGGCATCCGCGCTACTACTAACACAATAGTGGCCTTGGTGCCACCCATTGCTACTACTAACTTTTTAGCTAATAGCCTTACGATACTAGTAGTAAGCTTGGTACCACGCTACTAGTAGCCAATTTACCCGCGCTGCTAGTAGCCTTTTCTAGGGGTGGAAAGTGGTAGCGGATAATCCGAAATATCCGATATTCGTATTCGAGAAAATGCCTATTCATTATCCGAAACATCCGCATCCGAACCAAAGTGGAAATGGAAATTATCCGTATCCGAATTTATTAAACAAATAAAAATAAAATATGGTAGTGAGTGGTTGCGGTAAATAAGTAGTTCAAAAAACAAGCAAACTTGAAAAAGCAGCGATTCAAGAAGCAAGCTAAGTTGAATGGTTCAGGATATGTCAGTTCTTCTATATGGGTCAATACCTTCTTCTATTGTCAATACCTTTTAACTGTATATTCGAGTACACCGAGAGTCGATATATGCATGCAAGAAATCCATGTACAGAATTTTGTGAAGCCAATTGAAATGCATCCATATCTATATGTCAAACACATTAAAATTGTTTGATAGATTATTTACAAGAGTTAGGCCAGGGACAACTATAGATGACAGAAATACAAGATGCACCAACAAAAAGATTCATACTTTAATACCATCTGAAATGAAGATATTGCTATCTAGGGTATCATAGTGGAAAAATTGTACATGTAAAAAGGAGCTGACACTTATATTAACAGAGGCCAGACATAATCAAGTCAGCAATTGAGATTATCTTTGGGTTCTGCATCCTTACATATTCTTCCAGCTTAGTTCTAATAACCAGGCTTAGACTAAGAAGATACATGCATTACAATTGTGTCACGCCTGCATCCAGTGATGAAGTGGACTCAGAGATGCCCAGGGCATAGCGGTCGTGAGTCGTCAGGTGTGTGTGTGTGTGTATGCATGTGTTGCACCATGTGGGTATTGAAGAAAAAGAACAATCTGAAGCTTCTCACGTGTCTCTCTGAACTCACCTACCCACCTGTCTTCCTCATCCGCTACCTACCCTATTCACGCCGCCGCAACCTGTGCCGATCCCCTTCCTTCCGGGTGTAGCATTTGCCCAAATGTTGAGTGAAACCTATGTTGTTCCATCTTTAGCATCCTAAATACAAATACTTAATGATGCAGATAGAGAAAAAAGCAAAGAAGAGGAAGTAAATTATGATCCCAAGAAAACAAAAGGAAAAGGTAATATTAATTTCAACGTGGCATCAATAGCATGGTTGGAAAATACAACTGCAGTTGTTCGAGACCAACTAATATCACAGGTAAATCATATGCATTGAAGTTCACAAACGACATCATTTCCATATTTGAGCAAGGGAACCTATAAACTCGACACACGAACAAATGTCTGTTTAAGGTTTAATAACCATTTTGACACTGAGATGAGCTATAATAACCATTTGGCACCAAGCCTCTCTAGAAATTTAGATACAACAATCCTGCACCAGCATGGCTAATGGAAATTGTGGATGTCCATAAAGCATACCAATTTGATCTTAAATATTTTAAATCATGAAAAATACTAATGGCAAAAAACAATGAACTGATTTACAGTATCCATATAGGCGACACAAAAAGAACTACAATTGAAGGAAATTATAAATAGAACATGTGCAACAACTAAATATAGACAAAAGTTAACATTTACCAAATGGAAACAAAATCATAAATCAACGTACACATACAACTGGAGGTATAGTTTGGAGGACAAGATCAAATCTAAAAAGAGGAAATTTTGAGAACAATGAAAGGTACCATGGTCCACAACCGAGCAAGTGAACAAAGTTATCTTGATTAGCCAGCGTGACACACCCCCCTCCGCTAAACTTCTCACCTGCATTGCTACCCTTCGGTATTGATCGCCGCTCCAGGAGACAAAATTGGGGCATTTCTGTATGTTAGGCAACTCAAATAAGACAACCATAAAAAACCAAACATTGTTTTTGTATACTTCCAGTCAGTTCCAGCTAATAGCAAAATTCATCTCCCAACTTGTCCATGTGGCATATCAGATAATAATTTATGTGCAGAGGACAATGAAGAAGTTACAGAGTACAAGGGATGTGTGTCTGCCATGTTATCAAGATGTTAGCAACAGAAAAAAGGGGGTTGGCAATAGTAAGTAACCACATACTGTTTCCCTGGTACTTACAATCTAAAATTAAATCGCTAACTGACTCACTCATTTGTGCAGCCTTGTGATGTTTGCAACACCTAGAATGAAGCACCAGCAGCCACCCTACACGTCACCGGGACGATAGCATAAATCTGCACAAGATCAACAGATGACATAATTCTTAATTCAGATCCTGCACGCAAAAAAAAAGTTCATGGAGATCCAGATACCATATAACAGTAGAATTTTCCTTCAAAATTAAATAGAACAATAGAAATCAACATGCAGGAGTTCCATGAAGATAAGAAAACACCAGTAAGTCCCCTTGATTCAGTTGAGCCACTCCACTTAAATATTCAGTATCATGTTGCAGGGCACCACGGCCGTGTCATGGTACTTGGAGGCCACTGCAAAGTAAGCCAGACAAAGAAGGTGGGGATAAAAGGAACTCGTCAATTGAAGGTTGCTAAGAGCCATCTGATGGTGATTGAAGTTCACCTTTGCATCCATAATTAATCCCCTTCAGAAATAACTCACTGTTTTCTCAGTAAAGTTACATTCCGTATGAAAATTCAGATGAAATCGTAGAGAGGAAAGTAACATGGCCTCTGACTGCAGGTGGAAAAGGAAGAACAAAGGCCTCTTCATAGTGTGCGCTGTGCTGGGCATGCTCCGTGCGATGCCATGATCTAGGGGGCTTTGACTGGTTCAACGATGGGCAGCCGGGCAATAGTACACTGAATGGAAAGAAGAGAGGAGTTGCTGCAGGTGGGTGTACATGCGCTGCACATGGCGAAGGGAAGGGGAGAAAGAAGGTTTCAGGGGTGGTGGAAGAACTCACCTGAGACGCCGTTCTCCTCCTGGCCACGTTCCGCGGGGTCAAGTTCGTGCGCTGGCACCAGCGCCCATTGACATCCTCGGCGGCGGGGATCTCGAGCCGCTGCTCCAGGCCTGCCCGCGCTCACCGCGCTCGTGTGCTGACGGAGGATGTCCTGCCGCCGCTTGACGCGCACCCGTCCAGCGCCTCTAGGCTCACCGACCTCGACCTCCGGCCTCGCCGGCGCCTCCAATGGCTTCCATGCCGCCGAGCTCCAGGGCCGTCACGGCCGCGTGCCCCGGCCTCCTGTGGCCATGGCGTCCTGCAGGGTGGGGAATGGAGAGAGGAGAGAGATTAGTGAGGGGATGAAGAGAGAAGGGAGGGCGCTGGGCGTGGCTGAACGGCAGAAGGGAGGTCGGCGGCGGCTCGCAGGGCGTGGCGGCGACGGAGGCAGGGTCAACTCAGGGTGGATCAGGGGTTAGCGCGCGGAGGAGGGGAAGGGAGGAGCAGCGGCACAACATGCAGTTTGATCTTCTGGAGGCCAGGGGAGGCAACGATTCAGATGGAATCTATCCGAAAATTAGGGAGCTGCGGAGGGACGTGGAGTAATCGATTGTGGCAGACGACAACGTCTGCTGGGTAGGAACATTTAATCTAGGACGTTAAATCACAGATGGCGGTATTAACGTAATATGGATGTGGGATGTATTTAAGTTTATTTGATCGGAGGGTCTTGGATTTGTGCTGTGTACGAGTTTACGATGTGGCTTTAAAAAGCGTATGTTTGCTTTCTTTTAATAGTAATATAGATATAGATTAAATGAACTTTCAAATTTGTTGAATTATTTTTGGAAATCCATGAACTATTATCAATTTTGATGAACTATTTCTAAAAATGGATGAACTTTTTCCAAATTTGATGTACTTTTTTTCAAATTGATGAACTTTTTTTCAAATTTGAACAACTTAAAAAATAGATGAACCAGTTTCAAATTTGATGAATCTTTTTTCAAATCAATGAAATTTTGTTTTTAAATTCAATGAACTTTTCAAACTCGATGAACTTTTCTCAAAATTGATGAACTTATTTTGAAAATTGATGAATTTTTTTTAAAATCGATGAACTCTTTTCCAAATTTTTGAATTTGTTTTCAAAATCGATGAACTTTTTAATTTTGTGATTTTTTCTCGAAATGATGAGCGGTTTTTTAAAAGCGATGAACTCTTTTGTTTTTTCACGAACACTTTTGAATTTCTGCGAATCTTTTTTTTTAAATTCGTGACTGTTTACATTATTTTTATAGAATTCTGTTCGAATTTATATTTTGTTTTTAAAATAATTTATACTGGATATACAATATGTGTTAACTAGAGAAGGGTCAAATAGAGATTGTTCTTATTTTGTTATCAACGGATTGAGCTATACCTGGTGATTATGAGCGAATGATCTCAACCCTCGCGCTAGGAGTTCCGAACCCTAGTATTCACAAATTGTTACAGGATGCACGTTCAAAATAAGGTACACTAAATTAGTTTTATCGAAAAGCGTCTAATTGTCGTTTTCCTAAAACTTACTTTTCCGTTCTAAAAACTTACTGTTCCAGTTTTACGAGAACTAGCGTTACTTCTCTCCCTAATAATAAAGCACATATTGACTTTGTCGGATTCACCGTCTGTCGCTTTCTTCTTATGCCATAATCGCTTTTACGATTTGTATGGACAAAATCTTAATGTAAGCGAGGTGGTACTAATTTATGTTGCTGTTGTTTTACGTGAGTTGGACTTCTCCTGATCCATCCTGAGTTTTACCGGATGATCTCTCGGCCGTCTGGGCATCGGCCCTCAGCCCACCAAACCCAGCCCAGTCAAAACCGTGTATTCCGATGGAGGTGGAAAAAATAATGAAGCAGCTACAGGGAGTCGAACTCCTGACCTCCTGTTCAATGTATATAAAGGCAGTCCAAGCCCGAAGCGTATGTTCTTGAATTAAAGTAAGATTGGTCGATATTAGATAGTCCCACCTCGCTTTCTTTAGCAAAATCTCACCAATTTAAATACATCTATGAGTTGATACCAATAAGCCGCCCTTAGAATTAATAAGGAGTTTATACGCTTCTTCATAGAAGAAAATTATGAAATTAACATAAGAGACCCGATTAAACGGCTCATACCAAGGAATCGGAGAAGAAGAAGGGATTGGTTTTGCGTCCATGGGAAGGGAGCAGGGAGGAGTTAAGGCCAGCAGGGCACTCTGAGAGAGAGGTGGTGCAGCGTCTGAAGCGGCCGGAGACCGCTGAGTGGAACCCCGGCATCGCGCCGCGTGAGAGGCGGCCATGGCCTCGCTTGACTGCAGGAAGCCGAAGGGAGGGCGAAAACAGGAAGGCAGCTAATTGGGCCCAATGATCACGATGGGAAGTCAAATATAGGGCTCTATGCTCGGTGGGCGCCATGGCTGCGGCTTGGTCAAGCTTCGAGAGAAGGCGAGGGGCGAGGTCGGTGTCCATGGCGGAGAGGAGACCCAGCGGAGGACCAGGGGGCCTCGAGGCGAGAAGGAGTCTTGCGAGGCTGGCGGGGTCGGGTCGCCGAGGCATCGGACGTGGTGGTGCCTCGAGGTTGCTCTGCTGCGGCCGGTGTCCTCCTGTGACGAGATAGATGCTGAGATAAGATGCTCACCTGTTCGATCTCATGGAGCTATCGAGCACGAGAAGAAAGGAAGGGAGAGCTAGGTCCGCCTAGGTCCGTCACCTTAAGCTTGGTGGGCTTTGTGGTCGAGCAGGCCTTTGATGAGATATATATGTAGATCACAATGCTTATGTCTCAGATATCCCTCAAGAAAATGTATAAACTTGGATTGTGTCTGGCTTGTTGTACACTTCATTTGCTAATTTAACCTAATTTAATTTCTAACCATGGCAACAATGCTCAGTTATTTCCTTTAAAGTATGATGTTTTCAGAAATACCTAAGGGCTGTGGAAAAGTTTAGGTTGTCAAGAATTGGAATACATACTCTTTGCCAAAATACCGTCCCAAAAGTACGTTTCATCCAGTTTTTTTCATCATAGACTTTTTGTCCGCGTTGACTGTGACTAAAGTAGATTTATGTTTTTTGGATGACAACAAAGTTCAGAATTGGTCAAGGTGCCTAGGTTTAATTGAGAAATGAGAAAGTTGTGATCAGTTGAATTTTTTTTCTCCATAGCAATGTATGATCATTCAACTATGCATTTTCTTTATGTAGGCAAATGCATGTATTGTGCATGTATGATACTTTTAACAAATGGATAATTTAGATTTTGTTTAAGACGAATCTTGATAGCATCACATATGTGAGTGTGCTCCCATGACAGCATACGAACACACCATATAACATGGAAGAATTTTTTTTTTAACTTCTGCCTTGTGAGCGTTTTCTTTAGTATATCCTATAAAATTTGCGATGATAACCAAACATGGTTTTATTTTGTTTTAACCGAACACGAGTTCACAGGAAACTGGTTTAGGAAAACTCCCGTATCCGAACAACCTGCCTCGTTGGTTCAACTTCCGCGCTATCCATTCCAATACAGAAATTTGTTTGTTATGCATGCATTGGAATTGCCCCCTAAAAAGACCAGTTCACCAAAACCTAAAAACATCACTAGCGCCTCCAACTTCGATCTCACCACGGCGGCCATCCCATCTCTCCCACCGGCGCTCCCCGGCGGCACACCATGCCCTCGCCCTCAACGGTGCTCGCCAGGGGTACGCACCAGTTCACCATCGCCGGTTACAGTCTACACATGAGGGCCGGCGTTGGAAGCTGCATCCGATCCGGCACCTTCATGGTCGGGGTCATAGTTGGGCAATCCTATGCTACCCTGCCGGCTCTGGAGACGAAGAAGAAGGGTGTTATCTTTGTTCCTCGAGCTGTTGAGCACGGCTTCAGAGAAGATCACTGTGGAGTATATATTCGAGATCGATGGCCCTACGGGATTTTGGTCACCTTTCGGTCAGTCGTACGTGTTGACCGAATTCACCACCGACACCAATATAAGGGGGTACAGAAAGTTCGTCGAGATAGAATCTCTTCCGTCGCAGTACCTGTGGAATGACTGCCTTACGCTGTGTTACGCCGTCGAAGTTCACAAGGAGGCGAAGACATGCAACTTGATCACAGTGCCGCCCTCCGGTATCTGCCAGGATCTTGCGCAGCTACTGGAAAGCAAGCAGGGGCGGACGTGACCTTTCAGGTCAGGAGAACGACTACAACGCGCATAAGGCGGTGGTCACCATGCGGTCGCCGGTCTTCCGCGCCCAGTTCTTCGGGCCTCTGGCGGACAAACCCAGCAGCTACGTGAGAACCCACGACATGACAACCGCAGCCTTCGAGGCCGTGCTCCACTTCATCTACACGGACGCTTTGCCGCCTGTCAAGGAAGTAGGTGATTCTACCGACCACCAGGATCCAAGAGAAGAAACTGTTGCTGGTTGTTCGAAGCAGAGCCACAGAGAGATGATGTGGGATTGGCTTGCAGCGGCGGACCGCTACGGCCTGGAGAGGATGAGGCTGATGTGCGAGAGGGGCGTTGAGCCAGACCATTGACGTGGAGAACGCTGCGGACACGCTGGACCCACAACAAGGCTTTTTGCTTAGACTACTAAGCAAAAAGCTGTGATAACAACCGAGGGGTACAAAGAGCTGAAGGTGAATTGTCCCTCCCTTCTTGTTGATGTGCTCGAAACTTGGAGGTAAAAAATGTATATAAGATATCCCAAATGATAATGCCCGGACATGTAGCATGTTTGTAGCATTGTCCAGCGCCTTGATCGCGTTGATTCTATTTTACGCGAATCCTAAAGGAATCTGTTAGAATCTAGGTGCCACGTGGAAAGCATCATCGTGTGTGTGAAGCGTTGAAGAGTTCGCCCGCGCCCACACTTTCTGTGGTTTGCCAGCTAAGCTGTGTGGTGACGAAGTTTCTGCGCAACCCTGATACCACCACGTCCACGGCGTGTAGGCGGAATTGCTTTTTCGCCCATAGGAAACTTCGTACATAGTTGGATGACAAGCGTAGTTGCAGCGTCGTGACAACTAGGTAAACACACATGACAACTATGATTACGTTGCTTTGAAGCGGCAACTGCGATTCTGGCGTCTGTGACAACCATGATAAACACACATGGCAGCTGATTAACCATACATGGCAACTATGGTTTGGACCACGCATTAGCAACTAGAGTAAACACACATGTCAATTATTATTTGACCATATGTGGCAAGTAGTTTATCACACCACGGCAAACATGGTTTTGATTACGCGGCAACTACCATAAATTAGACATGGCAAGTATAGTGAACCAAAAGCGAGAGAGAGTTGCCATGCTTTTACAACTGCATTTTCATCACGGATAACTACATCTGCCATCCCGGATGGCAACTAAATCGTCATTCCATGGTACCCTAGCATTAGCTGCGCCAAGAACATAATGGGCATATTTGCCCGTGCCACATCTGTGGGGTGGGGATAAGTAGTACTTGTGCGTGTGACACGAAGTAAGCTATGCAGCCCATGGCGTATGGACAATTCTAATGTTAGCTGTACACAGCCCATGTAGGATGCCTCCTGCTCCGCAATACGGTGTATGGGCGGATGTCTAGTATGCCACACGCGTGTAGGCGTTATCGGGACTCTAAGATATTTATAAAGCGGCTAAGCAGGGGCTCCTCCCGTGCGCGGTTGTGAGCGACCACTATTCCCCATGCGTGTGTGCAATTGTGTGCGCAGTTGTAGGCGACATCTTTTCCCTGCCTGACACGTCGCATCAATAAAGAAATAGATTTTTTTCACGTAAAGACAAGAGACCCTTTTATTAGCTCTGTGCAAATTTTCATGCTGAGATGACATCGAAGAAACTCGGTACAAATAACATTAGAGCTGAAATTAGCTTACTCATTTTCCTTTTCCCATCCACCTCCCCCTTCCCCACCCGGAGTGATTTACGTCAGGAACTACATGTGTATATTGAACAAGTAAGGCGTGGGATCTAAGAGATTTGCTTTGGGGATCGCGTAAAGGCGAATCCCATGTGGGGGTGAGGAAGTGCACGGTGTTTGAGGAGCTAGGGTGTGGGTGCTGTGTACATGAAGTTGTTTCATTGAAACTAACGTGGCAAGAAAAGATACTTAGCGATCGTGTTCTAACTCATAACATCCGTAGCCCTCGTGTTCTAGGGGATAGCCCAAGAAAATGCAGCGGTGGAGCAAGGAGAAAGGTTGTGATCCATAGTGGCCGGCGTGTTGGGAAAGCAAAGGCAACGAAGCCGCATAAATGATTATATGTGGGATTAGTGCCGTGAAGAAGAAAGTAGGATGTGGCACTGTCGGCCCGGCATCTGACGGGCAGCGGCCCGAGAAGATAGGTAGCCGTGTAGAGCTTCCACCCAAAATGACGGGATGAGATGAGCTTGAAGGAGTAGGGTGCGCCGCGATATTGTTGGTGGTTCGAATGAGCCTTTCGGCCTTGCCGTTTCGAGGACAAGTGTGGGGACACGAAAACCTATAGACTATGTCGTTGGATGAGAAGAAGGAATGAAGGGAGGAGTTGATGAATTCCCCACCATTGTCACATTGCATGGCTTTGAGAATCACATTGTATTGAGTGTGGACAAATGTAAAAAAGCATTGAAGAATAGTGGAGGTGTGGGATTTTTTGCACATGGGAAGGACCACGACTAATGAGTAAAATCATCTAAAATGATAAGATAGTATTGAAAACCAGAAAAACTTGCAACAAGTGATGTCCACAAAACACAATGTATTAATCAAATGGGAAGCGAATCACTAGTGCAGAACGGCCTTTAGTGCCGGTTAAATACTTGACCTTTAGTGCCCAGTTGACAGCTTAGGCACTAAAAAGTGAGACGAAAGGTCCCCCCCTTTAATGCCGGTTACGTCGAGGGCAGGCGCTAAAAATGTCACCCACGTGTACGAGCCAGACACAGGTGGATGTAGGACATTAGTACGGTTGGTAACACCAGCGGTACTAAATATTTGGGGGTTTTGACTTTATTTTCCATTTAATTCTTTTTTTGTTTGCTGGTATTTCACGATACTACAAATTGTACACGTTATGCATATATATAAATAGATTTTTCTCGTATGTAGAACGCATATATATATAAATATATATCATCGAATGTCTCACAACCAACACCATTAATTATTCACACATACACATGTATATACATATACAATTTCTCCTACATGTTGCCTTGGTGCCTTGAGCCACGATGACAAGTGGTTCATGGGGGTGATAGCGGGTAATAGTATTCTTCTTTGGGATCTATGACCTGGTGGGCCAAAAATCCGGCTATTTCCTCTTGAAGTGCTAGTATGCGGTCCATTTGGTAGGAGCTTATCCGCACCTCTACGAACTGTTAAGAAGGAGTATGTATGTGTATTAGTTGTGTGACAAGATATCGATAATGGTGTGAATAATATTTTGACAAAGCGTACCCAGTCATGTCTTTGAGATCTTCTCCTTTGAGACGCCATCATACGAATGTTCTGTAAGCGTAGAATGCACCACAGATCATTCCCGGCGCTGCTTGAGGCGTTTACGAGAATGGAATTGAATCAGATAATGATTAATCAAGCATGATAATTAATTAATGGTATTGAAACAAGAATTAAAGAGATGATAGCTAGCTAGTACTACTTAATTACTTACCTTTGGTCGATGCCAAAACAACTTTTTTGGCCATTTGCCTGGAGTCACCTTGATGAACTTTGCCCAATCCCTGCCCACCCTTAAAGAAAACTAATAAAGGGGTTATTAAATAGTTCATATCAGGAAATGACGAACTAATAATAGGCCGAGATATAGTTAATAATGATTGAAATTACATGTTGACTATCCCTTCACGATGGTGTAGTCTTTATCTTCTTTAAGTAGTGAGTCCGATTACTTCAATTTGTTCATTTGTCAACTTTAATGTCTAACAAGATCCGATTGGAAACTGCATGCGCTTTGCGTTTGCATGTCTTAATTAAGTGAGCATGTGCATAAAATTAATCAACTATTGTAAACCGTATACACTTAATTATTAACATCTAGCTAGCTAGTAAGCAAAAACAGAATTTGTATTACAAGATAGTGTGACTCACGAGAATTTGTAAGGAAGTAGTATATCTTCATTGGTATTGAGGCGCTCAAGAACTCTAGCATGCTTTCCTCTACACTTGCTTGATAAATTGGAAGATTCCATATGTACTCATTAATGGTATTTGGGTCAATGAACCCAATGCCATAGCGTCCAGATTTTTTCATTTCATACATCTTCATCCTGCATATAATACCACAGAAAAGAATATTGTCGGTGTCAAAACCGGCGGATCTCGGGTAGGGGGTCCCGAACTGTGCGTCTAGGCGGATGGTAACAGGAGACAAGGGACACGATGTTTTTACCCAGGTTCGGGCCCTCTCGATGGAGGTAAAACCCTACTCTGCTTGATTATCTTGATGATATGGGTAGTACAAGAGTAGATCTACCACGAGATCGAGAGGCTAAACCCTAGAAGCTAGCCTATGGTATGATTGTTGTTAGTCCCTCTGGACTAAAACCCTCGGTTTATATAGACACTGAGAGGGTTAGGGTTACATAGAGTCGGTTACAAATGGGAGGAGATCTACATCCATATCGCCAGAAAGCTTGCCTTCCACGCATAAGAAAGTCACATCCAGGACCACGGGCCGAAGTCTTCAATCTTGTATCTTCATAGTCCGAGTCGGCCAAAGGTTATAGTCCGCCATCCAGACACCCTAATCCAGGACTCCCTCGGTAGCCCTTGAACCGGGCTTCAATGGCAGCCGAGTCGTAGCATTGTCTTGACATTGCAAGCGGGTTCCTCCTCCGAATACTTCATAGAAGATTTTGAACACAAGGATAGTGTCCGGCTCTGCAAAATAAGTTCCACATACCACCGTAGAGAGAATAATATTTACACAAATCCAATCTGGCGGCGTATTCCAGCGAGGGTGACATCACACCACAGCCAAGCCTTTATTGAATCGTTTTTACTATCCCACCTCGGTGCACTTAGCGGTGGTTTCCTTGGCACGTCTTGTCGAGCGAGAGATCGTGTCCCCTTATTCAGGATTCTCATCAATACGGCGTGGGTAACCCAACCGTGCCATTAATTCTGGTAGCTTGGGAGATAAGCGAGTTTTACTGAAATTTGAGTGGGGCACATAGTTTCGTCCGCCCACATAAGGGGATAAGGATCCACCTTTTCCATCTACACCTTCTTCCTCCTTTGCTTATCCATTTTCACGCTTTTCGAGCTCCAGTAGCCCAAGTCCGCACATCTTACCTCAACCTTCTCTAGCCATGTCCGAGGCGGGAGGCAAGTGGATGGTCTCCTCCATCACGGAGGGACACATCAAGAAGCTGAGGAGGCCGGATACTTGTCTAACGACATCGCGCCTGGCTCCCAGACAAGGGCAGCTCATCCCACCCCGAGGCCCCATGAGAGGGTGGTGTTCCTCACCCATTTCACTCCACGGACTAGGTTTCCCACTTCACTCATTTGTCAGGGGCTCATGTTCTACTACGGCCTGGATTTCCACGATCTGGCCCCGAACTTACGTCCTCAACATCTCGGCGTTTATAAATGCGTATGCGAGAGCCTTCCTCGCATCAAGCCCCACTTGACTTATGGTGAAGACCTTCAATGTCAAGCCGAAGGTAGTGGGCGGCCAACAAGCGAGTCTTGGAGGCGCCATGGTGGGAAAAGATGCCCAACGTTACATGGCTTGAGGCTCCTTCGTGGAGACCATAAAGGGGTGGCAATCGGGGTGGTTCTACATCACCCGAGCAGCGTGACCACTGAATGGGCAGCTGCCCCGAATTCTGATCTGGCATCCCCACACGGCTCACCTCCACGGAAGAGAAGGGCCTGTCGTGGGGTAATTGAAGAAGCGGATCGGAATCAAACCTGCGTCCAAGACACAGTGGACAAAAAGGTTAAACTCGTCAACATAGTCATGGTCATGCTCATCCGCCGGATCCTCCCGTGTCAACGACGGGCTTTTAACTTATGTGAGTTCAACCCGGCCCAACACCAAACTCTGACCAGGCTCTTTGATACAGCGCCGCGAGGATGCACGGAAGGTGCTATTCAAAGGGCACCGAGGTTCCCCCTCCGTCACCGAGGATCGCGGATTCCTTGTGCAGCGTAAACCAGCGTAGTAAGCTTATTTTACCCTTTACGGGATACTTGTTTTTCATAGTTTGACTCTATCACGGGATCTAAGCTCCCGTTCCTTTGTGACAGGAATGGCGAAGAAGGCCAGAGAGAATCATTGTAAACCGGCTCCTCCTTTGCGAAGATCCGGCCAGACGCGCCAGCAGCCAGGGCTGCTGGTTCCGGCACCTTACGTGGTGCTTGGGGAAGAAAACCAAGAAAAAGGCGGCGGGAACTCGAAAAGAGTTCCGGCTTCAGCGATGTCGGTTGTCGTCCAATGACTCGGCGCCTCCTCCCACGAAGAGCGAGGAAGAGGAAGAAGAGGCCTCTCCCCTCCGGTGAGGGAGGACGAGAAAGGAAGAGCCGCCCCAAGCTGGGGCGGAGGGTCAGAAGGGAAGGACCCTTCCTCCGGACTACTCCACCAACGCCGATGGCCAGTGAAGAGGAGTGGCCATTGAGGCCAAGCCCACAGCAAAATCGTAAATGTCCGGGTACCGAATAACTCATGGAATTCCTTTACTGCATAGTATCTTGGCGCGAATATAATCATGCAGTCCGCCCAGCAGCCCGGCTCGGCCGTCGGCGGATCCCTAGATTAAATCGGATGTGAATAGCCTTTCACTTCCATTGCTACCTCCCTCGTCCTACGGACGATGCCGAATGGAGTCCCAAAAGGGTCCAAGCCAGGAGGGGTGGTCTGGGCGCCCGCAAGCGACCTCCCGGACTCGGCGCAAAGGGATAAAACCCGAAGGGCTCTAAGTCCGGCCTGGGCGGACACACTCTCGGAGACCTTCACTTGGCTCCGCCATCCGGCAGGCAGCCCCCTACTAAGAAGGGAAAGCCTCGGCGCGGTGACCTCCGTCCAACGAGGCACGGATAATCGGCTGGAGGTGCTTAGCAGCGCCTCCATCAGCGAGGAGCACCGCACTATTACGAGTGTGGTGATCGGAAAGTTCGATCCGCCAAGAAGCCGGGCTGGCCCAAACTTGTGCCAGCCTTCTAACAGGCTTTGAGGTATGTATTTAAGATATGTAAAAATATTACCGCATAGGCGGTAGCCCACGATGCTCAGTTTGGTGTTAGGAAAGAAAAGCCGGGCGAGGATCAAAAGATATCTGTGAGGAGTCTAACATAAGTATGTCAATATGGGAATTTGAGGCTGCGTTGCTGACCTCTGCCGCCTTGACTGCGGAGGTCGATGCATTGAAGCGAGCCTCGGCGGTCCGAGCGAGCTCGGCCTTGCCAGAAGCATCTCAAAGACAAGGAAGGTAAGTAATACCTTATTTAAGTATATATAAAAAAGATGTGGTTGCAAAAAATGACAGGACCAGCGTGAGTATTACGGGGCCACAACCCAGTGGCAACCACGAAGAGCGCTGTCAAGGCCGAAGAAAATCACGGCTGTGGGCGTACTGTGAAAAGCAGGGCGGCGGGTGGGCGGAGGTGCAGCAAGAGCTCCGGGATCTCGTGAAAAAACACGAGAGCTTGGGCTTGACTCAAAGACTCGAGAGTCAGGCTTGCCTCGGCTCTTGAGGCGCCAAATCAGCCAAGGCGAAGCCCAAAAAGCCCTCCAGAAATTGAGGTGATGAAGAAGATAGCGGCGGGTAAGGCATTCTTTATGCAAAGCAAGTACATGAAATTGAATTACTTGTTACTTACCCGAGTCCGGAGCTCTCCAGGAGCATTCGCAGATCTTCCCCGGAGTGTGTCCGATGCTGCCGCATTCTACCGAGACGAAGAGGGGAGCTCGACGAAGAAGGTGTTCTGGTCTCCGTATGCTGAGGCCGGACACCCGGTGCCCTTGAGCGACCAGCTGAAGCAACTGGTCGAGCTTCATAAGGTGGCCGAACAGGCCATGAAGGGTCTCATAGTCCGGCTGTGGCCTGGGGAAGCCACGCCTGGGAGCTACTTCGGGCTGGTGAGGCGGCTGGTGGATGCATGTCCATGGCTTGAAGTCATTAAGCGCTCTGTATGCATCGAAGGTGCCCGTAGGGCCCTTGCCCGTGCTAAAGTGCCTTTGGGGCAAGATGAATGAGAAGCTTGTGACGGATGGACCACCGCCGGGCAAGGAGCATCATAAGCCGAGATGTATTATGAGGCGTCTGAAGGGTGCCCGCCTTATAGCGGATGAATGCTCCAAAGATGTAATTTTTGAGTAAACTTCGCATTTGTGATCTGTCAGCTGAAAACTTGTTCATATCGCTAAGCAACGCTTTTGAATTTAAAATATTACCTTACGTGCGGCCGTTTATTAAATTTGAGAGATGGCGAGTGGCTTACCTGCCCCCATGCCACGAGTCTTTGGTGTGTTCGGGATAAAGTTGGCGCTCTTTTTCCCATTCTTGGGTCCTTGAGGAGGCGCTCAACACAACGAACAAGGCAATCGGACTATAATGCTTGAACACTCTCCTTAGCTATAGAATTCTATAATTTTAAATTTAGTGAAGCCCCTAGTATTGAAGACCGAGTTAGGGGCACTATCACGCCTAGGCGGACAAAGCCGACTCCTCGCTCTAAGTGGCATAAGTCTTTAGGGACTCAAAAACCTCTCGAACAGCGACCAGCTCTCGCCCTATCATGACGGTCAGTTTAGCTTTCTCCACCCAGGGTGCTTAGCCCAGCTCAACCGGGGCACAATCGCGATTGGTTCTCCCAAACGCTACCTTAGCCGATATGTAATGAAGCGTAAGGTACCAAAACATGGGAGCAGGAAAACCCAACTATTGACCCAAGACATGATTCGAGCCGATGCATATAATGCTATAAGTTGAGTGCCGCACTCATGAGAGTGTTTGGACTTCTCACACCATATTATAGAATACGTAAGCCCCTGGTGTATTGGCCGTACCTAAGTGTACGGTTGCATATTGTCATAACTGAATATATTTTTATAAAAAAGGAATGCAATAATAGACGAAAGCTATGTATTGTTTATTTGAAAAGGCCGCGGTAAAAGCAAGACGATACAAATAGTGCGATAAGCAAGAGATGGGACTATTTGACATGTCCCCCTACAGGGGCGAGCTGCGGGATGATATGTGAAACAAGTATACTGCTCGTTATAGAGACCACCTGGACACTCGACGTAGCTTTACGCCTCCCTGGCTGTTGCATCGTGTGTTCGGCGATTGTCTTGCAGACGGGCCTTCCGTAGAGTGGAGTCCTGAAAGTAAGAAAAGAATGACAAAATCGGGAGCCCCAGTGCGGTTGAGTCGCATTTTGGGCATGCCGTGGTCGTGCCCTCCCCTATGCCCATGGTATTTCGGGCGTAGTTATGCAGCGTAATCTTGGTTTCGCAATTTTGCGAGGGCTGGGGTTGGGGCCGCATTACTCGCTTGCTTTCGGAGCGTGCGAGCGGTCTTGTTATGGAATTTACTCGGTAGCGGTTGGCGGTGTCCGGACGTTTAATAGCTTGGTGGAGAATTGCCTTGAGAGGCTGCTTTGTACTTACGCGCGAGGGCAGCGTATGCTCCTCCGTTCGGAGAAGGCGTTCGATGTTTCCATCGACCGTAGTGACTCCTCGAGGGCTGGCATCTTGAGCTTGAGGTATGCATAGTCGTCACCGCATTGAACTTTCGCGAATGCGGTTCGTCCGGCGATCGCGTGATAGCCACTGCGGAGCAGGACTATGTCGAAGATTAACTCCTTGCTTGAAATTATCCGGGGATCCGAAGACCACTCAAGTGTAACCGAGCACCATGTCAGTTGGCCTCTACACAGTATGACGCCTTTAAAGGTCATCTTTGTGGGTTTAATCCTTGAGGGATCTATGCCCATTTTTCGCACTGTATCCTGATAAAGCGGGTTCAGGCTGCTGCCGCCGTCCATAAGGACTCTAGTGAGGTGAAATCCATTAATGATTGGGTCTAGAACCAATGTGGCGAATCACCATGGCGGATGCTAGTGGGGTGGTCCCTTCGATCAAAAGTGATCGGGCAGGAGGACCATGGGTTGAACTTTGGGCGTGGCTCAGCGCCTTATACTTCCACGAGTGCACTCTTCCGCTCCCTTTTGGGGATGTGGGTTGCGTATATCATGTTCACCGTCCGCACTTGTGGGGGAAGCCCTTCATCCCCTATTGTTCGGCGGTAAGGGCTCCTCCTCGTCATCGCTATGCAGCCCCTTGTCTACATCTTGACACTTAACACTGCCTGTGAACACCCAACAATCCCTGTTGGTGAGATTGGCTGGTTTTTGAAGTGCCGTGTATACATGCAGCGATCGAGTATTCGGTCCAAACTAGACGGGCCCGGAGTATTTCTTTTAAATGGCTTTTTCCGCTGACCGGGTTTAGAGCCTCTGAATCCGGCATTAATTGCTGTATCCTCAGCATTGTCACCGTTAATGCGGCACTTTTGCTTGTTGCGACGCGACCTGCCATTGCTGTCCTTGGTATCCGAATTACCAGGGCTCTTGGTCATGTTATTACTACGAGCTAGCCAGCTGTCTTCTCCAGCATAAGCGGGTCATGAGTGTTGTGAGGGCTGCCATGGATTTGGCTTTTCACTGTCCTGGGTGGCCGGGCAAGCCACTCATCATGGATGTTATGTTTGAAGGCTGCAAGGGCCTCGCATCCGGACGATCGACTATTTGATTTTTCTTGGTTAGGAACCGTGTCCGAATTGTCGGCGATTCCTCTGGGCTGCTGAATTATGTGGCTTAGGTCATCGGCGTCTGGTGAGTACATAGGTGCCACCAAATTGTCGAGGAATCACGGCTTCGAGGTCCTCTCAACAACCAATTGATTCTGGCGGCAAGCTGTTAAGCCAATGCCTAGCTGGTCCTTTAAGCTTGAGTGGGGAGGTATTTGATGGCGTGTAGATCATCACCATGGGCCATGTGGATATGAAGGAGATAATCCTCGATCCATATCGCGAGGATATGTTGTGCCATCGTATGATTTGATGTTCTGGGTTTGAAACCCTCGGGATTTGATGATCCATTACTTCATCACATGAAGCATAGTGGGTGTCTTGGCGCCTTGTCTTTGGGCTATATCACGGCGTAGCTCAAAGCGAGCTTTATGCGCTGTTATTCGGCCGGCCGGATTTACCATATCCGGCATGACGATTATAAATCACGTGTAAGTAGGCGCCCACGCGATCCATAGATCGATCTAGTTTGCCTTGCCTTGTCCTCAATATATCTCGCGAGTGCGGTGCATTTCCCCATGCCTTGTTATTCTTTGGCTGGCGTCGAGTGCGGCTTGAGTGGAGGGCCGAGGCCTCTCTGTAAATGTGCACGAGGTGGCGATCGGCACATCATCTTGCTGGTGATGTAGGTCTAGGTGCTTCCTCCTCTAATCGGGGTAGCAGCACGCATTTTGGTTAGCTCTTGGAGGGGCGTTGAGTTCGTACTCTTGACGCAGGACTTGATCCATCATCGGCTAGCAAGTCTTGGTCGACTCTAAGATGTTGCTGTTTTTTCTTGAGGCTGTTCGCCGTGGCCCATAAGCCTGCGTTTGAAAGCAGCTCTTGTTCGACGGGATCCTTATGCACGACAAATTAAATCGTAAATCGAGGCTTGCCTCGTCTTGGAAGGAGGCATGTAATTATCGTCCTCTACCTCTCATGCCGCGCTCTCTCATGAGGGCTGGCTTCTCCATCCTCTCGATGAATCCTGCTAGAGGTTGTCTTGGCGGTGTCCAGGGGTGTGTGTCTCCGTGCGAATCACCGTTTTTGCTTTGGCGGGATTTAGAAGCGTGGCCTTGCATGGCAGCAAACTTCTTCTTGGAGGGTCATCCTCCGTTGTTCCATCGCCGTTCCCTTCTTTTGGGGTGTCCACCATGTATATATGTCTGACGAGGTGGCCTTCCGGTGCCTGTATGGCGCTGGTTCTTGGTCGTCTCCTGCATCGGCGTCCATATCATCGATGTCATCGGAGTCGAAGTCGAGCATGTCGGTTAAATCATCGATAGTGGCTACGAAGTGGGTGGTGGGTGGGCTTTGAATTTCTTCGTCGTTCGCATCCCAATCTTGCTGACCATAGTCCAGCCAGGGCTCTCCTGATAAAGAGAGAGACTTTAGTGAATTCAGAATGTCGCCCGAAGGCGAGTCTTTGAAAGATGTCATGGCGGTGAACTCCATGATCGGCGCCCGATCGGATTCGATTAAGGCGGCGCGGAAGGTTGGTCCGGAGGAGTCCGGCACCTTGGAGTCTAAGCCGCCAAAGAGACAAGGCTAGTGTTGGCTCAATCGCCGTAGAGATTGCAGCCCCGATGTCCGACCACTCGTCCTCGATTAAGCGCGATCGGCTCGGTGAGGTCGGGCGGACACGAGTGTGGCCTCTAGGAGCCTTTGTTTGGCGGCGAGCTAGATCATGCCCATCGTGTGACGGTCTGGCGCGCTTGGCGATGGATCGAATCCGTCGAAGATCAAGTCTCCATGACGTCGGCCGTGTAGTTCAAACTTCCAAATCTGACACGATGGCGAGGCGTAGCTTTCGATCTGCTCCGGATGGCCAGCGAATTGGCCCATAGTGCAAAGCCACGAATCTGAAGATCTGTCCGGGAGAAAATCTCACCTGGACGCGTCGTTATTGATGATCGGAGGAGCCATCGGGCCTAAAGATGGCGACACGGAAGGAACTCTCAATGAAAGCACCAATGTCGGTGTCAAAACCGGCGGATCTCGAGTAGGGGTCCCAGGCTGTGCGTCTAGGCGGATGGTAACAGGGAGACAAGGGACACGATGTTTTTACCCAGGTTCGGGCCCTCTCGATGGAGGTAAAACCCTACTCCTGCTTGATTAATATTGATGATATGGGTAGTACAAGAGTAGATCTACCACGAGATCAGAGAGGCTAAACCCTAGAAGCTAGCCTATGGTATGATTATTGTTCGTCCTACGGACTAAAACCCTCCAGTTTATATAAACACCGGAGAGGGTTAGGGTTACATAGAGTCGGTTACAAATGGGAGGAGATCTACATCCGTACCGCCAAGCTTGCCTTCCATGCCAAGGAAAGTCCCATCCGGACAAGGGACGAAGTCTTCAATCTTGTATCTTCATAGTCCAGGAGTCCAGCCAAAGGTTATAGTCTGGCCATCCGGACACCCCCTAATCCAGGACTCCCTCAAATATAGTGAGGATAATTACATATAATGATTGATCAAAATGATGACTACATAGCTAGCTTGAGACTTAAATTACAGAAAGAAATCACTTACAGACAATAGCAACTAACGATAGACTTGTCGAGCGCGTCTTGATTATATAACTGAAATAGTTCTGAATACTCAGCAGACGAGCTTTCTCATGGAAGTAATGCTCATGCTTGACATTCACCATGAGGGACTCTCGGTTGGAAATCTTGGTACTGGTCAGGTACCTTTGATGTGTTCGAGATCGTAGCAGAATTCAAAAAATGTCTACGCTTCATGAAGATCAATCTATGGAGTTATCTCGCAACGAGGGAAAAGGAGTGCATCTACATACCCTTGTAGATCGCGGCGGAAGCGTTCAAGAGAACGGGGTTGATGGAGTCGTACTCGTCGTGATCTAAATCACCGATGACCAAGTGCGAGCAGACGGCACCTCCAGCGTTCAACACACGTGCGGTTGGGGAAGGCGTCTCCTCCTTCTGATCCGGCAAGGGGAAGGAGAGGTTGATGGAGATCCGGCTGACCTGCAGGCGTGGTGGTGGATCTGAGAGGATCTCGGCGGGGCTTCGCCCAAGCTCTACGAGAGGAGGAGGTGTTGGAGAGGGAGAGGAGGCGCCCGAGGCTGGGGTGCGGCTGCCCTCCTCCCCCTCACTATATATAGGGCCCCTGGCGCCCGGCCCCTAGGAGATGGGATCTCCAAGGGGCGGCGGCCAAGGGTGGCTTGCCCCCAAGCCAGGCGCCCCCACCCCTAGGGTTTCCTGCCCTAGGCGCAGGGGGAGGCCCAAGGGGGGGCGCACCAGCCCACCAGGGGCTGGTTCCCCTCCCCACTTCAGCCCATGGGGCCCTCCGGGATAGGTGGCCCCACCCGGTGGACCCCCGGGACCCTTCCGGTGGTCCCGGTACAATAACGATGACCCTCGAAACTTTCCCGATGGCCGAAACTTGACTTCCTATATATAAATCTTTACCTTCGGACCATTCCGGAACTCCTCGTGACATCCGGGATCTCATCCGGGACTCCAGACAACTTTCGGGTTACTGCATACTAATATCTCTACAACCCTAGCGTCATCGAACCTTCAGTTTGTAGACCCTACGGGTTCGGGAGACATCTGAGACATGACCGAGACGACTCTCCGGCCAATAACCAACAGCGGGATCTGGATACCCATGTTGGCTCCCACATACTCCTCGATGATCTCATCGGATGAACCCACGATGTCGAGGATTCAATCAATCCGTATACAATTCCCTTTGTCAATCGGTATGCGTTATTTGCGAGACTTCGATCGTCGGTATCCCAATACCTCGTTCAATCTAAATTCTGCGGCAAGTCACTTTACTTGTACCGTAATGCATGATCCCGTGACCGGACACTTGGTCACATTGAGCTCATTATGATGATGCATTACCGAGTGGGCCCGGAGATACCTCTCCGTCATGCGGAGTGACAAATCGATCTCGATTCGTACCAACCCAACAGACACTTTCGGAGATACCCGTCTTTGCACCTTTATAGCCACCCGATTACTTGTGACATTTGGCACACCCAAAAGCACTCCAACGGTATCCGGAAGTTGCACAATCTCATGGTCTAAGGAAATGATACTTGACATTCGGAAAAGCTCTAGCAAACGAACTACACGATCTTTGTGCTATGCTTAGGATTGGGTCTTGTCCATCACATCATTCTCCTAATGATGTGATCCCGTTATCAATGACATCCAATGTCCATAATCAGGAAACCATGACTATCTGTTGATCAACGAGCTAGTTAACTAGAGGCTCACTAGGGACATGTTGTGGTCTATGTATTCACACATGTATTACGATTTCCGGATAACACAATTATAGCATGAACAATAGACAAATATCATGAATAAAGAAATATAATAATAACCATTTTATTATTGCCTCTAGGGCATATTTCCAATAGTCTCCCACTTGCACTAGAGTCACTAATCTAGTTACATTGTGATGAATCGAACACCCATAGAGTTACGGTGTTGATCATGTTTTGCTCTAGGGAGAGGTTTAGTCAGCGGATCTGCAACATTCAGGTATGTATGTACTTTACAAATATCTATGTCTCCATCTTGAATATTTTCACGAATGGAGTTGAGCGGCAACTTGATGTGCACAGTCTTCTTGTGAAACACAGGCTCCTTGGCTAGTGCAATAGCTCGAGTGTTATCCACGAGAAGAGTGTGATCGGCCCGACGCATTGGGTATGACTCCTAGGTCGGTGATGAACTCCTTCACCCAGATTGCTTCATCGCGCCTCCGAGGCTGCCATGTACTCCGCTTCACATGTAGATCCCGCCACGGCGCTTTGCCTTGCAATCGCATCGACTTACTGCCCCACCATTCAAAATAAACCGCGTATCCGGTTTGTGACTTAGAGTCATCCAGATACGTCGAAGCTAAGCGTCGGCGTAACCCTTCTGACGAGCTCTTCGTCACCTCCATATCTGAAACATGTCCTTAGTCCTTTTCGGTACTTGGGATATTCTTGACCCGCTGTCTAGTGTTGCATGCTGGGATTACTTTGGTACCTTCCTACCAAACTTACGGCAAGGTTTACATCGGGCTGGTACACGACGCATGACATACATAATAGACCCTATGGCTGAGGCATAGGGGCGACACTCATCTTTTCTCTATCTTACGTCGTGGTCGGGCATTGAGCCGTGCTCAATCGCACACCTTGCAATACTGGCAAGAACCCCTTCTTGGACTGATCCATATTGAACTTCTTCGATATCTTGTCAAGGTACGTACTTTGTGAAAGACCAATGAGGCATCTCGATCTATCTCTATAGATCTTGATGCCTAATATATAAGCAGCTTCTCCAAGGTCCTTCATTGAAAAACACTTGTTCAAGTAGGCCTTTATGCTTTCCAAGCATTATATATCATTTCCCATCAACAGTATGTCATCCACATATAATAGGAGAAATGCTACAGAGCTCCCACTCACTTTCTTGTAAACACAGGCTTCTCCATAAGTTTGTGTAAACCCAAACGCTTTGATCTTCTCATCAAATCGAATGTTCCAACTCCGAGATGCTTGCACCAGCCCATAGATTGAGCGTTGGAGCTTGCACACCTTGTTAGCATTCTCTGGATCGACAAAACCTTCCGGCTGCATCATATACAATTCTTCCTTAAGAAAGCCGTTAAGGAATGCCGTTTTGACGTCAATTTGCCATATCTCATAATCATAGAATGCGGCAATAGCTAACATGATTCGGACGGACTTGACTTCGCTATGGGTGAGAAAGTCTCATCGTAGTAAACCCCTTGAATTTGTCGATAACCCTTAGCGACAAGTCGAGCCTTATAGATGGTCACATTAGCATCCGCGTCTGTCTTCTTCTTAAAGATCCATTTATTTTCTATGGCTCGCCGATCATCGGGCAAGTCAGTCAAAGTCCATACTTCGTTTTCATACATGGATCCTATCTCGGTTTTCTTGGCTTCTAGCCATTTGTCGGAATCCGGGCCCGCCATCGCTTCTTCATAGTTCGAAGGTTCACCGTTGTCTAACAACATGATTTCCAAGACAGGGTTGTCGTACCACTCTGGTGCGGAGCGTGTCCTTGTGGACCCTCTGAGGATTCGGTGGGAGCTTGATCCAAGTACCTTGATCATCATCATTAAGCTCCTCTCTAGTCGGTGCGAGCACCATAGGAACATCTTCTGAGCTGCGCTACTTACCGTTTCAAGAGGTAGTACTTCATCAAGCTCTACTTTCCTCCCGATTACTTCTTTCGAGAGAAACTCTTTCTCCGGAAAGGACCCGTTCTTAACAACAAAGATCTTGCCTTGGATCTGAGGTAGAAGGTATACCCAATGGTTTCCTTAGGGTATCCTATGAAGGCGCATTTTTCCTACTTGGGTTCGAGCTTTTCAGGTTGAAGTTTCTTGACATAAGCATCGCATCCCCAAACTTTTAGAAAGCGACAGCTTAGGTTTCTTCCCAAAACATAATTCATACGGTGTCGTCTCAGCGGATTTCGGCAGACCCTATTTAAAGTGAATCGGCAGTCTCTAAAGCATAGCCCCAAAATGAGAGCGGTAGATTGGTAAGAGACATCATAGATCGCACCATGTCTAACAGAGTGCGATTACGACGTTCGGACTCACCGTTACGCTGAGGTGTTCCAGGCGGCGTGAGTTGTGAAACGATTCCACATTTCCTTAAGTGCGTACGAAATTCGTGACTTCAATATTCTCCCCCACGATCTGATCGTAAGAACTTTGTTTTCCTGTCACGTTGATTCTCAACCTCACTCTGAAATTCCTTGAAATTTTCAAAGGTCTCAGACTTGTGTTTCATTAAGTAGACATATCCATATCTACTCAAGTCATCAGTGAGAGTGAGAACATAACGATATCCTCCCACGAGCCTCAACGCTCATTGGACCACTTTTACCCATCGGTATGTATGATTTCCAACAAGTTGGTTGCTCGCTCCATTGTTCCGGAGAACGGAGTCTTGGTCATTTTGCCCATAAGGCATGGTTCGCATGTGTCAAATGATTCATAATTGAGAGACTCTCAAAGTCCATTAGCATGGAGCTTCTTCATGCGCTTGACACCAATGTGACCAAGGCGGCAGTGCCACAAGTATGTGGGACTATCGTTATCAACTTTACATCTTTTGGTATTCACACTATGAATATGTGTAACATTATGCTCGAGATTCATTGAGAATAAACCATTCACCAGTGGGGCATGACCATAAAACATATCTCTCATATAAATAGAACAACCATTATTCTCAGATTTAAATGAGTAGCCATCTCGCATTAAGCGAGATCCTGATACAATGTTCATGCTCAAAGCTGGCACTAAATAACAATTATTGAGGTTTAAAACTAATCCCGTAGGTAAATGTAGAGGTAGCGTGCGGCAGCGATCACATCGACCTTGGAATCATTCCCGACGCCAAGCGCCGTCACCTCGTCCTTCGCCGATCTTCGCTTATTCCGCAGCTCTGCTTTGAGTTACAAATATGAGCAACGACACCGGTATCAAATACCCGGAGCTACTACGAGTCTTGGTAAGGTACACATCAATTACATGTATATCACATATACCTTTGGTGTTGCGGCCTTCTTGTCCGCTAAGTATTTGGGGCAGTTCCGCTTCGATGACCACTTCCCTTGCAATAAAAGCACTCGGTCTCGAGCTTGGGTCCATTCTTTGGCTTCTTCCCGGCAAGCTGTCTTGCAGGTAGCGGCAACTCCTTGCCGTCCTTCTTGAAGTTCTTCTTACCCTTGCCTTTCTTAAACTTAGTGGTTTTATTCACCATCAACACTTGATGTTCCTTTTTGATCTCCACCTCCGCTGATTTCAGCATTGAATATACCTCAGGAATGGTCTTTTCCATCCCCTGCATATTGAAGTTCATCAAAAAGCTCTTGTAGCTTGGTGGAAGCGACTGAAGGATCCTGTCAATGACCGCGTCATCCTGGAGATTAACTCCCAGCTGAGTTAAGCGGTTGTGCAACCCAGAAATTTTGAGTATGTGCTCACTGACAGAACTATTTTCCTCCATCTTACAGCTGAAGAACTTGTCGGAGACTTCATATCTCTCTACCCGGGCATGAGCTTGGAAAACCATTTTCAGCTCTTCAAACATCTCACATGCTCCGTATTGCTCAAAACGCTTTTGGAGCCCCGGTTCTAAGCTGTAAAGCATACCGCACTGAACGAGGGAGTAATCATCAGCACGAGACTGCCAAGCTTTCATAACGTCTTGGTTCTGCAGGATGGGTGCTTCACCTAAGCGGTGCTTCTAGGACATAATCTTTCTTGGCAGCTATGAGGATGATCCTCGGGTTAGGACCCGATCCGTATAGTTGCTGCCATCATCTTTAAGCTTGGTTTTCTCTAGGAGCGTGTTGAAGTTGAGGGCAACATTAAGCGTGGGCCATTTGATCTACAAGACATATTGTAAAGATTTTAGACTAAGTTCATGATAATTAAGTTCATCTAATCAAATTATTCAATGAACTCCCACTCGAGATAGACATCCCTCTAGTCATCTAAGTGAAATATGATCCGAGTCAACTAGGCCGTGTCCGATCATCACGTGAGACGGACTAGTCAACGTCGGTGAACATCTTCATGTTGATCGTATCTTCTATACGACTCATGCTCGACCTTTCGGTCTTCCGTGTTCCGAGGCCATGTCTGTACATGCTAGGCTCGTCAAGTCAACCTAAATAAATTGCGTGTGTAAATTTGGCTTACACCCGTTGTATTCGAATGTTAGAATCTATCACACTCAATCATCACGTGGTGCTTCGAAACAACGAACCTTCGCAACGGTGCACAGTTAGGGGGAACACTTTCTTGAAATTATTTCGAGGGATCATCTTATTTAAGCTACCGTCGTTCTAAGAAAATAAGATGTAAAACATGATAAACATCACATGCAATCAAATAGTGACATGATATGGCCAATATCATATTGCTCCTTTGATCTCCATCTTGAGGCTCCATGATCATCTTCGTCACCGACATGACACCATGATCTCCATCATCATGATCTCCATCATCGTGTCTTCATGAAGTTGTCACGCCAACAATTACTTCTACTTCTATGGCTAACGCGTTTAGCAATAAAGTAAAGTAATTTACATGGCGTTACTCAATGACACGCAGGTCATACAAAAAATAAAGACAACTCCTATGGCTCCTGTCGGTTGTCATACTCATTGACATGCAAGTCATGATTATTACAAGAACATGATCATCTCATACATCATATATATCATTCATCACATCCTTTGGCCATATCACATCACAAAGCACTTGCTGCAAAAACAAGTTAGGCGTCCTCTAATTGTTGTTGCATGTTTTACGATGGCTGTTATAGGTTTCTAGCAAGAACGTTTATTACCTACGTAAAACCACAATGTGATATGCCAATTTCTATTTACCCTTCATAAGGACCCTTTTCATCGAATCCGCTCCAACTAAAGTGGGAGAGGCAGACACCCGCTAGCCACCTTATGCAACTAGTGCATGTCGATTGATTGGAACCTGTCTCACGTAAGCGTACGTGTAAGGTCGGTCCGGGCCGCTTCATCCCACGATGTCGCCGAAGCAAGATAAGACTAGTAGTGGCAAGAAAATTGACAACATCTAAGCCCACAACTGCTTTGTGTTCTACTCGTGCATAGTAACTACGCATAGACCTAGCTCATGATGCCACTGTTGGAGAACGTAGCAGAAATCAAAAATTTCTACGCTTCACCAAGATCAATCTATGGAGTTATTTAGCAAATAGGGGAAAAGGAGTGCATCTACATATCCTTGTAGATCGCGAGCGGAAGCGTTCAAGAGAACGGGGTTGATGGAGTCGTACTCGTCGTGATCCAAATCACCGATGACCAAGTGCCGAACGGACGGCACCTCCGCGTTCAACACACGTACGGTTGGGGAAGACGTCTCCTCCTTCTTGATCCAGCAAGGGGAGGGAGAGGTTGACGGAGATCCAGCAGCACGACGGCGTGGTGGTGGATCTGTGAGGATCTCGGCAGGGCTTCGCCAAGCTCTACGGAGAGGAGGAGGTGTTGGAGAGGGAGAGGGAGGCGCCAGGGGCTAGGGTGCGGCTGCCCTCCCTCACTCCCACTATATATAGGGGCCTTGGGGGGCGCCGGCCCTAGGAGATGGGATCTCCAAGGGGGGGGCGCCGGCCCTAGGAGATGGGATCTCCAAGGGGGGGGCAAGGGGGTGGCTTGCCCCCCAAGCCAAGGGGGCGCCCCCACCCCTAGGGTTCCTGCCCCTAGGCAGGGAGGCCCAAAGGCGCACCAGCCCACCAGGATGGTTCCCCTCCCACTTAAGCCCATGGGGCCCTCCGGGATAGGTGGCCCCACGGATGGACCCAGGACCCTTCCGGTGGTCCCGGTACAATACCGGTGACCCCCGAAACTTTCCCGATGGCCGAAACTTGACTTCCTATATATAAATCTTTACCTCCGGACCATTCCGGAACTCCTCATGATGTCCGGGATCTTATCCGAGAATCCGAACAACTTTCGGGTTACTGCATACTAATATCTCTACAACCCTAGCGTCACCGAACCTTAAGTGTGTAGACCCTACGGGTTCGGGAGACATGCAAACATGACCGAGACGACTCTCCGGCCAATAACCAACAGCGGGATCTGGATACCCATGTTGGCTCCCACATACTCCTCGATGATCTCACCGGATGAACCACGATGTCGAGGATTCAATCAATCTCGTATACAATTCCCTTTGTCAATCGGTACGTTACTTGCCCGTGACTCGATCGTCGGTATCCCAGTACCTCGTTCAATCTCGTTACCGGCAAGTCACTTTACTCGTACCGTAATGGATGATCTCGTGACTAGACACTTGGTCACATTGAGCTCATTATGATGATGCATTACCGAGTGGGCCCAGACATACCTCTCCGTCATACGGAGTGACAAATCCCATTCTCGATTCGTGCCAACCCAACAGACACTTTCGGAGATACCCGTAGTGCACCTTTATAGCCACCCAGTTACGTTGTGACGTTTGGCACACCCAAAGCACTCCAACGGTATCCGGGAGTTGCACAATCTCATGGTCTAAGGAAATGATACTTGACATTTGGAAAAGCTCTAGCAAACGAACTACAGGATCTTTGTGATATGCTTAGGATTGGGTCTTGTCCATCACATCATTCTCCTAATGATGTGATCCCGTTATCAATGACATCCAATGTCCATAGTCAGGAAACCATGACTATATGTTGATCAACGAGCTAGTCAACTAGAGGCTCACTAGGGACATGTTGTGGTCTATGTATTCACACATGTATTACGATTTCCGGATAACACAATTATAGCATGAACAATAGACAATTATCATGAACAAAGAAATATAATAATAACCATTTTATTATTGCCTCTAGGGCATATTTCCAACATGATGCAATTCATACATTCTCGTTTGGGAGGTTCTTGACCTTATGTCCAGCTCGACCAAAGGTTGGCCCCGGACATATTTCCGTTTATTTCCTCCTCTCTAAGCGAAGCATGGGCTCGATTTCGAGGAGTTGTCCAACAATGATCTTGAGCATTTCAGCACGCATTATATGCTCCTCGGTTATTACCACATCGCCTAACCGGGAGCGTTAACGGTTTGCCCACAATAATATTGAGGCGCATACTCTCATGTGTTGTTGGCACAACAAGCGGGGATCGATTAACTGCTGTTCTCTCAATTTGAGGAACGGTTTTCCCGCATTTTTTGCTAGCTTCTTGTTGGCTCGAGCTCGAGCTCGCTTCCTTCTGTAGCCGTTCTCGATGTAGCTTCCTGATTTGGTGCTCATAGTCTGAGTCAACAGGCTTGGGAGCTGGTGCTTTAGCCATACGAATGAAGTGGTCAATCGTTTTCTCAGGCACTTTCTCCTTTGGCGGCGGTGCAGTTTCGGTCCAAAATGGGCGTCCACTTGGGCCTGCACTATGGCTGTGTTTTGCTCCTCGGTCATGTCGTAAGGCCTCTGAGGAAGAGGAGCGAGGCTTGGACCATATTTATATCGCTTGTCTCTGCCTGTACTTCCTGTACTACCTCGACTCGTACCGCTACGCACCATAGCTGCGGCGTGTCTTTTCTGCCATTGCTGAGACGTCGGAGACGGCTGACGTGGATGACGCTGTGCCGGACTTGAAGCAGGAGGAGTGGCATGACGCTGTGTCGGACTTGAAACCGGAGGAGTGGCCTGACGCTGTGCCGGACTTGAAGCAGGAGTCTGCTCACGCGTTCGGGGACTTGGAGGAGGTGGCGGACTTCGAGGAGGAGTCGGCTCATTCGTTCGTGGACTTGGAGGAGCGGGAGTCTGCTGACTCGATGGCGGACTTCGAGGAGGAGTCCGCTCATGCATTCGTGGACTTGGAGGAGCGGGAGTCTGCTGACTCGGTGGCGGACTTCAAGGAGGAGTCGGCAGACGAAGCGGTGTAGGTGGACTTGGAAAGATGATGCAATCCTTTCTCCATAGGATGATACGATGTATGGCCTCTCCGAGTGTGCGCTCGCCGTCACCTCCAGCAATGTCAAGTGCTAGCATCGAATATGGCTCCACCACTTCATCAACCATGACACAAGCATAGCCCTCTAGAATCGGGATGCAATGAAAGGTTGCTTCGGGGGTAATTGTGAAAGCAACGCCGTCTGCCACCTTCATGGATATGTTCTTCATTTTGGAGTGTAGCTCACAGTTAGTGTTCTCTATGATGTCATCCACAGGGTATGTATCCAGCAGTGTATGGCGGGGGCGGAACCAACGCTGCTTCTCGGCATGGATGGGGCGGTGCTATCCAATGCTGGGCGATCATCTGCTTTGATGCCGCTTTGAGACCCCTTTCACAGCTAAGTGAGTCGACCTGCTGCTGCTGCTGCTGGAATTTGAGTGCCAAGTCCGCGTGCCTTGCTTCTAGGCCTTGAAGGTGTTCTGCGTCCTGCTTCCTTTGCTCCTCCTCCAGCTTCCTCTTCTTCTCCTCCTCCATCTTCTTTCTCGCACGGGACACAGCAGTAAATCGTTCGATCCGAAAAGCCCTCATACCGGGGAATAACGCCCTTGCCTCGTGTTCTTCCGGGTGTTGAGATTTCGAGTATGCGTAAGCTCGTCGTGCTCTCTGTTGGGTGTGAACACCCCCGTTCGAGCTTCTTCTATTGCGTCAAGTATCTTTTGTTCGGCTCCTTTTAGACTTGCCTTCTGCGAAACCAGGCCTATCTTCGGGTCCAACACCCCCCCATGCGCATAGAACCAAGTTCTGCATCTGGGGGGCCAGCTCCTAGTAACCAGAGTGACCCCTGCATCCTCCATCTCTTGCTCAGACTTATCCCACTTAGGTATTCCCACCGCGTAGCCACCTGGACCCAGCTTATGGAACTGCATCTTTTTTGCGGCATTGGCCTTGTTTTTTATCAACCGTTCCTTAGATAATTCTGAATCCTTGAATTTCACGAAATCGTCCCAGTGTTCTCTTTGCTTCTCCAGTGTTCCCGTAAATTCTGGAGTCTTCCTTTCTGCAGTGAGGTAGTTGGCCCATACAGTTTTCTTGTGGGTGTTGAATGCAATTGCCATCTTCTTAAGAGCAGCGCCCTTGACTTTGTCCACATCTGCTTTAGTGAAATAATCTGGTAGGGTGAAATGTTCCATCAGAGATTCCCAAAGGGTTTTTTTGCTATGTCCTCGACCCAAGTAACACCTAGACGTTTAGTTTTTGGCTCTTTCCATTCTTGAATGGAGATCGGGAGTAGGTCCTTCACAAGAACTCCGCACTGACGAGTCCACTTGTTCGCGATGTTCTTAGGCGATCGGGGTTCGCCACTAGGTTTGATTTGAGTCGATGTTCTACTTACACCCTCCTTCAACTTTTGCCGGGCCTCGCTTTGTCCTGCTGTCTGTAGAAGCAGATTTGCTCGATCCGGAGGGCTGAAAGAAGAAAGATCGATTCGTTAATATATCTTCAAATAAAATACAACATGTGATGATCACCAGATGCCTGCTTATATAAATATACCTCGCCGGTAGTCTTTGTTATTTGAAGACTAGCATTGTCTGTGTCATCATAAACATTGTATGTGTCATCATAATCAGAATCATAGTTCATGACTTCATCAGCTCGGTCGTCGAGATCGAATATCTTTTCATCACCCTCTCCAGTATTGTTCAGATATTGGGAGCCGTCATTTGCTTCATTCATATCATCTAGCCTGCCAGGGCTGCGTACGATGTCGAACAATTCCTCTTCTCTCTCTCTGCCGGTATTGTCCGCCATAGCTTTTACTTAACTAATACAGAAGAAATATAAAACAATTTATTATTCAAATTACAATGCATGGATGCAATCAATAAGGAAAAACTGAATCATATAGTACATAATACATGCATCCTCTCGATTAATATATAATCTCGAATACATCATCGTTTCGAATAATATATATAATCTCGAATACATCATCTCGAATATTATATATCAAATACATCACTGGCTAGGTACCTAATAAAGATCGAGTACTACAGAAAATCTAGGGCGCCACTCGCGGTTCCTGGGGCGCGGGTGGTGGACACCCAAAGAGAAGGAACCATCACAGGATTATATCTTCGGTCATCTGCCCAAAGAACCTGCCAAGTAGTGGAGAACCTGACGTCATCTATAGCAGCCATGTAGCGATGGATGTGCTCGTCTTCCTCCCTGACACGGCGATGCACCACCTCCGGGGCGGCTGCCTCTGCACCGAATGTGGCCCACGCGACGCCACCAAAGGAGATCGAGTCGACGACGGGACTGAGGCCGGGTTCCTCACCAGCGGCGCGCCTCGAGTAGCACCTCTCGGTGCCAGCCGTGAGCCAGGTCCGGACATGGGTCCTCACGAAGCATAACGTCGTCGCGAGCGAATTGGCGGCGAGGATCTTGGTCGGGCATATCGTCGAGAACAAATACTATATGCCATAAAAAGTAACATTTTTAAATGATTGGATTGTGATAACTAAAATTCTATATGCAAATTCTAACAATTCGACATTAATTAATCTAATTCATCTAACTAAAACTAATTCTAAAATTTCTAACATTTTCATATATATAACTAACATTTCTATAACATTTCTAATATTTCTATAACTAAAAAACAGAAAAATTGCTAACATTTCTATAAATATTTCTATAACTAAAAACAGAAGAAAAAATTATAACATTTCTATATAACTAACATTTCTAATATTTCTATAACTAAAAACAGGAAAAAATTATAACATTTCTATATAATAACATTTCTATAACTAAAAAACAGAAAAACTTCTAACATTTCTATAGATATTTCTATAACTAAAAAACAGAAAAAAATTCTATAACTAAAATACTAATGTGTGTGTGTGTGTGGACATGGCGGCCGGGGCAGGAGCTCACCGGAGAGGCCAGCTGACGGCGGCAGCGGGACGGAGGCAGGCGGTGGCGAGGGCGATGGGGGCCAGGCGGCGGCAGGGAGGGGACGGGCAGGCGGGGGCAACGACGGCAGAGGCTGGGCGCGACAGGCGAGACAGCAGGGGCGATGGGGGCAGAGACGGCGGCGGCGACAGGCGGCGGACAGGCGAGGAGAAAGAAGCCGAGGGAGAGATGAAAAACTGAAATTTTTTCATAAGTGTTGTATATATACAAGGCACCTTTAGTACCGGTTGTAGTCACCCCACCCTTAAGTACCAGGTCGTGGCTACAACCAGTACTAAAGGCCCCCCCTTTAGTACCGGTTGGAGCCATGACCCGGTACTAAAGGGGGTGTGCTGGCTCCAGGCGGTGCGCAAGTTTAGTCCCACATCGCTAGCCGAGGGGCGTCCGCACTGGTTTATAAGGCCTAGTGCGGTAGCTCTCTCGAGCTCCTCTCCAAAGCAAGCCTACTGGGCCTAACTGTTCACTGCTGCCCTATGGGCCTACTGGGCCTTTGCGGGCCTGCATCCTGGCCCAACAAAACATTGTGTTTCTAGTCGTATGCAGGCCGCTCTGGCCCAGTAGGCGGGCTTTTTTATTTTCTTATTTTTTTGCTTCAATTTTTTTTTGAGTTGTTTTTTGCTGTATATAGAGTTTCTTTGTCAATATTTTTGCTCTAGGTTAGTGCCGGTAGTTTTTAAATTTGAATAGTTTAAATTTTGAATTATTTGAAATTTCTGTGAATCACTAGTTTGTGAATAACTTAACTTTGAAATTAGATTTTTCAGTGATTATTTTTTCTTATGTTTAATATTATTAGTGTTTTTTATCATTATATTCAATTTGGTAATGCTTAGGTTATTTAAAAAATGAAATGTCTTTGTAACAGATGAGTTTTAAATGCGAAACCACGATACTTCGAAAGAGATTGTCCATTTTGTACACGAAGTGCATCCTGTTTTTGCCGTAACCCTCTCTACTTTTTTGCACATGCTATGTGGGTGAAATTATGATATCATGCCAACTTTCAAACTTTTCTGAGTTTATTTGAAATGCTTTTCAACCTCCTAGATAAAAATATCTATGTCAACTTGATGGGCATAATTTGTCATAAACACGAAATGCAACAACTAGTTTTAAAAGAGAATATACCACATCTGAATCATAACAAGGACGAGGGCCGACGGGGAAGGATATCAAAACCATGGCACTATGTATAACAAACAACGTACGGGTAAGATAATTATACGAGTAACTATATATCCAAATCACACAAACATCAATTTGGTAATGTAAAACATTCATGAACAATAGCCTCACCACAAGGTGGTGCCGACGACGGGACGGTGCGCGCAATCGACGGTGGTTACGACGAAGATTTAGAAGGCACTAAGTAAACCACACCTACATATGCAAACTAAGTGTTATTTTTGACCTCAAATTGCATATAAATCAAATACTAGCACATATAATTCCTCCCAAATTACTAAACTCACAAATTAATCACTACACAAAGCATTGCAAGAGTTAATCTAGCAATGAGAGATGAAAGGACAAAGTTGCTAACCTTTGTGATCATTTGAATGGATGGGGCCTTCAAATCTTGACAAATTTTGGGCAAAATTTATGATGAGCTCGAGGAAGAGAGGGGAAGAACAGAGGAAGTGAGGGGAAAGGGGAAGAACAGAGCGAGCTCGGGTGGACGATGAGTTTATGTACGACGACCTTTAGTACCGGTTCGTGCCACGAACCGGTACTACAGGTGCTGGAGGGGCCCCAGACTGACAACATCCTGCCACCACTCTCTTTAGTACTGGTTCGTGGCATGAACCGGTGCTAAAGGTTCGCCACGAACCGGTACTAATGAGAGCGGCCGGCTAGCCGTTGGAACCGGCACTAATGGACACATTAGTGCCGGCTCAAAATCAAACCGGCACTAATGTGTCTCAGATTTGACCCTTTTTCTACTAGTGAATGTTTTGCTAAAAGAAGAGGGGAAGGGTAGAAGTGGCTGGCGTCCTAGTTGACAAGCACTACATGGAGCACGTGTGGTTTTATTACATGGGTGAAGAAAGTTCTTGGCTAAGGTGGACAAAGAATGAGCGCCGGGGTGCCCGAGCCAGCAATGCCACAAATCTGCAGTGGAGAGGATGAAGGCAGGCGACCGAGCTTGTTTACTGCGGATGAAGGGGTAGAGATCACCGGTGCTAGTGGAGATCATGAGAACCCTTCGAGTGCAAAGATCCTTCACAAGAAAGCCAAAGGGCTAAGATTCAAAAGAACATGAATTGTCTTTAGTAAATTGCCTAACAAAGATAAGATTTGTGACTACCGAAGGGGAAACAAGAACATTGTTAAGTTAAAAATTGTGGAGTGGTAGGGTGGTAGATCCAGTAGCAGTAATAGGAAGATGATGCCCATTGCCAACAAGTACGCTAGATGGAGTATGCTTTAAGGAAGAAGTAAATGAGGTAAGGTTACCTTGGTTGCTGATCACATGTGATGACGCGCCACTATGAAGAAACCACTCCTGGCTGATTTGTAGGGGAGGCCTCCATTGTTGTAAGCGGCGTTGAGCATGACAAAGTGCTACCACAATGGTGGCTGCTGTGGGTAGTATGGGGTTGGCGGAGAGGGAGTCGGCTGATGAAGCTGATAGGCGTGAGCATGGGCGTCGAGACGCGAACCAAGAACACCGACTGCATTGGGAGGAATCCACTCGGAGCGTGGTGAGGGGAGGGCCTCCCGTACGGCATGAAATACCCAATGAACAAGGAGGGTTGGGGATGGGACGACCGGCCGTGGGTGGAACAGTCAGCCCGTCTGCGTCCACGCCCGTGGCCGGATCACCACGACCACGACTAGGCTGTTGCAGACCAGATGCGGCCCACCCTAAGAGCGGTCGTTGGAGCAATCGGAGCCGCGGACCTCGCGGTCACCTGAGCCCCGCGCACCACCAGAGGAGCCACTGCCACCAAAAGAGCCGTCGTCGTGGAGAGCAACCGAGGCACTCTCTTCGGCAGTGTGTTGCGCCATCGACTCCTCGGCGAGGATGACAATGGAGAGGACGGTGTCGAAAGGCAGTGTGGGCACCTGATCACCGAGGACGACGCAGATGGTGTCCAAGCGCTTGTCCAGCCCATGAAGGAATTGGGTGGTGAGATCCACCTTGGCGACGACATGATCAATGTCAGCGAGACCGTCGGTAAGGAGCTTCATGCGACGGGTGTGTTCGGAGACAAGGAGGTTCCCTGGTTTGAGGTTGCGGTACTGGCAGTTGAGGATCATGAATCCGGCGGCGCGATTTGTGAGGAAATAAATCTTTGATCTTAGTCCAAATAGCGAAGGTGATGGTAGCACCCATGACATGGTTGACCATGGGGTCAGCAAGAGTGGCATAAATCCAGAGAGCTACTTGGGCGTCGAGCTCGAGGTACTGAGGCGTTGGGAGGGGAGGGTGCTCGATGAGATAGGTGACGCCGTAGCGAAGGAGCACCATGAGGAGGAAAGATTTCCATTTGTGGTAGTTATGGTCGGCAGAGCTGAGGAGAAACTTGATGTGATTGGTAATGTGGTCACTGAAAATTGGGTGGCGAGGGGCAAGCGCCGGCGGCGCCGACAAGGTAGCAGAGGGGCGAACTGTGATTCAAAGGCAGCAAAGGTACTGTTGAGGAGAGAGGGGTTGGTGCCGAAGATGAATGTCGGCGAGGAAGCCGCAGAGGTGGCCGCACCGGTGTTGGGCGCCGCCGAGGAGGAGAGGGAGCCCGGCGACATGGCGGAGCTCGTGGGGGGCGGCGGAGTAGTCGGACCCGGCCATGGAGGTTCCTATTAACTAATACTTTCTCCGTCCCAAAATAAGTGTCTCAACTTTATATTAGCTTTAGGATAAAGTTATACTAAGATTGAGACACTTATTTTGAGGCAGAGAGAGTACCAAGTTGGGGGAAATAGTTTCTGTCCTTGATGAATTTTGTTACAGCCAGTGTACAACACATATACCCCGAAGAAAAGGCAGTCGCTCCTACTCAGGTGGCACGCAGGCCACGAGAGATGCGAGAGATCCTGGAAAAGTGGATCGGCTAGGCCTAGGTACAACAACGTTACGCAGATACAACACGTGACAACATACACAGTTTAACATTGACATTGACATCGCCACTGACATCGAAGCGGCTTTATTTCAAATGGGTCCAACGAAAGCTCCGCGACCGGACGGACTGCCTGCACTGTTCTATCAACGACACTGATCGTTGGTTTAGGTGGATGTTTGTCGGGCTGTGCGAGATTTCTTGAATGGAGCGTCTGCTCCGGATGCATTCAATGCCACAGTCATTGTTATGATTCCCAAGACTAATTCACCGGAGCTGTTATCCCAGTTTAGGCTGATCAGCCTCTGTAATGTATTGTATAAGATAGCTACGAAGGTCTTGGCCAACAGGCTTAAATCCATCCTACCCATCCTTATATCAGAGGAGCAGAGCGCTTTTGTCCCGGGGCGACTCATTACGGACAACGTATTGGTGGCGTATGAGTGTGTCCATGCGATTAGGAAACGGAAAAGAAAAAAAAAACCTCTTTGCGCGGTCAAGCTTGACATGATGAAAGCGTATGATAGAGTTGAGTGGATCTTCCTGGAACAGATGATGGAGCGGTTTGGTTTTGCCCCTGGGTGGATATCTATGATCATGAGGTGTGTCAGATCACCAAACTTCACTGTTAGACTAAATGGTGGGTGTTCTAGGGGTTTTTCTCCTTCTCGGGGTCTCCGACAAGGTGACCCTCTCTCGCCCTACTTGTTCCTCTTCTGTGTGGAAGGTTTTTCTGCGCTTTTGAAGAAAGCTCAACGTGACAACAATATCAAAGGGGTGTCATTTGGGGGCACTGGACTCCACGTCACACACCTCCTGTTTGCTGACGACAGTATTGTCTTTCTTGAGGGAACTTGGGATAATATGCTGACTCTCAGAGAGATTCTGCATAAGTATGAGGAGCCATCGGGCCAAAAAGTGAATTTACAAAAGTCCTTGATTTTCTTTGGTAAAGGCAGCACTGATGAGGGAAAGGCGGAATTCAAAAATACTTTGGGAGTTTTTTCTGAGGCCCTGAGTGAAAAGTACTTAGGCCTCCCAACACTGGTTGGGCAGTTCAAAGATGGCACTTTTAAATATGTAACAGAAAGATCTAAGGGCAAAGTGTGTGGCTGGAAAGGCCAAGGACTTTCCAAAGCAGCAAGAGAAGTGCTTGTCAAGTCGGGCCTTCAATCCGTACCTACTTTCACCATGAGTTGGTTTCAACTCACAAAGAAAATGTGCCGAAACCTGAATTTAATCTCATCGAAATTCTGGTGGGGGCAATGGATGATGAAAGGAAAATACACTGGATTGCTTGGGAGAAGATGTGCACATCAAAAAGGAGTGGGGGACTGGGATTTCGAGACCCGGAAGCCTTTAACCAAGCCCTCTTGGCGAAGCAAGCTTGGCGTATTTTGCAAGTACCGTCGTGTCTGTGTGCAAGGGTACTCAAGGCGAGGTATTTTCCAAACCACTCAATCATGACAGCGACCTGCCCTTCTGCTGGGTCCTTTACGTTTAAGAGCATCATTCACGGCAGAAACTTACTTAGAGAGGGGCTGGTATGGAGGATAGGGGATGGCTCAAAGGTCAACATTCATCATAACAATTGGATTCCTCGGTCTGGAAGCTTGAAACCTCTTGGGCAATCCTATGTACAGGGAGCAACTAAGGTGGCTGATTTGCTGGACTCGAGTGGTGCGTCCTAGGATGTACATGTTTACACCAACGGACGCTCAAGATATCCAACAAATTCCGGTTGGGGGGCCAGGGGCTGATGATTATTTGGCCTGGAACTTTACAAGGAATGGCATGTTTACAGTAAGGTCAGCATATCATCTAAGGATGTCACTCAAAAAATCAAGGACCGGACAGCCGGGTCCTTCGAGGTCTGTTAATGGACACAAAGGATATATGGGGTTATGGGATACAAATGCACCAGCCAAAGCAAAAATACATATGTGGAGGGTGATCAGGAATGGATTGGCAGTGGGGGCGGAACTCCACCGTCGTCGGATCAAACCTGGCATTTTTTGTGTTGCATGTGGTAGAGAAGAGACAGTGTATCACAGATTCTGGGCATGTCAGCATTCATCACAATTCTGGCGATCGATGCAGTCGGAAAAGGGAGTTCCGGTGGCCATCCCACCGAACCCGATGGACTCTCAGAATGCATTAGCTAACTGGTTATTGGGGTGGTTCGCAGGAGCAGCCGACGACCAAAAGGAGGCGATGATTCATTCAGTCTACGGAATTTGGTTGGCCAGAAATGAGGCTAGAGACGGCAAGAAGATTGCTCATCCACATGAACTAGTGCAGTCGGTGTATGATCATATGATAGAATGGCGTCAAATACATATGCCTAAGGTTCACCAGCCAACGGTCAAGGTCAATGAAAAATGGAAACCTCCTGATGAAGGATGGCTAAAAATCAACTCGGACGGGGCGACGTCGAGGCATAGGGAGAAAGGAGGTGGTGGTGCGGTGATCAGAGACCATGCAGGAGCTTTTAGAGCAGGCTTCTGTCATCTGTTTCCACATATAGCCGACCCGGAAGCTGTGGAGATACTCGCGTGCAAGAAGGCGCTACAATTGGCACTTGACATGCATGCGGAGCGGATCCACGTAGAGCTTGATTGCCAAGCGGTGGTACACATGATCAAGCAAAGGGAGAAGAACCTGTCGGCTGTAGGCCCATGGATTCAGGAGATTAAGGACATGCTCAACTCGGTGTTAGATTTTAAGGTGACGTGGATTCGACGGTCTGCCAACATCGCCGCGCATAAGCTTGCGGGAGTAGGGGTAGGAGAGGAGAGATCGGAGCTCTGGCTTCAAACTCCTCCTGATTTTATTTTGGATGTAATTTCGGATGATATTCCAAACTTTGTTTAGTTAATAAAGCGGCGATAGTTTTCCCCTAAAAAAAGACATCGCCATCGTAGCATATGTAACAACAGTCATCGATATATACCATACAAAATAAAATAAAGAGTCAATTACACCGATGGTGCTTATACTTGGCACAAATGGTCACTTTGGTGTTAGAATTTGTGGCATACATTAAACTGGTGCAGAAACTTGGTTCGGACGTGCAAATACGGTGCTAATCACATTTGGATACGAAATTGACGCTAACATGGCGCGCCAGCGTGGCGTGGGGCCTTTTTAGCGAAACCACCTTCAACTTTTTTTATTTCTGACAAAAAAACCAAATCAACACGTGGCAGATGCCATTTTCTTTTGACTCTATGACACATGGGGCTCGCCTGTCAGTACATGAAAATAAAAATGAAACAAACGCCCACGGGTCTCGAACCCAAGACCAACTGCTGGATAGCTAGCCGTCCAAGCCACTCCAACATTATGTTGCAATGACAAATTCTTATAATAGTTTTTAATGTAGTATCAGGAGGACACATGTTTTTTTAGCAACCATCAGGAGGACGCGTGTGGGACTTATATGAGCCGCAAATAGCGCGGCCCATTTTGCAAGCACTAGTTTTCTAATACATATGTAAAACGTAAGTAATAAAAATAATATTCAAATATTTGTGTGTTATAAATATTATATACAAACAATGATTCGTAAATAAAATTATTTGAATATACACCCATGTACTCCCGTCGCAAAGAAATATCCTAACGCTCTTATATTTCTTTACAAAGGGAGTATTATACTTTTTTGGTAAATACGGATATTTAAATGTTTATTAAATGGATACAAAAAAAGTATACACTTGTAGTTTATATTTAAATTATACAAAATGATGAATACAAACATCGGTGAGATATAATTTTCACTCGTGATTTATTTTCAGAAAAATATAATTGAAATATTAGCCACTAATGAATATTGATATGAAATTTTAAATTTTAAATTATGAACATTTATTTATACAAACATTGAAATATAAACATGTGTGTATAATTACAGAATTGTTTGTATAATTAAAATAATATTTCGGAATTGTAATGTTAAAAATATTTGTATTGTTGTTAATTATCCAAACATTTTTGTAATTCATAAATCTTAATTTAATATATGAATATTTTTAAAATAACACTTGAACAATTATCTATATCTATACTACTATTAAACAGGAGAACATTATCTCCTCTAAACGCACCCCGCTAAATGTATACATAAAAATGCGAAGTAACTAAAGCCTCACGATTTGATCCACTTATTTAGACCTAACGGTTAACATATTAACTAAACCGCCTCAATAGTATGTTTAGCAATTTGACGGGGCGGAAGAAAACTCTTCTATACTACTATTAAACAAGAGAACATTATCTCCTCTAAACGCACCCCGCTAAATGTACACATAAAAATGCGAAGTAATTAAAGCCTCACGATTTGATCCACTTATTTAGATCTAACGGTTAACATACTAACTAAACCGCCTCGATAGTATGTTTAGCAATTTGACGGGGTGGACGAAAACTCTTCTATACTACTATTAAACAAGAGAACATCTATACTACTATTAAACAAGAGAACATTATCTTCTCTAAACGCACCCCGCTAAATGTACACATAAAAATGCGAAGTAATTAAAGCCTCACGATTTGATCCACTTATTTAGATCTAACGGTTAACATACTAACTAAACCGCCTCGATAGTATGTTTAGCAATTTGACGGGGCGGACGAAAACTCTGCCACTGAATCGAGCGAAAAGGATGATGGCCCACGTCACCCATTATCCCTTTGTTTCGTCCACCCATCGTTCACCACTTCCTCCTCCCTCCTCTCAGACTCTCACCTCCTTGCCGGCGCCACACGACGCCAGCGGGGCCCCTCTCCACCCTCTAGCAGTGGCAGCGGCACGAGACGCGGCGGGCTCGACCTTCGTCATCGATGGTGGGCTTGCTCTCCTCCGTCGAGCGACGGCGGCGGCCTGCGAGACGCAGCATCGCTCAGAGCACACAGATTCTAACGCCGCCTCCACCTCAGAGCATCTCCAACAGGCGCGGTAAACAAGCCAAAGCTTGCAGGGCGTGCGACGGGCGCGGCGGCTACCGAAGCGCCGGCGAGCTCACTCGTTTTGCTTCTCTCATGGGAGGCATGGGTGCACCTCCGGCCGCCATGGGCGGAATGTCTTTCGATGTGCCTCCTCGCACACATGCCCATGAAGATGCCGTTGAAGATCTTGCCAACACCGTCGGAGCTTCACGTGATGCGGTGCGCGATGAGGAGAGGGAGGAAGATTCATCTTCGGAGGCGGAAGAATCGTCTTCCAAAGATGAGGACGAGGACGAAGACGAGGACGAGAAATGATGTGTCTTTCATTTGTGTATTGAACTTGACTTGCATTTTTAACTTGGTTGGATAAACTTGTGGGCATGATTTTGAACTTATGGGCATGAACTTTTCTTCATCAACTTGTTTGTGTGAAATTTTATATGGCATGTTCATTGCATTTTGAATGTTTCAACCATTTTGTGTTCAAAATGCCATATATGCAATGCCCCGACGAGTCGCTGCACAGCATTTTTCTTGGCTACTTTGGGCCGTGCTGCCTTTCTTTGGAGCCATTGCGCCGCCAAACCAGATGATGGACGCGCGGCAAACCAGGTTTTTGCGCGCGACGTGTTCGGCGTCTCATCTCGAACATGGGTCGCAACGCGCCTCGCCGGCAGCCTACAGGTCAGCCAACGTCGCTTCCCCACCGTCTAAGTCCGCCGTCCTTCACTGCGTCCGCCGCTTCCCCTCGCTCCGACGCCGCGAGCCACCTCACCGGCCGGATCAACTCGATCTGGACACGCCGCTGATCCAGAAGCGGATACGGTCCTGTACTTCTTCCTCGCCTTCGCCACGGATCCGCGAGGTTACCGTCCCCAGGCTCCTCCATGAGGTCGCCATCGTTGTCCTCTTCCTATCCACCCAGCAACCAGTGTCTGGACTCCTGCATGGTTCAGCTCCACCACCTCCCTTCCCCTTTTTGTGAATCTTCTATTTTTCATGTTAGTTCATACACATATGCCTATATGATAGTTCATTGTCTGTATCTCTCTGATCTGTGTGCAAATTTACACACCCTCTATGTCAGTTCAGTAGTCGTAATGTAGTAGTAGTTCTGTTTTAGTCTGACAGGACAACATAGATGGAGTAGCGACTAACAAGTTCTTCACTGAACTTTTTCTGCCTTTGACTACAGATGAAGTGCAAGTCCATGTGCCAGGAAGGTTGAGCTTGGGATTTGGGAATCATGTCAGGGGTAAGGACACATGACAGGAAGCATTCTAAGGTAACTCTATCGCTCACTCAAATATGTTAGATCACCTCCCTGTTCTTTTATTTGGAATTGGCTACAGTTTTTGCTGTCCAGGATAAGCATGGCTAGATATCATGAAAAGCTTATTTCCGTCTATTTTGTATAAATGTAATTTACCATAAGAAATAATTCCGATCTATGTTGCTTCACATAATCTTAATTTCTCCATATTGTGGATGAGCACAATGAGCAGTACGTCTACAATCAAACGTGGATTAACATGACTGCATGAAGACTGACTAGGAGGAATTGTTGCGGTTGTGGAACACGACCTTTGTAGAGCCAGTCATGTCAACATACCCATATGATGTCCTTGGAATTTTATCTACGCCAGTAGACCATATAGAATGGTCACGTCTTGGCTGTTTGGCTATTTGTTGACTTCCAAAGACCAAATACTGGTAGAGGACTTGGTAAGAGTCAGAATAGTATATTTTGTTTTATTTCTTTCATTCAAGAGAGAAGAATGAATGACTTTCAGACTATAAAAGGAGTATGTATATGTAGTTACTCCCATTGCTGCTAACAATAGCTTCTTTCATGGAGGAGGTCGTAGCCCTATGCTAACGGTACGTTGCAAAATTTTCAGCCATTTAATATGTATTGTGCAGAGGAATATAACTGTTCGCTTTGGCAGAGACCCCCACTTTTGAACCTTTTCTGTTCAAACTGCAGATCTTTTGAGTTTCAGTAAAATTCAGTACAGTTTTTTTAGTGTACTCTGTTCTGGCAAAACAATAATTTAGTAAAGGAGTACATCATCTTTTTTGTATTGTGACTATATTCATGATATTTTGTTGCAGAAAATCAAGAGGTTGTAAGATATGTCGCACAATGCAATAATAGACAATGAAATCTTGGCTACAGAGGTGCGAGCCACATGCCTCTAAACGCATTTCTTCCCTGTTGAACAACTTTAGTTCAGCTTATCATTAGGTGCACATAGTCATGAGATTATCTTTTGGCTAGATTTTAATGATTTAGATTTTCCTGTGTTGTTTCCTCGGACATGCTTGCTGTTACCAAAATGCGTTGATGGTAGGTGAAATGTATTTTACACATAAATACTTCAACTATCCTAATTAGGTAGGATATATGGGAAACAACATTTAGGAATATAAGCATTGAAAGAAATGTTCACTATGTGTCATCCCAAATTTATATTTGTGCTACTTTTCAGAATCCTTCAGCTGGCATTTTTTAATACTTTATATGGAAAACGTAGAACCAAATCTACAAGAAAGGAAGGAACAAAACTATGTATGTCTACAAACTGATGTTAGAACATTGTGTAGGTTCTGGTCACTCATCAGCTCAGCTTCTTGGATTATTGTAGAAAATGTCTCAGTAAGCTGGCATTCATGGCAAATAGCATATCCGCTAGCCTGATCATTATACAAAAGTTTTCTTTGTTCACAGCTGATTGATTTCATCAGTAAGAATTTACTAAGACGATGATGGCAATAAATGGTTTTGGCACATGAAGTAGCAAGGCAAAGTAATCACTAGATGGCATGTGAACTGACATTGAAGAAATGTTCAATAGTCGTAATGTAGTAGTTGTTCTGGTATCGTTCCCTTGAGAATGAACATGAATTGTACAGGAGTGTGTATGATCAATTGTTTCTCAACTGTACTGAATGCTTGGATACTGGTAGCAGATGATTGACATATGAATAATTTTGTAATCAATAGTGGATTTGGTTCTGTGATGGATTAAGCATGCTTTTCTTACAGCAGAGCTTCAAGGACAGATTGTGTGTGTGTGATTTATCTGCCGGATGTTTCTTCATTCTCCATTTGGTTCTGTTATGTAAATTAAATTTTGGAATTGCTATGTTGTGCACTCATCAATTAAAATAATAATAATGCTTATATTTTAATTCATATAATTTGCATAACAGTTTCAGTTTAAAAGGTCACATCAAGGAGTTTCATGCAAGAAAGAATTATATTTTAAAAGTTAGGAGGCTGTGGTATCTTGTATTTTGGTATCCATTAGATGGTACCTGAAGCTTCAAATGGTTATTATACTATTGTTGACATGATGTTCACACGATTTTCTTCTTTTACAACCTATCAGAGAGAGCGAATGGATAATGGATGAAGACAATATATTATTGTCTTTATGTGGCAATGTGATTCCAGGCTGATGTTCATTTTTTAAACTATATTTTAAGTGATATCATAAACATTGTGTATCCATTTAAAGTATACATGTTTTGAAACACTATTATTTATTTTCATATATACGTGCGTTGCACGTGCAAACTTACTAGTGAAACATAAGTTATTAAGTTTGTATGTATAATATCTATACCACATAAATAATTAAACATAATTTTCGTTACTGAGATTAGAAGTTACATACCTTTTAACAATTTCTAGAAAAGAACAGGTGCAAATGGGCGGCATTGATCACAGTGCATTTCAGCTCCACGGGCGTCTTTGTTCTGCTACATTATCCATTTTGTGACGTGAATACTAGAAGGTGTAGTCGCTACGTCCTACTATGTGCAAGGCAGGGTCAAGGGTTCGAGACACGAGAGCTTTATTTTTCGTTAATTTTTACACTCACTGACATATGAGACCCACCTCTCATACAGGTGAAAAAATAAAATGTCAATTCAAGTTGTGTTTTGCACACAAAAAAGAAAACAAACCACACGCCCTCCTCTCAGCTTTCCAATTACTGACTCTCGAAAAAAAAGCTTTCCAATCACTGACAGTGGGTCCCATGCCATGCTGGCATGCCAAGTCAGCATTGTTTCGTATCCAAACATGATTTGCACTGTACTTGCACGTCCAAGTCAAGTTTTTGCACCAGTTCAATGTATGCCACAAGTTCTAGCACCAAAGTGACCGTTTGCGCTAAGTTCAAGCACCACCGGTGTAATTGACTCTAAAATAAAATTGGGTGGATGCCAGACAATTATTAAATTTTTATAGGGATGTAACCTCATAAATTTTGATTTTCCAACTTCAAAGCTAGTAGTATATCCAAAGGCCACTGATAGGCGCCGGCGCGCCGGCCGAAATTTTGGCCGGTCGCACCAGGCCCGTTCGATAGGGTGATTTGTAGTCGTTCGCTCCTTATCCTTTGCACCTTCCCTCACCGCTTTGCTTGGTCCCTGGTGGATTCCCTCGTGAGCATACGCCAGCCAGCCATGGTTGTATCCCGCGCACCCATCCAGCGAGCTAGTCGCGCCCCGCTGCCGTTGACCCTGCAGCACAACGCCGGCGACGAGCTCCCTTGCAGACCACTCGCTTGCTTGTAGCATTTGTCGCTTCCACATCTCGAGCCTCTGTTTGTAGCTTTTCTCATCTGCGGTAGCAGCAAAACGGGCAGTTCCAACGCCGGTGATCCTTGGTTCCAGCGCCGCTGGTCCTTGGTTCCAGCAAAACGCACGGTGGTTGTAGCTCGGCACATCTATGGCTGTAGCAAAAACGAATGGTGGCCTGGAGTTGCAGGGTTCTTCCAGCAGTGGCAAACTCGGTTCCAGCATGTCACACCTCCGGTTGTAGCAATCACAATCGCCACTTCCAGCTTTTTGCTGGCCGGTTGCAGCACTCTGACGTCGCCGTCGTCGTCGCCGGGTTGTAGCAGCTGTCTCTGCAGTAGCTTTCCTTTTCGCCGGTGGAAGCTTTTTGAATAGACGGTTCCAGCATCTCATTCCGGTCGTTGCAGCGTCCGCGCGTCGCTGCGCGTAGCATCCTGTGGACGCCCTCCCCGGCCATGGTGCACTGCCAGTTGCAGCTTCTGGTGATGCAGCTTTTCTGTCGCCGGTCGTAGCTTTTTAGCTCGCCGGTAGAAGCTTTTAGCTCCGCCAGTTGCAACATCGGTGGTCGCCGGCGTGGTCGGCATGGCCGCCCGATTGCAGCTTTCGCCGTTGCCGGTCGTAGCTTTTTAGCATGCTGGTAGAAGCTTTCAACTCCGCCAGTTACAACATCGAGGAGTCGCCGGCGTGGTCGCGTGCCTGCCAGTTGAGCTTCCAGCTCCACCGGTTGTAGAACCTTGCAACTCCTCCCCACGTCCCCGCATCGCATCTCAGAGTTGTCTCCACAGCACCGCTCTTCCTGCTCCAAATCTGCAGCGCCGCCACTCCTCTATTTTGCCGGTCGCAGCTCAGGACGGCCTTGGCCAGCAGCCAAAAAAAGCGGCGAATGCCCTTGACTTGTGCTCCGGCGTGGAAAGGTGGAAGGGAAAAAGAAAGTGGAGGAAGGAAGGGGAATGAGTGGAGGAGAGCGAACACTGTGTGTGCTGGGGCGTGAAAGCTGGAAGAGATAAGGGGATCGGGAGAGGAAAAAGCACTGCCTGGCCCCACCATGTGTAATGCCCGCGTGCGTCCGGCCCAACGTTTCGGCCGGCGCACCGGGTGGGAAACGTTTCCATATCCAAATTAATCAGCCTCATTAATCTTGATCGTTCAACTTCCGAGATACTATCCCAGTTCCCATAAATAATCAAGACTCTGGCTAACATAAAAAGAAGAATCTCTAGCGCCTCTAGCTCTCTCACCATGGCCGCCATCCCATCTGCCTCCCCGCCTCCCACCAGATCTCCGGTGCGGGACACCATGTCCACGCACTCAACGGAGCTCGTCAAGGGTACGCACCAGTTCAGTATCGCCGGTTACAGCCTACACAAGAGGGCCGGCGTTGGAAAGTTTATCCGATCCGGCGCCTTCGATGTCGGGGGTTATAGTTGGACAATCCTATGCTACCCCGCCGGCAATGGAAAGGAAGAAGAAGGGTACTTATCAGTGTTCCTCGAGCTGTTAAGCCCTGCTGCAGGAAAGACCTCTGTAAAGTATAGCTTCCAGATCGATGGCGCTACGGGAACTTCGTCACCTTTTGTTCAGTCGTGCGCGTGGAACGACTTTACCACTGATAACAAATCATGGGGTTACAAAAAGCTTGTCAAGATAGAATCTCTCGAGTCGCAGTACCTGAGGAATGACTGCCTTGCAATACGTTGCACCGTCGAGGTTCAGAAGGAGTCGAAGACCGGAGCAACCACATTCAATTCGATCACGGTGCCACCCTCCGGCATCTGGCAGGATCTTGCGCGGCTCCTGGAGAGCAAGCAGGGGTCGGACGTGACCTTTCAGGTCGGGCGGAACGACTATGACGCGCACAAGACGGTGGCCGCGATGCGGTCGCCGGTCTTCTCCGCTCAATTCTTCGGGTCACTCGCGGACAAACCTGGTGGCAGCGGCGGTGGCCGCTACGTGAGAATCCACGACATGAAACCCGCAACCTTCGAGGCTGTGCTCCACTTCATCTACACGGACGCCTTGCCGCCTGTCAAGGACGATGGTGGTTCCTGCTGGGTAATTCTACCAATTACCAGGGTCTTCGAGAAATTGCTGCTGGTTGTTCGAAGCAGAGCCACAGAGAGATGATTTGCGACTGGCTTGCAGCGGCGGACCGGTACGGCCTGGAGAGGATGAGGCTGATGTGCGAGAGGGCGTTGAGCGAGACCATTGACGTGGAGAATGCCGCGGACACGCTGAAGCTGGCGGACCGGCACCATTGCCCACAGCTTAAGGCTTTCTGCATCGACTACATCGCATCTCCTGGTGTGCTGACGGATGTGCTGGCAACCGAGGGGTACAGAGGGCTGAAGGTGAATTGTCCCTCTCTTCTTGTTGATGTCCTGGAGAAACTTGGAATGTAACGTGGAATGCAGAAATTAACGCATGGTAGTAACGCTGCAAAGCCCGCAACAGTACATGTTGATGGAGTTCATTTCGTTGCTCAGTGGTCGCACGCTTATTGTCACTCTTTCCCTAATTCTATATATTTACCAATGTACGAGACTTCTGTTTATCACTAGCTTTCTATTGTTGAAATCTTTACGAGTCATCTTTTATTTTGCCTTTTTGGAAAATGGTCTTCTTATGGTATCTTTATTCTTCAGATAAGTAGTGAAAAAAATTGCATGAGGACAGTTGTACCGAAGCGAAGAGATTTTTGGTGGCGCTATTCATCCATTTGATTCCAACCAACCGAGTAAAGAAAATAGAGAAATATTTCCCACATGTATACGAGTTTAGCAGCGCAGCCTACCAAGCGAGGTTCTGGTGGCCCGTGCCGCCTCACGTCTTCATCGACCTCACCGGCGGCGATGGCAACCGCAAGGCAAGGGCAATGAGAACATTTAGGACAGCGTGTGGGCGTGGACTTTTTTTAGTATTAATTAATGTTTAGTTATGTTTTAAGTGAACTTTGGTCAGTGGTTGACTGGCCACTTTATGTTTAATTAAGTTCATGTTATGTTTATCTGTGCCACATGTTTATTTTTATTTTACGCGGGCAAATTTGGGTCAACCTCCTATTAGGCGCACCAGCCGACCCAAATGAAAAAGAGGATGCGCCCGTTCGCCAGGCTGATCCAAACGAACAAAAGGCGGATAAAGCGCGCGTCCGTTTGGGTCGGCATGTTGGACTTGCTCTAAGAGCATCTCCAGCCGTTCGGCCCCCCGAGGGCGCTTTTAGGCGAAAAATAACGCCTCTTGGGGGATTGCCGGCGATAATTTTGGTGTGGGGAGAAACGATTCCCAGCCGTGACCACAACGGTATCGGCCAAATTTTCTTTTTTTTAAAAAACAAAGTCGACGAAATTCAGTTAATTTAGACAAAATATAGGCGATTTCATTCATATTTAGGTGAATTTACATAGATAAAAACATAAAAAGACTACTCCTAGTTGTTCATGCCGAGGAGATTGTAGAAGACAGTGTCGCCGCCGTCGGCGGGGCGTCCTTGCTGCGGCTGTTGTAAATATGCCCTAGAGGCAATAATAAAATGGTTATTATTATATTTCTTTGTTCATGATAATTGTCTATTGTTCATGCTATAATTGTGTTATCCGAAAATCGTAATACATGTGTGAATACATAGACCACAACATGTCCCTAGTGAGCCTCTAGTTGACTAGCTCGTTGATCAACAGATAGTCACGGTTTCCTGACTATGGACATTGGATGTCATTGATAACGGGATCACATCATTAGGAGAATGATGTGATGGACAAGACCCAATCCTAAGCATAGCACAAGATCGTGTAGTTCGTTTTGCTAGAGCTTTTCCAAATGTCAAGTATCATTTCCTTAGACCATGAGATTGTGCAACTCCGGATACCGTAGGAGTGCTTTGGGTGTACCAAAGCGTCACAACGTAATCGGGTGACTATAAAGGTGCACTACGGGTATCTCCGAAAGTGTCATTGGGTTGGCACGAATCGAGATCGGATTTGTCACTCCGTATGACGGAGAGGTATCTCTGGGCCCACTCGGTAATGCATCATCATAATGAGCTCAATGTGACCAAGTGTCTGGTCACGGGATCATGCATTAGGGTACGAGTAAAGTGACTTGCCGGTAACGAGATTAAACGAGGTATTGGGATACCGACGATCTAATCTCGGGCAAGTAACGTACCGATAGACAAAGGGAGTTGTATACGTGATTGATTGAATCCTCGACATCGTGGTTCATTCGATGAGATCATCGTGGAGCATGTGGGAGCCAACATGGGTATCCAGATCCCGCTGTTGGTTATTGACCGGAGAGGCGTCTCGGTCATGTCTGCATGTCTCCCGAACCCGTAGGGTCTACACATAAGGTTTGGTGGCGCTTAGGGTTGTAGAGATATTAGTATGCATTAACCCGAAGTTGTTGAGTCCGGATGAGATCCGGACGTCACGAGGAGTTCGGAATGGTCGGAGGTAAATAATTATATATATGAAGTCAGGTTTTGACAATCGGGAAAGTTTGGGGTCACCAGATTGTCTGGGACCACCGGAAGGGTCCCGAGGGTCCACCGGGTGGGGCCACCTATCCCGGAGGGCCCCATGGGCTGAAATGGGAGGGGAACCAGCCCCTGGTGGGCTGGTGCGCCCCCCCCCCCCTTGGGCCCCCTGGCCTAGGGTTGGAAACCCTAGGGGTGGGGGCGCCTCCACCTGGCTTGGGGGGCAAGCCACCCCCTTGGCCGCCGCCCCCCCTTGGAGATTGGATCTCCTAGGGCCGGCGCCCCCCCTAGGGGGCCTATATAAAGAGGGGGGAGGGAGGGCTGCGCACCCATGCTCCTGGCGCCTCCCTCTCCCTTTGCTACACCTCTCCCTCTCGTAGAGCTCGGCGAAGCCCTGCCGAGATCGCTGCTGCATCCACCACCACGCCCGTCGTCTTCTTGGATCTCCATCAACCTCTCCTTCCCCTTGCTGGATCAAAAGGACGAGACGTCTTCCCCAACCGTCGTGTGTTGAACGCGGAGGTGTCGTCCGTTCGGCACTTTCGGTCATCGGTGATTTGGATCGGGGCAGTATGACTCCTCAACCCCGTTCTCTTGAACGCTTCCGCTCATGATCTACAAGGGTATGTAGATGCACTCCTCTCTCTTGTTGCTAGATGAACTCCATAGATTGATCTTGGTGAAGCGTAGAAATTTTTATTTTTGCAACGTTTCCCCAACAATGACCTGTCTGGATCGCCGCAGACGGGCAGCTCGCAAACCTCGTCATCGTTGTCGGAGAGCACGATGACGCCGCCATCGTTGCGGCCGCAGCACCGCGCGACGATTTCTTCCTGAGCGCGTCGCTGGCGCTCCATCTCCTGCGCCACGTAGTCCTGCCGCGACCAGGCGAGGCCGCTCTCAAGGTCGGCGGCCATGGCCTCGTGCTCCTGCTTCACCACGATGGTTGTCCCCGGATCCTTCTTCGGCTTGACCAGGTGGTAGTGGCCGCGGGAAGGGGAAGGGACGCAGCCACTCTCGTTTATGACGAGGTTGCCGCCCCGGCTGCGCCGACGGAGCGACGTGTCCTGCGGCTCGGGCTTGACGGGGACGAGTGCCACCGGCGCCGACCCGGAGGAGCGGGACCCCGAGGACAACAAGGACTACGTGTCCATGAGCCTCGGCATCCACGAGCTTCCGCGACGACGAGAGTGTTGGGGCTGGACAGCAACAACGCTACCGCATCTAATTCACCGACACGGAAAATATGCACACTACACAGCCCCCTCCACTTGTGATGAACTTTGAGGACAGCTTCAACCAACAAGTAAGCAGCGGAATAACACAAACAACATGCACAAGTGACACATGATTTAACATGGAAAAACCTCCTCAACTTGAGGAGTAAAAGAAACCACGGTTGTGGACCGACCGGTCCACACAACTTCACTATGAGAACGATGAGTACAAAGTCTTATCTAAAACCTCTAGAGAGATTTACAACACACTTTCCACGTTGCCAACCGGCAACAGCAACAACAGCCACAAGAGGCAAGATTTCAGCAAAGCAGAGTTTACACAGCTTCTGTACCCTTCAGTATTTTGCAAACTGCTCTTAAACTGTTGAACCAAATAGCACCAAATTTGGCAGACAAGTAGACACACGAATTCTTGAGATCCCCTCAAAATTTCAGCTCAATCAGACATCGTTTGCCTATCCAAACTTTTCGTCTCCCGTAACTACTGCTCAAACTGCAGCAATCGAGCTGACAAAACCACTCTCAAATCTGATGCTCCATCGACCCAATTCTCAAACTAGCTAACCAGATCGAAGTATTCAAAGTAAGGAACGAGCTCACCAAGTTTGGGGTCGATCCAAGCACGTTGAGCCTCCAATCACCCGGCTTGAACACCTTTGTCTAGTCAGATGCAGCAAATCTGGACAGAACCTCTGCTTCTTTTTCTTCCTCTCTCTCAGGTTGTGTTTTCTCTTGTGTGCTCTCACTCTCACAATGGCAGCCACCACCAACAAGGGGTGGAGTGGCTAGGGTTTTCTCCTTGCTTCACTTCCCTTGGAAGCGCTCTCAACTGTTGGATGCAACGCAAATCAATGGATGACATGTGTTGGACTTATGGGCTAATGTTGGGCTGGCAACACACCTCCATGTGGTGGGACTTAGCCTAACAAACTCCCCCTCCTGACATTATGGAGGGTCTCACTGTCTTCCGGCAGCCATGCCAGCGAGCCGGCGGCACACTTCAAGCTTCTTCCTTGTCACCACTTTAGTCAACATATCAGCCCCATTGTCATTGGTGTGAACCTTCTCAAGTTGCATTTGCTTGGAATATAACACATCTCGAATCCAATGATAATGGACTTCTATATGCTTAGACCTTGAATGAAAACTTGCATTCTTACTCAAGTGGATAGCACTTTGGTTGTCACAAAACAACACATACTTGTCTTGCTTAAAACCAAGCTCACAAGCCAACCGTTTTAGCCATAATAGCTCTTTGCTCGCCTCTGTTACAGCAATGAATTCAGCTTCAGTTGTATTCAGTGCCACACACTTTTGCAGCCTGCTTTGCCATGACACCTCCCCCTGCATAGGTAACCAAGTAACCTGAAGTAGACTTTCTTCTGTCAACATCTCCAGCCATCTCAGAATCCGGAAATGCAATCAACTTGGCCTCACCACCACCAAAGCAAAATTTCAGATTTGTGTTGCCCCGGAGATATCTCAAAATCCACTTCATGGCTTCCCAATGAGGTCTTCCTGGATTGGACATAAATCTGCTCACAAGATTAACTGCATGAGCAATGTCAGCCTTGTACACACCATAGCACACATCAAACTCCCAACCGCTGAAGCATAAGGAACATGATGCATTTCCTTTTTCTGCTCATCAGTGGTAGGACATTGCTTTCTGCTCAACTTGAAATGGGCTGCTAGTGGAAAACTCACGACTTTAGCATTTTCCATCGTAAACTTCTGAAGTACCTTCTCAATATACTTCTCTTGAGACAAGTACAAGTTGTTGCAATTTATGTCTCGCTCAATTCTCATCCCGAGAATGTTCTTTCTTTGGACCCAAGTCTTTCATAGCAAAACATTTGCTCAGCTCCTTCTTCAACTTAGCAGTCCTAGAGACATTCTTGCCAACAATCAGGATATCATCAACAAAGAGCAATAATATGATGAAATCATCACCTCAGAACCTCTAAATAAACACACAATGGTCTGAGCTACACTTCTAATAGTCTTGCTCCCCCATGGCAGTTTCAAACTTCATGTATCATTGTCTTGGTGCTTGTTTCAGGCCATAGAGACTTTTCTTCAGCTTGCACACATAGTCTTCTTTGCCTTTCACAAGAAACCCCTCAGGTTGCTCCATGTATATTTCTTCCTCCAACTCACCATGAAGGAATGCAGTCTTTACATCCATTTGCTCAACCTCCAAGTTGAGACTTGCTGCCATGCCAAGGATTACTCTTATGGATGTCATCTTCACAACCGGAGAAAAGATCTCATCATAGTCAATGCATTTTCTCTGGCCGAATCCTTTTACAATTAGCCTGGCCTTGTACCTTGTATATGATGTGTGCTCTTCTTGCTTGATTCTGTAGACCCACTTGTTCTTCAAAGTTTTCTTGCCCTTGGGCTACTTCACCAACTCATAAGTATGATTCTTATGCAAGGAATCCATCTCTTCTTGCATAGCATTTTTCCACTCCTTCTTGTGGTCATCTTCTATTGCATCTGCAAAGCATTCAGGTTCTGAACCGTCAGATAATAACACCATGTATTGATCTGAAGGATACCTGCTGGAAGGAATTCGACCCCTGTTGGATCTTCTGAGTGGAGCAGCTGGTGGACTTTCAGTCTTTGGTGCTTCCCTCGATCCCAATCGTCAACTTGACATCATACTCTTGCTGCTGCTGTTGGGGAGCATCTTCTTCACCTGCACCACCATGTATATCATCTTGTACATCTTCTGCATCTGCTTCAACTTGCATAGGAGCTGGAGCTGCAGGAACTGGGTCAGAATCAATCATATCTTGCTGCTGCTGAGGAGGAGGAACCTGCCCCTTTGTCTTCACAATATCCTCAATTGTTTGATCTTCAACAAACACAACATCACGACTTCTCACAACTTTCCTTTCTATAGGGTCAAACAGCTTGTAGCCAAACTCATCACCACCATAGCCAAGAAAGATACACTATCGTGTCTTCGAATCAAGCTTTGACCTTTCATCTTGAGGAATATGAACAAAGGTCTTGCACCCAAAAACCTTCAGGTGGTCATGTGATACGTCCTTGTCACACCAAACCCTGTTCGGAACATCTCTCTGCAAAGGATAACTTGGTGAGAGATTAATAAGATAAACTGCAGTCATCAAAGCCTCACCCCAAAAGTGTTTGCGTAGCTTTGCACTTGACAACAAGCATCTAACTCTCTCCATAATTGTCCTGTTCATCCTATCAGCAAGACCATTCAGTTGTGGTGTCTTCAAGGGAGTAAATTGATGCCTAATACCTTGCTGATTGCAACATGCATCAAATGGCCCAATGTACTCTCCTCCATTATCAGTCCGAATGCACTTGATCTTCTTCTCAGTTTCGCTCCCAACCGAGGCTTGGAATTGCTTGAATACACCTAGTACTTGATCTTTGGTCCTCAAAGTGAAGGCCCAAACTTAACTTCCCTGGAAAAGTCATCAATAAAAGTTACAAAGTACTTTGCACCACCAAGAGATCTTACCGACATTTTGCAAACATCGGAATGTATCAAGTCCAGCTTCTCAGGCTTCTTGTGAGGAGGTAGAGTCTTGAAGGCAACTCTGTGTTGTTTCCCTGCTAGACAATCTCAGCATTTCTTGATGTGAACTCCTTTCACACCCTTCAACAAATTTGTCTTCACTAGCACTGTCATCCCCTTCTCACTCTTGTGCCCAAGTCTCTTGTGCCATAGAGCACAATGATCATCCTTCTCATCGCATTGTGAGAAGCACTAAAGAGCTTAGCATGAACATGATACAACACTGAGACCATTTTACCTCTTGCAACAACCATGTTGCCTTTGGTGAGCTTGTACTGCCCTTTTCCAAAACTGCTCAAGCAATCATCTCCATCAAGCAAACCAACTGAGATAATATTGAGACGAAGTGCCTCAACATGCCTCATAGATTTGAGGACTAACCTTGTACCATTTGCGGTCTCCAAATGCACATCTCCTTTTCCAATGATGGCTGCTCTATCATTGTTCCCCATCTTCACAACATCAAAATCACCTGATATATAGTTAGTGAAGAGCTCTCTACGAGATGTAGTATGAATGGTAGCACCGCTGTCCGGTATCCAAATCATCTCGTCACCATCCACAAGGTTGACGGTTTCATCAGAAACAACAGTGATCCTCTCCTCAACAGTGGAACCAAATCTGCCCTCATTTACTTCATGCATAACAAGCATGATGTCCTCTTCTACTGCAGTAACTCGGTTGCCCTCTGTGTCACTATCACTGTCAACTTGCTTGTGATCTTGCTTCTTCTTTTTCTTTGTCTTTCTTCCACTTGTCACATTGCCACTTAATGTGGCCCTTCTGATGGCAGTGATGGCACTCATAATCAACATACTTACTTTTTTATTTGCTCCTACCTCTTTACGCCCTTTACCGGACCCTTTGCTCTTGCTTCTCTCCCTGGACTGAGTGACCAGCACCTCTGAATGTGAGGAAGAACTAGCTTCAGCCACTTTTCTGGACTCTTCATTTAGTATCCTGGTTTTCACAAGATTCCAAGTGACAACTCCATTAGGTGCTGAATTGCAAACCGTGACCTTAAAGGTCTCCCGGTGTCCATTAATGAACCTAGTATCAGCAAAGCTCTCACTTCATCTTCAAATGTTATTCCCATTGAAGAAAGCTAATTTATAATGCCTTGGAATGTATTCACATGATCTGCAATTAGAATGCCTTCTTTGTACCTCAAGCACATCAATTGTTTGATCAGGAACATCTTGTTTGTACCTTCTTTTTGGGCAAATAACTCTTCCAATTTCTGCCATTAGGTGCGTGCATGTGTCTCATCAATGATATGGTTTAAAACATTGTCATCGACCCATTGTCGAATAAACCCATAAGCTTGACGATGAAGTACCTTCCACTAACCTTCCTCAATGCCCTCCCAAGATTCTCGAAGGAGAACACTGGCTTCCAGTATTCTTTCACATACAACAAGTCCTCCATCTTGGCCTTCCATGCTTGATAATTTGTACTCCCTCCGTCCCAAAATATAAGAATATTTTTTACACTAGCTAGTGTCAAAAACGTTCTTATATTTTGGGACGGAGAGAGTACCATTCAAAGATATCTTCCTGCTGGTATTCACTTCCATCTTTCACCACAAGAAACTCAGCAATTTGCACACTCAAACCAAGGTTCTGATACCACTTTGTTGGGGCTGGACAGCAATAATGCGCTACACAAATTCACCGACACGGAAAATATGCACACTACATAGCCCCCTCCACTTGTGACGAACTTTGAGGACAGGTTCAACCAACAAGTAAGCAATGGAATAACACAAACAACATGCACAAGTGACACATGATTTAACATGGAAAAACCTCCTCAACTTGAGGAGTAAAAAAACCATGGCTGTGGACCGATCGGTCCACACAACTTCACTATAAGAATGATGAGTACAAAGTATTATCTAAAAACTCTAGAGAGATTTACAACACACTCTCCATGTTGCCAACCGGCAACAACAACAACAGTCACAAGAGGCAAGATTTCAGCAAAGCAGAGTTTACACAGCTTCTGTACCCTTCAGTGTTTTGCAAACTGCTCTTAAACCGCTGAACCAAACAACACCAAATTTGGCAAACAAGTAGACACACGAGTTCTTGAGACCCCCTCAAAATTTCATCTCAATCGGACATCGTTTGCCTACCCAAATTGTTCGTCTCCCAAAACTACTCTGTTCTGAAACTGCAGCAGTCAGAGCTGACAAAATCACTCTCAAATCTGATGCTCCACTGACCCAATCCTCAAACCAACTAACCAAATCGAATTACTCAAAGTAAGGAACAAGCTCACCAAGTTTGGGGTCGATCCAAGCACGTTGGAGCCTCCAATCACCAGCTTGAACACTATCTAGTCAGATGCAGCAAATCTGGACAGAACTTCTGCTTCTTCTTCTTCCTCTCTCTTAGGTTGTGTTTTTCTCTTGTGTGCTCTCACTCTCACAATGGCAGCCACCACCAGCAAGGGGTGGAGTGGCTAGGGTTTTCTCCTTGCTTCACTTCCCTTGGAAGCGCTCTCAACTGTTGGATGCAGCAGATCAACGGATGACATATGTTGGATTTATGGGCTGATGTTGGGCTGCCAACACACCTCCATGTGGAGGGACTTAGCCCAACAGAGAGATGGATGGCGCCAGGGCTGGGTTTTGGGGCGAGAAAGGTGGTCCGCGCTAGAGCGGGGCAGGTGAGAGAGATGGCTTGGTGAGTGTGCGGCGAGCGGTAACGAAGGTCGGCTTTTAAGTAACGAGAGGGCGGCAGCGGTGTGGGCGCGTGGCAGGAAAGGGCGGGACGCGCGGCGGTGGCTCGCCATCACTGCACCGCTCGTCATCAATGGAAGGCTGACAGGCGGCAGCATTGGCATTGAATCGCGCGGGAGGCAAGGCGGGGTGATGAGGACGGCGAAATCTAGTCGCTGACTCGGTGGGCCCATAGGGTGGGTATCTGGAGCGGGTTGTTTTGGCGCCATTATTCTCCCCCCCCCCCAGCGCGATGGGTTCGGCCTGGATCCGCCAACGCTAATTTCGGCCCAAACCATCGAAATTTGGGCTCCTGGGAGCGCGGCTGGGCGCTTTTTCTTAAGCCGGCGATAAAAAAGGTGCCTTAGGGGGCCCGGGGGGGGGGGGGAAGGGGTTGAGATGCTCTAAGAGAGTGGGGAGAGGGAATGTACCAAGGGCGTGTTTGGTTCCCTGGGTAGCTTCAGGCTGCATGGCATTAGGGATGCTGGGTGAGTGTGGCCTGGCTGAGCCGATGCAACGATGAGCCGAGATGAGTGTTTGGTAAAACTGTTGGGGAACGCAGTAATTTCAAAAAAATTCCTACGCACACACAGGACCATGGTGATGGCATAGCAATGAGAGGGGAGAGTGTTGTCTACGTACCCTCGTAGACCGTAAGCGGAAGCGATCACAACGTAGAGGAAGTAGTCGTACTTTCTCCTCGCGATCCTGCCGATCCCAGCGCCGTTACTCCGGCACCTCCGAGTCGATGATGACGTAGAGGAAGTAGTCAGACGTTCTCCTCACGATCCAGCCGATCACTGGCCCGTTACTCGGCGCCTCCAGTTCTTGGCACACGTTCAGCTCGATGGCGCTCCACGGGCTTCGATCCAGCAAAGCTCCGGGGAGGGAGTTCCGTCGACCTGACGGCGTGGTGACGCTCTTGATGTTTCACCGTCGCAGGCTTCGCCTAAGCACCGCTACGATATGACCGAGGTGGAATATGGTGGAGGGGGCACCGCACACGGCTGAGAACGATCTCAAGGATCAACTTGTGTGTCCTAGGGTGCCCCCTGCCCCGTGATATAAAGGAGCAAGGGAGGGGTGGCGGCCTGGGAGGAGGCGCACCAAGGGGAGTCCTACTCCCACCGGAGTAGGATTCCCCTTTCCTAGTCCAACTAGGAAACCTTCCATGTAGTAGGAGTAGGAGAGAAGGAAAGGGAAGGGAAAGGAGAAGGAAGGAAGGCGCCCCCTTCCCTAGTCCAATTCGGACCAGACCAAGGGAAGGTGCGGCCACCCTTGAGGCCCTTTTCCTTCTTTTCCGTATGGCCCAATAAGGCCCAATACGTATTCCGTAACTCTCGGTACTCCGAAAAATACCGAATCACTCGGAACCTTTCCGAACTCCGAATATAGTCGTCCAATATATCGATCTTTACGTCTCGACCATTTCGAGACTCCTCGTCATGTCCCTGATCTCATCCGGGACTCCGAACTCCTTCGGTACATCAAAACTCATAAACTCATAATATAAGCATCGCCGAAACCTTAAGCGTGCGGACCCTACGGGTTCGAGAACTATGTAGACATGACCGAGAACTATTCTTGGTCAATAACCAATAGCGGAACCTGGATGCCCATATTGGTTCCTACATATTCTCTGAAGATCTTTATCGGTCAAACCGCATAACAACATACGTTGTTCCCTTTGTCATCGGTATGTTACTTGCCCGAGATTCGATCGTCGGTATCCAATACCTAGTTCAATCTCGTTACCGGCAAGTCTCTTTACTCGTTCCGTAATGCATCATTCCGTAACTAACTCATTAGCTACATTGCTTGCAAGGCTTATAGTGATGTGCATTACCGAGAGGGCCAGAGATACCTCTCCGACAATCGGAGTGACAAAAACTAATCTCGAAATACGCCAACCCACCATGTACCTTTGGAGACACCTGTAGTACTCCTTTATAATCACCCGATTCGTTGTGACGTTTGGTAGCACCAAAGTGTTCCTCCGATGGCAGGAGTTGCATAATCTCATAGTTACGAGAACATGTATAAGTCATGAAGAAAGCAATAGCAACATACTAAAGCGATCAAGTGCTAGGCTAACGGAATGGGTCATGTCAATCAGATCATTCTCCTAATGATGTGATCCCGTTAATCAAATGACAACTCATGTCTATGGTTAGGAAACATAACCATCTTTGATTAACGAGCTAGTCAAGTAGAGGCATACTAGTGACACTGCTTGTCTATGTATTCACACATGTATTATGTTTCCGGTTAATACAATTCTAGCATGAATAATAAACATTTATCATGATATAAGGAAATAAATAATAATTTTATTATTGCCTCTAGGACATATTTCCTTCAGTCTCCCACTTGTACTAGAGTCAATAATCTAGATCACATCACCATGTGATTAACATCGATAGTTCACATCATCATGTGATTAACACCCATAGTTCACATCGCCATGTGACCAACACCCAAAGGGTTTACTAGATTCAGTAATCTAGTTCACATCGCTATGTGATTAACACCCAAAGAGTACTAAGGTGTGATCATGTTTTGCTTGTGAGAGAATCTTAGTCAACGGGTCTTTCATATTCAGATCCGTTATGTATTTTGCAATTTTCTATGTCTACAATGCTCGCACGGAGCTACTCTAGCTAATTGCTCCCACTTTCAATATGTATCTAGATCGAGATTTAGAGTCATCCAGATCGGTGCCAAAACTTGCATCGACGTAACCCTTTACGACGAACCTTTTTGTTACTTCCATAATCGAGAAACATATCCTTATTCCACTAAGGATAATTTTGACCGCTGTCCGATGATCTACTCCTAGATCACTATTGTATTCCTTGCCAAACTCGATTGTAGGGTATACAATAGATCTGGTACACAAGATGGCATACTTTATAGAACCTATGGCCAAGGCATAGGAATGACTTCCATTCTCTTTCTATCTTCTGCCGTGGTCGGGTTTTGAGTCTTACTCAATTTGACACCTTGTAACACAGGCAAGAACTCTTTCTTTGACTGTTCCATTTTGAACTACTTCAAAATCTTGTCAAGGTATGTACTCATTGAAAAACTTATCAAGCGTCTTGATCTATCTCTATAGATCTTGATGCTCAATATGTAAGCAGCTTCACCGAGGTCTTTGTTTGAAAAACTCCTTTCAAACACTCCTTTATGCTTTGCAGAATAATTCTACATTATTTCCGATCTACAATATGTCATTCACATATACTTATCAGAAATGCTGTAGTGCTCCCACTCACTTTCTAGTAAATACAGGCTTCACCGCAAGTCTGTATAAAACTATAAGCTATAATCAACTTATCAAAGCATGTATTCCAACTCTGAGATGCTTGCACCAGTCCATCACTGGAGTTTGCATATTTTGTTAGCACCTTTAGGATTGACAAAACCTTCTGGTTGCATCATATACAACTCTTCTTTAATAAATCCATTAAAGAATGTAGTTTTGACATCCATTTGCCGATTTCATAAAATGTGGCAATTGCTAACATGATTCTACAGACTTAAGCATCGCTACAGTTGAGAAAATCTCATTGTAGTCAACACCTTGAACTTGTCGAAAACCTTTTGTGACAAGTCGAGCTTTGTAGATAGTAACACTACTATCGATTGTCCGTCTTCCTCTTGAAGATCCATTTATTTAACATGGCTTGTCGATCATCGAGCAAGTCAATCAAAGTCCATACTTTGTTCTCATACATGGATCATATCTCAGATTTCATGGCCTCAAGCCATTTCGCGGAATCTGGGCTCATCATCGCTTCCTCATAGTTCGTAGGTTCATCATGGTCTAGTAACATGACTTCCGTAACATGATTACCGTACCACTCTGGTGCGGATCTTACTCTGGAAGACCTCACGAGGTTTGGTAGCAACTTGATCTGAAGTTTCATGATCATCATCATTAACTTCCTCACTAATTGGTGTAGGAATCACTAGAACTGATTTCTGTGATGAAATACTTTCCAATTCGGGAGAAGGTACAAATTACCTTATCAAGCTCCACTTTCCTCCCACTCACTTCTTTCGAGAGAAACTTCTTCTCTAGAAAGGATCCATCTTAGCAACGAAAAACTTGCCTTCGGATCTGTGATAGAAGGTGTACCCAATAGTTACCTTTGGGTATTCTATGAAGACGCACTTCTCCGATTTGGGTTTGAGCTTATCGGTGAAAACTTTTTCACATAAGCATCACAACTCCAAACTTTTAAGAAACGACGACTTAGGTTTCTTTGTTAAACCATAGTTCATATGGTGTCGTCTCAACGGATTTAGATGGTGCCCTATTAAACGTGAATGCATTTGTCTCTAATGCATAACCCCAAAATGATAGTGGTAAACCGATAAGAGACATCATAGATCACACCATATCAAATAAAGTGCAATTCTGACGTTCGGACACACCATAACATTGTGGTGTTCGGTGGCGTGAGCTGTGAAACTATTCCACATTATTTTAATTGAAGACCAAACTCGTAACTCAATTATTCGTCTTTGCGATTAGATCGCAGAAACTTTATTTTCTTGTTACGATGATTTTTCCACTTCACTCTGAAATTCTTTGAACCTTTCAACTATTTCGGACTTATGTTTCATCAAGTAGATATACCCATATCTGCTCAAATCATCTTGTGAAAGTCGAAAATAACGATACTTGCCACGAGCATCAACACTCATTGGATCGCATACATCGGTATGTATTATTTCCAATAAGTCAAGAGCTTGTTCCATTGTTCCGAGAACGGAGTTTTAGTCATCTTGCCCAAACGGCACGGTTCGCAAGCATCAAATGATTCATAATCAAGTGATTCCAAAAGTCCATCGACATGGAGTTTTCTTCATGCGCTTTACACCAATATGACCTAAACGGCGATTGCCACAAATAAGTTGCACTATCATTATTAACTTTGCATCTTTTGGTTTCAATATTATGAATATGTGTATCACTATGATCGAGATCCAATGAATCATTTTCATTGGGTGTGTAACCATATAAGGTTTTATTCATGTAAACAGAACAACAATTTATTCTCTTACTTAAATGAATAACCGTATTGCAATAAACATGATCAAATCATACTTATGCTCAACACCAAATAACACTTATTTAGGTTCCATACTAATCCCGAAAGTATAGGGAGTGTACGATGATGATCATATCAATCTTGGAACTACTTCCAACACTCATCGTTACTTCCCCTTCAACTAGTTTCTGTTCATTCTGCAACTCCCGTTTCAAGTTACTACTCTTAGCAACTGAACCAAAGATCAAATACCGAGGGGTTGCTACGAACACTAGTAAAATACACGTCAATAATCTGTATCTCAAATATACCTTTGTTCACTTTGCCATCCTTCTTATCCGCCAAATACTTGGGGTAGTTCCGCTTCTAGTGACCAGTTCCATTGCGAAAAAAGCACTTAGTCTCGTGCTTAGGTCCAGACTTGGGCTTCTTCACTCGAGCGACAACTTGCTTGCCGTTCTTCTTGAAGTTCCCCTTCTTCCCTTTGCCCTTTTCCTTGAGACTAGTGGTCTTGTCAATCATCAACACTTGATGCTCTTTCTCGATTTCTACCTTCGTCGATTTCAACATCACGAAGAGCTCGGGAATCGTTTTCGTCATCCCTTGCATACTATAGTTCATCACGAAGTTCTAGTAACTTAGTGATGGTGACTAGAGAATTCTGTCAATCACTATCTTATCTGGAAGATTAACTCCCACTTGATTCAAGCTATATAAGTACCCGGACAATGCGAGAACATGCTCACTAGGTGAGCGATTCTCCTCCATCTTTTAGCTATAGAACTTGTTGGAGATTTCATATCTCTCAACTCGGGTATTTGCTTGAAATATTAACTTCAACTCCTGGAACATCTCATATGGTCCATGACGTTCAAAACGTCTTTGAAGTCCCGATTCTAAGCCGTTTAAGTATGGTGCACTAAACTATTAAGTAGTCATCATATTGAGCCAGCCAAACGTTCATAACGCCGCATTTGCTCCTGCAATAGGTCATCACCTAGCGGTGCATTAAGGACATAATTCTTACGTGCAGAAATGAGGATAAACCTCAGATCACGGATACAATCCGCATCATTGCTACTAACATTTTTCAATACAATTTTCTCTAGGAACACATATAAAAACATAGGGAAGCAACAACGAGAGCTATTGATCTACAACATAATTTGCAAAATACTACCAGGACTAAGTTCATGATAAATTAAAGTTCAATTAATCATATTACTTAAGAACTCCCACTTAGATAGACATCTCTCTAGTCATCTAAGTGATTACGTGATCCAAATCAACTAAACCATAACCGATCATCACGTGAGATGGAGTAGTTTTCAATGGTGAACATCTTATGTTGATCATATCTACTATATGATTCACGCCGACCTTTCGGTCTCCGTGTTCCGAGGCCATATCTGCATATGCTAGGCTCGTCAAGTATAACTGAGTATTCTGCGTGTGCAAAACTGGCTTGCACCCGTTGTAGATGGACGTGAAGCTTATCACACCCGATCATCACGTGGTGTCTCTCACGACGAACTTTGGCAACGGTGCATACTCGGGAGAACACTACTTGATAATTTTAGTGAGAGATCATCTTAAAATGCTACCGTCAATCAAAGCAAGATAAGATGCATAAAGGATAAACATCACATGCAATCAATATAAGTGATATGATATGGCCATCATCATCTTGTGCTTGTGATCTCCATCTCGAAGCACCGTCGTGATCACCATCGTCACCGGTAGCGACACCTTGATCTCCATCATAGCATCGTTGTCGTTTCGCCATCTATTGCTTCTCGACTATCGCTACCGCTTAGTGATAAAGTAAAGCAATTACAGATGCGTTGCATTTCATACAATAAAGCGACAACCATATGGCTCCTGCCAGATTGCCGATAACTCGGTTACAAAACATGATCATCTCATACAATAAAATATAGCATCACGTCTTGACCATATCACATCACAACATGCCCTGCAAAAACAAGTTAGGCGTCCTCTACTTTGTTGTTGCAAGTTTTACGTGGCTGCTACGGGCTGAGCAAGAACCGTTCTTACCTACGCATTAAAACCACAACGATACTTCGTCAAATAGACTCCGTTTTAACCTTCTCAAGGACGGGCGTAGCCACACTCAGTTCAACTAAAGTGAGAGAGACAGACACCCGCCAGCCACCTTTAAGCACGAATGCTCGTAGCGGTGAAACCGGTCTCGCGTAAGCGTCTGGCGTAATGTCGGTCGGGCCGCTTCATCTCACAATACCGCTGAACCAAAGTATGACATGCTTTGGTAGGCGGTATGACTTGTATCGCCCACAACTCACTTGTGTTCTACTCGTGCATATGACATCAACGCATAAAACCAGGCTCGGATGCCACTTTGTTGGGGAACGCAGTAATTTCAAAAATTTCCTACGCTTTTACGGGACCATGGTGATGGCATAGCAACGAGAGGGAGAGTGTTGTCTACGTACCCTCGTGAGACCGTGGCGGAAGCGATCACAACGTAGAGGAAGTAGTCGTACTTTCTCCTCGCGTTCCTGCCGATACCAGCTCCGTTACTCCGGCACCTCCGAGTCGATGATGACGTTGAGGAAGTAGTCGTACGTTCTCCTCACGATCCGGCCGATCACAGCGCCGTTTCTACGGCTCCTCCGAGTTATTGGCACACTTTCAGCTCGATGGCGCTCCACGGGCTTCGATCCGGCAAAGCTCCGGGGAGGAGTTCCGTCGACCTGACGGCGTGGTGGCGATCTTGATGTTTCACCGTCGCGAGGCTTCGCCTAAGCACCGCTTCTGATATGACCGAGGTGGAATATGGTGGAGGGGCACCGCACACGGCTAAGGAGCGATCTCCGGGATCAACTTGTGTGTCCTAGGGTGCCCCCCCCGTGATATAAAGGAGCAAGGAGGAGGGTGGCGGCCTAGGAGGCGCGCACCAAGGGGAGTCCTACTCCCACCGGAGTAGGATTCCCCTTTCCTAGTCCAACTAGGAAACCTTCCATGTAGTAGGAGTAGGAGAAAAGGAAAGGGAAGGGAAAGGAGAAGGAAGGAAGGCGCCCCTTCCCTAGTCCAATTCGGACCAGACCAAGGGAAGGTGCGGCCACCCTTGAGGCCCTTTTCCTTCTTTCCCGTATGGCCCAAGAAGGCCCAATACGTATTCCCGTAACTCTCGGTACTCGAAAAATACTCGAATCACTCGGAACCTTTCCGAACTCCGAATATAGTCGTCCAATATATCGATCTTTATGTCTCGACCATTTCGAGACTCCTCGTCATGTCCCTGATCTCATCCGGGACTCCGAACTCCTTCGGTACATCAAAACTCATAAATTCATAATATAAGCATCGCCGAAACCTTAAGCGTGCGGACCCTACGGGTTCGAGAACTATGTAGACATGACCGAGAACTATTCTTGGTCAATAACCAATAGCGGAACCTGGATGCCCATATTGGTTCCTACATATTCTATGAAGATCTTTATCGGTCGAACCGCATAACAACATCGTTGTTCCCTTTGTCATCGGTATGTTACTTGCGAGATTCGATCGTCGGTATCCAATACCTAGTTCAATCTCGTTACCGCAAGTCTCTTTACTCGTTCCGTAATGCATCATTCCGTAACTAACTCATTAGCTACATTGCTTGCAAGGCTTATAGTGATGTGCATTACCGAGAGGGCCGGAGATACCTCTCCGACAATCGGAGTGACAAAACTAATCTCGAAATACGCCAACCCAACATGTACCTTTGGAGACACCAGTAGTACTCCTTTATAATCACCCGATTCGTTGTGACGTTTGGTAGCACCAAAGTGTTCCTCCGATAAGCAGGAGTTGCATAATCTCATAGTTACGAGGAACATGTATAAGTCATGAAGAAAGCAATAGCAACATACTAAGCGATCAAGTGCTAGGCTAACGGAATGGGTCATGTCAATCGAGATCATTCTCCTAATGATGTGATCCCGTTAATCAAATGACAACTCATGTCTATGGTTAGGAAACATAACCATCTTTGATTAACGAGCTAGTCAAGTAGAGGCATACTAGTGACACTCTGTTTGTCTATGTATTCACACATGTATTATGTTTCCGGTTAATACAATTCTAGCATGAATAATAAACATTTATCATGATATAAGGAAATAAATAATAACTTTATTATTGCCTCTAGGGCATATTTCCTTCAAAAACTTGTACTCCGTATGAGATGGCTGGCTGTACGTGCAGGTTCTTCAAAATATAGGTGAAATCAGAAAGGAAAGTGGATCAGGCATGGGATCTGGGGCTCGATGACTACAGATGGCCTGATAGTGGATCCTCGCTTGAGACGGCCGAGGTGTCGGGATCCGCCGTGCCGCTTGGACAAGGGCGAACGAGGCGCCGCGCTGACCAGCCTATGGCGCTGATGAGTATGCGGCCGGACTTTGACGAGCTGGCAGCAGAAGCTTGACGAGGGCGCCAATGGAGGAGCTTCGACGAGGGCGCGGTGGTGGCGCTTGACGAGGGCACGGGCGGCGGCGTTGATGAGGGCACGCGGCGCTTGGTCCGCAGAGACCGAACGAGGACCGGAGCGAAGGAACAAGCTGCTGAGAGCTACGCTCGATCCTGCGCTTCTCACCGGCCGAGGCCCATTTTTGCATCCACCGGACCAAGCTGAAAAGCTCATGCGGGATACCAAACAGCAGAAAATTGCATGGTGGATGCGAGCCACCTGCAACGCAGCTAACCAAACACCCCCTAAGCGAATGAGTGAGAGAGTACTTCAACGCCCTCGTTCGCGTGGTTCTCGTTCAAAGCGAACAACTGCTCGATGCTGATGTGGCAGGAGACATGCGCTAAGATTCGTGCCACCAAATTCAAAGGTTCCCACATAGTTCGCTGGGAAATGGTTCCTGACGAACGTCAACCAATTATCATTTCCCTTTGTCAAATTCCTCCCCCGGAACTCGGAGACCGGTGCGCCTCGCGGCGATGACCAACCTGCTGCCGCCGCCGCGCGCCGCCCAGCGGCTCCTCGCCCCGACCGTCCCGCACCTCGCACGCCTCCTCCTCACGCACGCGCCGGCGATCCCGCCGCTCATCACCGCCATCCTGCCCTCCTCGCCTTCCCTCCTCACGCCGCTCCTCTCCCACCTCCTGCTCTCCCACTCGCCGCCCCTCCCGGCGCTCTCCCTGTTCCGCCGCTTGCTGGAGCTCCCCCACTTCCCGGTCCCGGAGAGCGCTCTCCCCGTCCTCCTCCGCCTGCTCGCGCGCTCCCGCCGCTACGCGCACCACTCCTTCCAGCTGCTCGAGTCGCTCCCGTCCACCCACCCCCACCTCCTCTCCGTGCCCGCCCTCTCCGTCGTCCTCTCCACCGCGCTCTGCGCCTCCGCCCCCGGCGCGTCCTTCGCCGCCGCCGTCAGCCGCTTCGAGTCCGCCGCCGCCGTCTGGGCGCGCGCGGGGCGCTCGTTCGGCGCCGCCGAGCTGAACGCGCTGCTCCGCGTCTTCTGCGCCCGCGGCCGCGTCGCGGAGGCGCGCGCGCTGTTCCACCGGTACTGCGACGCGTACCCGCCCGACACCCGCACCTTCAACACGCTGCTGCTCGGGTTCAAGGAGGCCGGCCACGCGCAGGCGCTCGACCTCTTCTACCATGACGCAGTGCTGCGCGGCTTCGTCCCGGATGCAGTGTCCTACTGCGTGAGGATGGACGCCTACTGCAAGAAAGGCAAGTTTTTGGACGCCCTCCAGCTGCTCGACGAAATGCGCAAGAGGGAGAACTGCAAGCCCACGCTGCAGGTTTTCACCACGCTGATATACGGGGCTGGGATCGTGAGGGACGCGGCCCGTGCACGTCGCCTGTTTGATGAAATGGAGCAGTGCGGCGTGACTCCGGACCGTGGAGCTCACAATGCGCTCATGGGGGCCTATGTGAGGGCAAGGGATTTGCAGTCCGGGATGGCGCTCATGAGCGAGATGGAGCAGAAGGGTTTTGGTCTGGACGATGTCACCTACAACACGATGCTCTGTGGGTTCCAAAGGGCTGGTAACTTGGACGGGATCTGGAAGATATACACCAAGATGACTGGCTCAGGGTTCATGCCAAGAACCAGGACGACAATGCTGCTCATGAAGGTCTTTTGCGAGAATGGGCGGCCAGATCTTGGGCTGGAGCTGTGGGATTATCTGATCGGGAAAGGATGTGTACCACATAGGCATGCGTTGGATGTTCTGGTTACTGGTCTATGCTGCAGAGATGTGGTTGGTGAAGCATATAGGTGCTTCCGGGAGCTGGTTGAGATGGGAATGGCACCTACAGAGCGTGCATTCAGGGTTTTGGAAGGGTTCTTGAAGAAGAAGCGGGAGTTTGGGAAGATTGACGAGATTAGGCAAATGATGAAGGCAACCCAATTGGAGGAGCATCAACCTGAAGAAGAAGCTGCGTGAAGCTATCAACCCTCTTGTGGTCCCTTTTGAAAAGAAACATATTTATTTCTTGGACCATGTAAAATTCCAAGCCTGCATGGTTTAGCAAAGGTCTCTGTTTATACCCTCTGATGTCGAGGGTGAAATGTTGGCCGTTGCAAAGAACAAACTTGCTTTTACTGGGGCAAACAGGGAATAAAGAGATATGCTTGCAATGACCTAACTCGCTTTGACTGGGGACAAACAGGGAATAAAGAGATGGCCCCAAGCCGCCAATTTGAGAGAAAGATACATAGATTGGAGAATACTTGAGTTGCTAAAGAGTTTGAGGCACCGAGAAGGAATTTATTGTGGAGCCAGGTGCCACTAGAAAAACTGAAGATTCCAGGTCTGCATAAAATGTTGGCTTAGCCTTTGACAAGGGAATGAATGCACTGGAAGTCTAAAAGTGTTGTCACTGTTGTAACAATGGTCGAATGTTTTGTTGAATTATATCTTTCAGACTTAACGGTGACATGAGTTTTCTACTCTCCCAGCCACATAATTCTTGTACATAACAACTGTATTAGTATGTTTAGTATTTCACTGCAGTGATTCAGAACTAAAAGACTGAAGTACTGACATGGAAACGTAATCACAAAGCTGAATTTTGTCTTCCTTTGATTGATGCACAGCTGAATTTATGTTTCTACTCTGTCAACTGAACAGCCAGGATCGATGGTATTTTCTCTCTCAGTTTTTGTGTTACAGCTACACGTACTGTCATTACACCTGCTGCAGGTCCACTGATTTGAATCTTGACGACGAAACCGTCAATCTGAACAAGCTCAAGGCTTCCACCTCCGGTGCCGGAAAGGTACGGCCTGATCTCATCTAGCAGCTACAACATTGGACAAACTTCAGATTTCACAGTTTGATCAATAAAAAATGCATTTTTGTTCAACTAACTACCTATGCTGTAACAGAAATTTACAGGCTCAGAAAAGAGACAAGTGGCATGCACAATGGAGCATTGATCAGTGAGTGAGCACGCAAGCATGTGGCTGACCTTCTCGACATTCTCTGTGTTGAGCTCAAGCCCGGTCTCGGTGTCGTGGATCTGCTCGACCTCAAGGATCTCGGGGATCTTGTCACGGAGGCGGGACTCGATACCCATCTTGAGCGTCATGGTGGAGCTGGGGCAGGAGCCGCAGGCGCCCTGGAGCATGAGCACAACGACGAGGCCGTCGATCTCATGCAGGGCCACGTTGCCTCCGTCCCGCATCAGGCTCGGCCGCACCTCGTCCAGCACCCTCTCCACGTTCTCCTCTGTCAGGGGAAGCACCCGCACCGCCCACCCTTCAGGTACCAATCAATAAACACACATGTTCAGTCCTACCATTCTCACAAGTAGTATACTTCTCTTGCATGATTGTAGCTGTGATTTCTCTTATTTTCGTGCACGCACCTGCTCTCTTGGCACGGTGGTTCCGTGTCTGCAGCGACGCGTGCCCGAAGCTGAGACGGCCATGGATAAGGGAGCTCGAAGAACTCTGCACGACAGCACAAGTAGGATCGTTCAGTGCAGCAAAAGGGAAGAGGAAACGGTTGGAAATTAGAGACTGCGGCGAGTGGAAGTACGCACCTTGCCGAGAGCTGCCGCAAGGGGGGCGCTGCTGGCGCCGGCGCCGGCAGCGGCTTGCCGGAGATTCGGCGAGTAGAGCCTCATCTGAAGCCGATTTTGCTTGCTAGCAGCGAGGGGTTTGCGTGGGAGTGCGTCGTGGATGTCCAGCCAGCCGTAGGCAGGCTCACCCGTTCGTGATTCCTTTTCGCTTCTGGATGTGGTTCACCTTTCACCAAGCTGAAGGTTCATTGGGCCTAATGTGGCCCATCGTCTCCAGGGCCTAGGGCCCATGATCGAACTGGAAAGCCTACTGAAAAGAGGCGTCTGATTCTCAAAAACAAAGGAGAACAAAAAAGGTAAGAAAAGAGGCGTCTAGACTCTGCAAAACAAATCCCTAAAAGAACTGCATCCTGTCTTTGCACAAAAGCAGTTTTTCACTGTGCAGTATGTGTAAAGCGCAAAAAATGGTGGAACCCGGCCCATCGCAAACTAGACCAAATCATTGATGCGCTTACAGTTTTTTCTGTCTGCAAAAAGGTTGAGCATTCATTCTCAGAGGAGCGAGTTAAAGGGAACCATCAAGCATAGCATGACGACGGTCACAGATAAGATACCCAAGCCATAGCACCACGCCCTGGAAACCACTTTGCGATCCACTCCAAGGGGGAGGAGCTAGCAGAAAATTAGGCCGGGAAAGGTCCAAAAGGCCACCAATAATCTATGCCCAAACCCGGGGGCATCCAAGGACCAAAGCTGGTAGTACGTATGTGAACACCGACCGGGACAGGGGTGCCACGGGGTGGTGGTGTGGTGTACGTGGTGTGGTCCATGTGAGCCAGTTTGATGTTGTTTGTGCTGGCCACCAAGCGCGCGCGCACACACGCGCACGCAGTAAACTCATTAAGAGATTGCCCGGACGACTAAGACAGCGAGGAAAGGGATCGGCGGCAGGTAGCCTGTCGGGCGGGCCTCCGCGGCGAGCGCGACAGTCGCCTCGCCATTATTTGGCCGCTGCCCGCTGGTGCTGCTCCTTATTTGGTGTCCTCCCCGAACCCCTCTCTCCACCACGCCTGATTCTCTAGATCTCCAAACTCTCCCACCAGCAGGTGCATCAGTCACATGGTCAATTCCGCCCATGAGCATCTGGCTTTTATTTTCCGAGAACACGCAGGAGATCAGCTGCGCGCCACGGGCGGACACATGGGCTGGCTAGAGAATTTTTTTCCTTTTCTCTTTCGAGAAAAGGAAAGAAGCCGCCGCGTTTCGATGCATCGACGGAGAAAATGTGGTTACCGACGGCCCACGGAGGCGCACGCAGCATGACAGATGATATGTGTGTGTGTGTGTGTGTGTGTGTGTGTGTGTTAGAGGAATTGTCAAGGAAATTGAGCATTTTATAAATAAATATGCTTGTTTGTACCTTTAGTTATGTGCAAGTTGTCCACCCGTGCCTAGTCTCTCGTGAAAGGAACCATCGAATATCTTGTCTGGGACTGGGAGCGCAACAAGAGCCAGTAGATTTGTTCCCGAAGTTATCCAGAGTTGATGCTGCCTGTCTGACCCTGAGTGGTACGTGGATGGCCGTGAGTCCATGACGTTGCGAAGTTCCTTTCCATACCAGATATTTTGCTTGTCTGATATTGGGCATATGGCATGGGGGCTCCTGCCCAGAAATGTCTGGTAGATTCCCACCTCATGTCATAGTACAGTAGAATGTCAAGTCCTAACTCCATTCTACGGACGCAATCACACAAATTAAGACCAGTGGCGCGTATGATTGAGAACCTAACCAACAAGATTGGGCTCGTCAATGAACACGAACTGAAGAACACGAGACAGGGTCAGCAGTTTGATCATGCCGTATATGTCCAAGTGCAAATCCTTTTCGGAACAGTGACAGTCTGATATCCAGAATCCCTTCTTTGGTGGAAAAAGGGTGCACGAGAAAAGAATGCAGTTCGGGGTTAGAGTGGATAGAAAGTAACATGGCCGGCCCCGGCATTAAGTTGTGGTGAGTTGTCGACATAGGATTCTCGGACAGCCGAGTAGTGATGGGCAGCGCAATCTTATCCTACGTTGTACTGTGCTACCGTCCTATGTATGCGTGTACCACTAGCATATCTGAAGAAGAAGAAGAAAACATATTATTAAAACTCCAGATTAAGCCGTTCGCACAAAAATCTTGGTGCTTAGCTCGGGTTATTGTTCAAGTGTTCATATCATATGCTGATCGAGACTGCGTGACTGCCATAAATCAAGGCATGGATCCATCAAGGCGAGGGCACAGAAATAACAAAGAAAAGTCAAACCATATGGAATCTGGACCCCAAATCAAATCGCGAACTGATCATTGAACAGCCTAGCTACTGTTAAGTCAACCCAAGCGCAATTTAGATGAACAGGAGAGGTTAGTTTAGTACCTTGTCGGTGCAATCATGGGATTAACAAAGCCTGAGTTTGAGATACGGGCGTCCTAGAATCCTGGGAGGGCAGGGATCCAACATGCCCAAGCAACAGCAGCACAGCAGCAACAACACCACCACCACCAACAACAACAACCTGTCCAGGGTTAAAAAAACACAAAGTTAGAAATGGGTTTGCAACTCACATGGAAGAAGCTCAAACGGAGGTTTACTTTTCTTCAGAGGTTGTTGTACTGGTGGGCAGGCCCCAGGGCCGGGGGCTGTGACGACGACTACCAGTACCAAAGGACAGCAGCAGCAGCAGGCCAGGATAACTCCTTGCCGCGGGCCCACGGTATCTGCAGATCTACTACAAACTGCAAACATGTGAAGATATGTCTGGCCTCGCTTATCCTATATCAGAGTGGAGGTGGGGGGTGGCGATTTGAAAACACCTTGGTATCTTTAGTCCCGGCAAGCCCTGCGTGAAATATCTACTCCACATGCATGTAGGCTGGCCTCCTTGTTTCATTAAACCAGCGAGATTTGGCCGTCCCATTGGCCGCCGCGCTTCCCTGATCCTTCCTTGAGCTGAGCCTGCCCTGTTTGTTATAAACAAATACCTGTGCCTCCTGCCAACGATCTCAAATCCCCGGCTTTTGCCTCGTTGCATCCTGCTCCTGCTCCTGCTTAGCCATCGCACAGCCTGTCTCAAGCCTTTGCATTGCTGCCTTTCCTCCCCTTTTGGTTGGCTTGCCTATTGTTATTCCTACAAAAGGATGCGGTCTGCTCCATGAGCATGAGGAGGAGAGGGAGCCTTGCTGCTGCTGCATCCAGATTCCAGAGCTGCTTCTTCCTCGCAATTCTCACATGCTCGGCCGCCATCCGCAGCTGCGAAATGAGTAATGGGTGCTGAGGAGAGCTTGCGCCCGTCGTCAGTGCCCTCTCTGGTGTATGGAGGTTCCCGGTGCTCATGAGCTATAACCGAAGTCCAGAGGAGAGTGAAGATGCGAGATAAGCAGCCGCAGCATGAGTCGCCGATTTTCAGGTGAGTGAATCTTCATGTGAATTGCTGCTCTATGTTTGATTTCCCGACGCTGGATTGGCCCACGATAGTTCCAACAGTGGTTGGACTTCCTACTTGAATTCACCTATTGATAGATTTGTGAAAAATCGAAAAAGCGTCCAGCATCGGCTGATTTCCATCTTATCCCTGCAGTCAAGCATGTGATAATTACTCTACCTTGCAAATAGTAGAATTAAACTCTGGTTGCAGTTTAAAACTTCATGCGATAAAATTCACTTACCGTGCAGACAATATTTGTAAGCAAGTCTGACCTTTCCCTCTTGACTGTTTCAGGAATGGCTACTGATTTGTTGCGTACTCATAGAATCCTCTTTGCCCTGTTGGAGAAAGGAGGAATAACCATCATTAGAGAGCTAGAAAGTAGAGGTTCTGTTCAGAAACTAGCCAAAATATTGCTGAAAGCTAGTGGGGGAGGACTTTTGAACGACATCTTGGCAGATATAATGGACAGGTATTCCAAACACGACAGCAAGGAATCACTTCGGAGAACAATCATGGAGCATGATGAGGTCTTCAGACAACAGGTAACAAGTAGTTTTGCTATTCATAATTCATCTCATAAAGCACCAGATTTACAAGACATCTATATAGCATTGAGATTGGGAAAGATCAAAAGTGAGGAACTCAAAGTTCAAATACCAGAATAGATCTTTAGATTCTTGAATTTGCAATATACGGTTGCAGTCATCAATGAGAATAATTAGCATGCGTTCTACCTTCATGATATAATGCAGTGCATAGTGCTGTTAACCTGCATAGTCATTCATCTGAAAACCAACTATTACGCTGTTCTGTGATTGTCCTGTCATTCTGCAACTCAGAGTTTTACATTCCTGTTTTTTTGCGTCAGGTGCATGAACTGCATCGGCTATACAGGGTACAGAAAGCACTGATGGCTGAACTACGTGGCGAGAAGCACAGTTTCCAACTCAGAACAGAAGATACTCGAGAAATGGTGCAGGGCCACAGGCCAAACCTCAAGAATAGCTCTTGTACGTCAGAGACTAGTCAATCTGCTTGTCTTGGAAACACACAGTACTCTGATACTAGGCAAGTACCCGAACAGTCGTTTCTTCAAGAATGCAAGCCAGTGTCATGCTTAAACCTCTTCAACGAAGAAACTTCAAGAAACCAAGAAAGAAGACCAGAAAGCAGTAAATCAGTTGAAGGTGAAAGTTGGAGTGTTTCTATGGAAGGTGATCTCGATCTCAAATTAAGCATTGCCCCCAGTTCAAATGCAACAAAAGCACCACACTGGCTCTTCTCCGACAACAGGGAAAGAAACCCTTCTGGTCAGCATCGATGACAAGTTGACAACCAATTGGCATCCCAGATCAGTTGGTTTCATGGTGCAAGAAGCAAATGTTAACACTTCCAAGCTATCTCATAGCATATCATATCTCCTTGACATGCTGGCCCCAAATTTTGGTCTGAACTATACCTCAGTCATGGTGAGTAATTTGTATGCGGAATTCTAGAGCTTCTCAGGCTGTCAAGCACAAGGACTTTGCTAGGAACACATTAATGTAACACCAAGATAGCAAAGTATTGGCAGCAATTCATTTCTTATTTGTCCTCCCCCATAATCCAGAATGAAAGAGACATTAGCAAGTAGGAAATGACCTGACTTCTGCCCTCCTGCAATAGTTATGTCCACCAATGCTCTAAAAGGAATTCTTGCTAACATACACCGTGGGCAGTGTTTCGCTATTTGCATTTGCTTTGTTTATCTGCATCATCCAATGTAAGTTAAAGTAGCATTCTGCAAAATGAATATGGGACCTTTTGTGGTCAAACACCCAGGTTATTTATAACCCAAACATTGCCAGCTTAGATCTGCATCATGTAACAAATCGTAGCAAATTAGCCAAGCCAAAACTGCTCTCGAACCAGATGATGCACACTGAAGTTAGCTTATCCTGCTACTTAATATTGAGTGTCAATGCTCAAGAAACAAGCCAAATAAACAATTTATTACATGCAGCATTAATCAATCAAGTTCCTGTTCTGCCATATTTTGTTGAACTATTTTTGCTTTTCTTCTTTCACCAGAATCCACCACATGAGCATTCTCCATCTTTGAAATGATGGAATCTCATATTGTCCCTGACTATAATCTCAGCCTGCTCAACTCTCGAGGCAAGTCGCATAAACAAATGGCAATCCTCGCAGATCCTTAGATTTTTTACTATTCGAATTGTGCATCTAGATCCAAGAGTCAGCAATCCAAACGACAGAGCAAGTTTCTCACTGTGACCCATTAACAGCCTTTCTTTCTCTCCATCACTCACATCATAAACAATAGAAGTCAGGATTGGCACATAACCAGCATGCTTCAATTTCGCAGCTAGCTCTAATAATGCCTTCTTTATTTCATTGGTCCTTGGATGAGAATTCTCGCCAGCAAAGAACTGATGGACCAAACCATCTCTGCCTTCAAACGAGCTCACAGCAGGATCCTTTTTCAGCCCCCGGGTTCTCATTAGTTTCCGAACTTTTGAGACTTCATCCCACTTTCCTGCCGATGCAAGTGTATTCGATAACAGTACATAGTTCCCTATACCCTCTGGCTCAAGCTTAAATAGATGTTCAGCTGCAACCTTGGCAACATCAGTATTCCCATGGATCCGACAAGCCCCAAGCAGCGCTCCCCACACACCGCCATGAGGCTCCACGGTCATTGACCTCACGAGATCCAGAGCTTCGTCCACCAATCCAGCCCGACCAAGCAAATCGACCATACAAGTATAGTGATCTGCAGATGGCAATATCCCATATTTGTCCTTCATCTGTGCAAAGTAGAAGCGCCCATCTCTGACCATCCCTGCATGGCTGCAAGCTGTCAATAACCCTATAAAGGTCACATGGTTGGGCACCACATCGGCCCTCCTAACCATGTCCTTGAACAAAGCAATTGCCTCTCTAGCCCTCCCATGAGAGGCGAGACCAACAATCATTGAGCTGTATGTGTAGACATTCTTCTCCTGCATCCCGTCAAAAATACTGCGTGCTTCATCAATTAGTCCGCACTTGGCATACATATCCACCAACCCTGACCCGACAACCACATTCTGCCCAAAGCCATTCCTCTCCGCGATCTCCTGAACCCAGGCAGCACGCCTCACTGCGCCGAGCTGAGCACAAGCTGAGATTGCACCCGTCAATGAGACCTCGTCAATGCCCATGCCAATGGTGGCCATCCGATCAAACACTTCCAACGCCTTCGCCGGCATGGAATTTTGAGCGTACCCAGTCAACATGGCTGTCCATGCCACCATGTCCTTCACCGGGCACTGCGCAAACACCTCCTCTGCGGAACCCATATCGCCGCTCTTGGAGTATGCCACCACAATGCTCGTCCAGGAAATGGCATCCTTGACCACCATTTCATCAAACACCTTCCGTGCGGCACCGACGTCACCACAGGTGACATAAGCGCCGATCAGCGAGTTCTCAACGAACCGGTGCTTATCAAACCCGCCGAGGAGGATCGAGACCGCGTGGGCGGCCTGGGTGGCCGGCAGGGAGCGCGCGGCCGCGGCGGACTTGGCGAGCGGGGAGAAGGCGAACGGGAGGAAGGGGAGCTCGCCGCGGGGGGTGTGGAGGAGGCGGGAGAAGAGGCGGAAGGGGCTCAGCGGCGGCTGCGTGAGGAGCGCGAAGCGGAGGAGCGCGGCGGCGAGGAAGGGGTCCGGGGGAGATTGCGCGGAGAAGACGGAGAGCGCGTAGGGGAGCGGGGCGTGCGGGGGCGGGAGGGCGGCGAGGCGGCGGAGGAGGCGGGACAGGAGGTAGGGGAGGGAGGGGGGAGGGAGCGGCAGGCGGACGAGGAGCCCGTGGAGGCTCCGGAGGTGCCGGAGGGACGGGGAGGAGTCGATGGCCGCGAGGAGGAGCGAGGCTAACGCGGGGGCCGGGAGGAGGGGCAGCGGCAGCGCGGTGGGGAGCGGCGGCTGCGGGGCGCGGAGGAGCAGCGCGGGCGGCGGACAAGGAGTGGCCAGGTGCACCATGCCGGCATTGCCCGTGCGGCACGGCGCGTGGCGAGCGATGTTCTGGGAGATGGTGCCCGGCGAGCTGCGCGCTCTGCGGCAAGCCCGCGGCGGACGGTGGCTGGTGTGAAAAACGCGGCGGCGCGAGGCGAACTGTTGAAACGCCGGAGCGGAGCAGGGCGAGGCGAGCGCGAGGCGCTGCCGCTTTTTCCCGAGCGACGGGCGTTTGGGCCTCGTCAGTCTCGGTCTGTCTGTATGGGCTGGTCACAGAAAAATTGGGCTGGCTTGGTCAAGAGCTTGATTTTGCTGAAGCCCAATCCAATTATATATCATCAAAAGCTGGTTAGTCAATATTATGTGTTCTGGCCATGTTTTTATTTGTTTATTTATGTTTCGTGAATGTTGGTGTTGGCCTCTGGCCATGTTTTTGTTTGCTTATTTATGTTTCGTGAATGTAGAATGTTGGTGTCGGCCTTTCTGGTCTTGGCGACCATGTTGTCGACGAATGCAGCTTCGGTGCCTTAAGGCACCTGCCTTTGTGTCTATGACGTATAGGCCCAACAGGTGCCTTTGGGTCACTGACATGTGGGCTAGGTCATAGACACAAAGGCAGGTGCCTTAAGGCACTGAAGCATAGTCTCAAACATACGCCTTTGAAGTCGTTCCGATCTTTGGCCATAGGCATGTCTAGATCATCCACTAATGTGTGGCCCCTACAGTTTTTGAGCCGAAGGGCATGATGGTGATTATAAAGGACGATGAATGAAGTAGCCTCTTGATCAGACACCACATATTTCATCTAGTGGTAACAGGAGTACGCGTCCAGAAAAACATAAGTGTTCATGCCTAACCGTTACGTCAACTATCCGGTTGATGCTTGGCAAAGGAAACAAATTCTTCGAGCACACCTTGTTGACTTAGTTGAAATCCGTGCAAAGGCGCCTGGAATGATCTTTCTTCGGCACCATGACTACGTTTCACAATCAGCCCGGGTGCTTGAGTTCTCGGATGAACCAGGCTTCGAGTAGCTTAGCTGGCTCTTCACCCCTTGTGTTCCGAAAACCTGCTCAAGGCATGTTTCACCAACTTGGAGCCGGGAATGATATTCAGGTTGTGCTTCGCAAACTCCCTTGGTATCCCTGGCATATCTGAAGCGATGTCAGGCGAAGATCTCCCAATTCTCATGAAGGAAGTCAGGAAGCACGCATTCCTATTTGCGGCCAGCCGAATCCTACCGAGGTCGTCTTGGATAGATCCTCTCGGTGGACCTGGAGCTTGGTGATGTCATCGTCAAGCTTGAAGAACATCGACTTTGAGCGCTTCGAAACGATGTCGTCGTCCTTGTAGACCTTGGTCCTCATCTCTGCTAGCTCCTCGGCAGCCAAGGCCTCGGCGGCGAAGGCCACGGTTTGCTCCTCGGTTCTAAGTGACTGCTCGGGATTTTTTGTAGATAGTGATGATGCGCTTTGGGTCTGACATCTTTAATTTCATGTACGCACAGTGCGGCACAACATGAAACCGACGTGGTCCATTCTATGATTCTAACAACGTGTCATAATTTCTCCAAAAAGGGACTATGTCAAAGCCCAAGGCTTCAAGATGAAAAATAGTTGTCGGGAGTCCCACACACCACGTTGAGCATAACGATCCCCGTGTATCAAGCCTCCATGCCCCGGATGATACCCTTAAATTTGGTCAAACCGGGCTAATTGTGCAACGGGTCGAACTACATTTCTTTGGTGTTTCCGCATAGATGAGATTGAGACTGGTGTTACCGTCCACCAGGACCCTAGTCATGTGAAACCCGTCGATTATATGGCGAGGACGACTGCCACGTGTTACTTGTCGGGCCTGCCGTCACGGTGGCTTTGCCAATTCCATTCGTAGATGGTCCTTTCTGGTATTTCATCAAAAGTAAAAAAGAAATCAGGATTTTAGGCCCCCATACGAGGTCTTTGAGATTTGAGTAAATTTTACCCATGAACTGAGTTTTGTAGGCGGACCGAGAAAAGTAGCAATCATTTGCCGTCCACTTACAAGAGATATGATCATGCTGATTTGAGAAGGTCAGATTCGGCAAGCTGTTCCAGCCCCCAAGATTGGGATACTTGATTTTGCTGTGTTGACAAAATGAAATTGTGACCTCCCTCGTAAAATGATAAAACTGAGATTGAGTCAAGATCCGCTCACTTTCAACAAAAGGCTACATCAACTTCATCAAATAACCGAAAGGCAGCAAAGAAACCAAAGACGAGCGTCATTGTTCAATGTTCATGGTGATTGTGGCCCAAAAGGCGTTGGCGATCAATGAAATGTGTGACGCGGGAATACAAAATCTGATGTCCTTCTCTCTCAAAACAGATAAATATAAGGAGAGATAAACCGTGAACCATCTGTGGCACGTACGTAGACTGGAGAAGAATCCACTCCACAAATCAGAAAGCAACGAGGCAAAACCACATCAAATCAAAAAAAGTTTTTTTTTTTTAAACGGAGGCAAAAGCTTGGCTCATCTCAATAGTATAGGAGAAGAGAGTTGCCCGGTTAATAAACGAAAAACCAGGCGACAACCGTCACAAACCGCTAAGCGGCATCACACACGCACCTCACATAGAGGGTCTCGTCAAAATCACACATCGGTGTCATCGTCATCACTTCTTCCCAACAGGCGTCATCAGCTCACCGCCCTCCCTAATCTCCGAGCAAGCGACTGCGGCTTCTCCGAAGACAAATGATGACCCAACCCACATCATAGAGGCTATGTGAAACACAAGAAGCCCCGCCCCAAGGACAGCACAGCTCCCACTCTGAAAGATAGCTCCGGAGAAGAACTATGCAAGGTTGGCGCCGCGGAAGACCACCGAACAGACCACATGTTGTCTGTCATCGTCGCCATGGGGGCCCCGCCGCCGCAACTCCGACTTCACGCAACAAAACAACCCGAGGTAATACGCCCACAAACACGCCGGAGAAGAGCCGACTATCGCAACCATTGTCACGTCTCCGACATCGCACAAACACACCCATCATCGTTTTGCTCTGCGCCAACATGGACATGTACGTCGCTCACCGGGTGTCTCTTCCCCAGGACAGGACACGCGCTCCGTTTTCCCTTGGTTCGAAACCTCGAGCACCACCGACCGGCCGGAGCCAGCCATCCGAGCCCCTGTATGTACAGGAGCTCCACACACCCGAGGGCCGAGGCCCTTGGCCGGCCACACGATCTACTAGTACTACTTTACGACGCGGATCGTGAGCCGCCCATCAGTCCATGCTAATTATTCGCCGGCCAAGCCACTGCCGTTACGTGCGTGCTTATCAAGTTCCATCGACAAACGCCAGTGCCAAGATTCGTCACGAGCTTTCGCCCGCATGCACAATCCCACGGCGAGAGAAGATCTATCGTCCTCCACCGGCCGGCCACCGCCGTATCGGCGAAAAGTTGGAAGGCAAGAAGAAAAAGGTGGCACTCCGATATCCTCCACTCCGCTCGGTCGTGCGTTTGTGCGTATCGTAGTTCTGTAGCTCGATGCTTGTATATACGGCACCACATGATCAGCGGTGCGCTATTACATTACTGGTGGCACGTAGTGCAAGGCTCATTCAGGTTCAGTACATACCACATCAGCGCTGCACTATACACAGACTGGGTCGTTAATCCCATTGTTAGAGTCCAGACCAAAATGGAGCCTCCCCGCGCGTTTGGATTCTGGGTCATCGGATTAGCCTTCCAAAACATTCCTGACTGTCGGATCTTCATCTGGAGCGATCCTGGCCGTCGGATCTTCATTCGGAGCATTCCTGGCCGTCGGATTGAGTGAAACACTGCTGTGTGGTCAAGCAGTGTGCCACCGCCTGTAAATCCAGTGCCCCACGAAGGGTATTCTCGTCTTTTCACACCCGGGCGTATAAAACGCATCAGGTCAAAACCTAGCCGCCGCCTCCGCGCACGCGCCCGCTCCTCTCCTCTCCTGCGCGCGCCGCCCGTCCTCCTCCCTCGCGCCAGCGCCCGCCGCAGCCATGCTACTGTTGTTGTCGCTGCATACAGTCGCCTTCACCCTCGCGCGTGCTCGCCAGCTGAGCGCATCCCTCCTCTCGCGCCGCCGGCTGGCGGCCGGCGCATTCGCCTCTCGTCTTTGTCCTCCGCCCTCCGCCCCGTCGCCCCTCCTCTCGAGGCACTGGCTGGCACGCTGCCTTCACCGGAGGAGTGACGGTTGCGGGTCCGAGGCCTCCCCTGCACGCCGTTCGGAGACGGATCGATCTTGGTCGGCCGGTCCACATCGCCATTGATGTCGTCCTTCGCTCCCTAGGATGCTATATCCTCACCACCATAGGGCCCCATCGAGCTCGCGTCGTCGCCGTTGCCATTGATGGGGAAGCACAAGATGATGTGCGCTGCATCGCTGCTCCTCGGTCGGGCTTGCACCTCCCTTGTGCAGCACGCCAGCCAGTGCCTCGAGCAGTTGTGCCGTCGCCGTTGCCATTGACGGGGAAGCACAAAATTCTTGACGAATGGGGTGTGGGTGCTTGACCCTGATTCATCAAGGAGCACGATGGCTCGCCACGGTTCGCCTCTCTCTCTCTCTCTCTCTCCCTCCCTCCCTCTCTCTCTCTCTCTCATGTCAACCCCGATTTCCTTTTATTTTGCAGATCTGCAATGGCCTGACGAACGAGGCGATCCTTGGAAGCAGCACGTACACCTCTCTCTCTCACTCAGATTCCAAGGTTATTTCTCTCCATATTCCACACCTCTCACCATTTTTTATTTTCCTCGGCTTTAGTTTATCATGTGTGTGCCAATATCTAATTCCCCTGGTTATCATGTCTAAGTAAGCATTATGTTCTCCTTTATTTAATCTGATTATGCTATGCAAAGGGAAATCAAGAATTACTTTTCTTAGTACATATGCAGTGTATTTTTATTTCCAGTAGTAACAGCTCAATTAGAGGTGAGATGCAGTGACATAGACAGTTGAATGCTATATATTAGTTGCATAGATTGAGCAATATACGTATTGCATCACTGATGAATTAGGAGAAGACTAAATGGTGCATTTGGCAAAATATCTAATATGCAACATTGGTGTTTAGTGGGTTTTAAACATTTCTGGGAGCACTCTGCCTATCTTATTCCTTTATTTAATACCTTGACAAATAAATGCAGGCTCATTCCTTTCATATCTGGACAAATGGATCCTACAGTGCCAACCGCCGCCACCATGCTCCTTCGAAGGCAAGCCCACTTCCTGAGGCCTACTTATTATTTTTGATGTTGCTAATCTTTTCCCCATCGTCACCTCTACCAGATCAGCCGTAGCAGCGAAGCCCAACTGCTGAGAAAATAAGAGGTGGGCAAGAACAGAAGAGAGATGTAGTGCTTTTGTACTGATATTGGTTTGCATCTATACTACTAGAAAATGAGAGAGCTTTGGTACTGATATTAGTTGAGAGAGAGAGAGAGAGAGTACAAAGTGACATAGGTATTAATTATAGAGTAAAAACCTTCCTTCTGAATACACTATTATACTGTACCATTTTGCTTTGGTGTCTCCAAACACCTTTCTTTTTCGATACCATATTAGGCAGTACTATTCAGCTCACACCTTCGACCCCATTAGTAATATCTATTATCTCTTTAATTCAGCTTTATAAATCAGGACATGTGATAGATGGTGTGCGGATTTAATTTCAGAATATTGTTAGCCCAACATACATGAAATTTGTACATTAGCAACATGTATGTTAGTCCCAAAATGAATTTTTTAACTATGGATGGTACCACTAAATTTTTTTTGAACCACATCTAAATTTCTTATTTGCTTCTCTGTTTACATGACCCACAATGCACTTTATTTCCAAACTAATAGATTTGGAAACAATAGTAGTTTTGGTTTGTTTTTACTCAACAACAGTTGCATATTCTTGCTATAATATGTGATATGGTCTGTTCTGGCTATCATGCTTCTTAATTTCCAATATATTGATCCAACAATTACAGCATGGCCTGATAGACATTGAAATCAATTTGTTCGGGCTGAGAACTATTCTATATAATACTCACCATTGTTTAGTTTCTTTTGGTCTAGGACAAAGGGTATAGGAATGTTTGTATTCAGATAGAAGGCTGAATTAGATGCATTCTTCGAGAAAATTTTACATCCTTCTACTAATTCCTCTCTTTGTTTTGTTTGTTTGGCTATTTTAGAACGACAACGAGATACACCTCCTTGATGAAAATATATGGGCAGTCGTGTAGTCATCACTGAGGAAGATAACGTATGTAGCTTACTATATTTTTGGACTACCAAAACATGAGAAGGTGGGGTTTCATTCTGTACCCATGATATTATGCACGACCATATATGTACTTTCTCCCGTAGCGACAGCCGGGGGTGAGGAGACGTCGATTAGGGTTTAGGGTTTGATGTTAGAATCTCTTAGCTTTGATGGTATGTGGTTCAGCATAGATAATGTCCATAGTGCCCTATGGTTTTACGACATATTTTTGGATCCTGATGCAGTTATGGTATCTTCTATGAGACAATTTGTTTCACCATGTTGGTAGACCATTTTTTTAATGTTGTGTGCTCATGCTGCTCTTTGTTTTCTTTTAATGCTTCTTGCTTGCTATTTTGTTGTTGTTAGGAATGCAGTGTTAATTTAGTTTCCTACAATTTTGATCTTTCAAGTATATTAAAAACTTTATAAGTTCTGATGTATCAACAAGAATCTGCGGATGCTTCTTTTCTTCTTGGGTTCTTAAAAAAGCACAAAGGTGGTCTGCTACGTCTTGAGATTGAGTTGGTTTTCCACGAACAGGAGAGGGTGATGCAGCAATAGTAGCGTAAGTATTTCTCTCAGTTTTTGAAAACCAAGGTATCAATCCAGTAGGAGGCTCCTCAAAAGTCCCACACACCTACACAAACAAACTGAGAACTCGCTGTTGGAAATATGCCCTAGAGGCAATAATAAATTAGTTATTATTATTATATTTCCTTGTTCATGATAATCGTTTATTATCCATGCTATAATTCTATTGATAGGAAACTCAAATACATGTGTGGATACATAGACAACACCATGTCCCTAGAAAGCCTCTATTGGCTAGCTCGTTGATCAATAGATGGTTACGGTTTCCTGACCATGGACATTGGATGTCATTGATAACGGGATGCAGTGTTAATTTAGTTTCCTACAATTTTGATCTTTCAAGTATATTAAAAACTTTATAAGTTCTGATGTATCAACAAGAATCTGCGGATGCTTCTTTTCTTCTTGGGTTCTTAAAAAAGCACAAAGGTGGTCTGCTACGTCTTGGACAAGACCCAATCCTAAGCATAGCACAAAGATCGTAGTTCGTATGCTAAAGCTTTTCTAATGTTAAGTATCATTTCCTTAGACCATGAGATTGTGCAACTCCCGGATACCGTAGGAATGCTTTGGGTGTACCAAAGCGTCACAACGTAATCGGGTGGCTATAAAGGTGCATTACGGTATCTCCGAAAGTATCATTGGGTTGGCACGAATCGAGACTGGGATTTGTCACTCCGTGTAAGCGGAGAGGTATCTTTGGGCCCACTCGGTAGGACATCATCATAATGTGCACAATGTGACCAAGGGGTTGATCACGGGATGATGTGTTACGGAGCGAGTAAAGAGACTTGCGATAGCGAGATTGAACAAGGTATCGGTATACCGACGATCGAATCTCGGGCAAGTACAATACCGCTAGACAAAGGGAATTGTATACGGGATCGATTGAGTCCTTGACATCGTGGTTCATCCGATGAGATCATCTCTGAACATGTGGGAGCCAACATGGGTATCCATATCCCGCTGTTGGTTATTGACCGGAGAACGTCTCGGTCATGTCTACATGTCTCCCGAACCCGTAGGGTCTACACACTTAAGGTTCGGTGACGCTAGGGTTATAAAGGAAGTTTGTATGTGGTTGCGAATGTTGTTGAGTCCCGGATGAGATCCGGACGTCACGAGGAGTTCCGGAATGGTCCGGAGGTAAAGATTTATATATGGGAAGTCCTATTTTGGTCGCGGAAAAGTTTCGCACTTTATCGGTATTATGCAGGAGTGCCGAAAGGGGTCGAGGGTCCACCGAAGTCCACCTGCCCGGGGGCCACATGGGCTGTAGGGGTGCGCCTTGGCCTATATGGGCCAAGGGCACCAGCCCCAAGAGGCCCATGCGCCAAGGAAACTTGGGAGGAAGAGTCCTCAAGGGGAAGGCACCTCAGGGTGCCTTGGGAGGATGGACTCCTCCCCCTCTTGGCCGCACCCCTTCCTTGGAGGAAGGGGCAAGGCTGCGCCTCCCCTCTCCCTTGCCCCTATATATAGTGGAGGGAGGGAGGGCATCCACACCTGAGCCCCTGGCGCCTCCCTCCCTCCGTGACACCTCCTCCTCTCCCGTAGGTGCTTGGCGAAGCCTGCGGGATTGCCACGCTCCTCCACCACCACCACGCCGTTGTGCTGCTGTTGGATGGAGTCTTCCTCAACCTCTCCCTCTCTCCTTGCTGGATCAAGGCATGGGAGGCGTCACCCGGGCTGTACGTGTGTTGAGCAGCGGAGGTGCCGTCCGTTCGGCACTTTCGGATCTCCGGTGATTTGGATCACGACAATCTGACTCCTTCAACCCCGTTCTCATGAACGCTTCCGCTTAACGATCTACAAGGGTATGTAGATGCACTCTCCTTCCCCTCGTTGCTGGTTTCTCCATAGATAGATCTTGGTGACACGTAGGAAAATTTTTGAATTTACGCCTTCGTTCCCCAACGATGGCATCATGAGCTAGGTCTATTGCGTAGATTCTTTGCATGAGTAGAACACAAAGTAGTTGTGGGCGTTGATAATGTTCAATATGCTTACTGTTACTAGTCCAATCTTGTTTCGACGGTATTGTGGGATGAAGCGGCCGGACCGACCTTACGTACGCATTTACGTGAGGCAGGTTCCACCGGTGACATGCACTTGGTGCATAAGGTGGCTAGCGGGTGCCGATCTCTCCCACTTTAGTCGGAACGGATTCGATGAAAAGGGTCCTTATGAAGGGTAAATAGCAATTGGCATATCACGTTGTGGTTTTGCGTAGGTAAGAAACGTTCTTGCTAGAAACCCATAGCAGCCACGTAAAACATGCAACAACAATTAGAGGACGTCTAACTTGTTTTTGCTGGGTATGCTATGTGATGTGATATGGCCAAGAAGAATGTGATGAATGATATGTAATGTATGAGATTGATCATGTTCTTGTAATAGGATTCACGACTTGCATGTCGATGAGTATGACAACCAGCAGGAGCCATAGGAGTTGTCTTTATTTATTGTATGACCTGCGTGTCATTGAACAACGCCATGTAATTACTTTACTTTATTGCTAACCGGTAGCCATAGTAGTAGAAGTAATATAGTTGGCGAGACAACTTCATGGAGACACGATGATGGAGATCATGATGATGGAGATCATGGTGTCATGCGGTGGCGATGATGATCATGGAGCCCGAAGATGGAGATCAATGGAGCTATATGATATTGGCCATATCATGTCACTACTATATAATTGCATGTGATGTTTATTATGTTTATGCATCTTGTTTACTTAGAACGACGGTAGTAAATAAGATGATCCCTTACACAAATTTCAAGAAGTGTTCTCCCCGACTGTGCACCGTTGCTACAGTTAAGCTTCTAAGCACCACGTGATGATCGGTGTGATGGATTCTTACGTTCACATACAACGGGTGTAAGACAGATTTACACAGCAAAAACACTTGGGGTTAACTTGACGAGCCTAGCATGTACCGACATGGCCTCGGAACACAGAGACCGAAAGGTCGAGCATGAGTCGTATGGTAGATACGATCAACATGAAGATGTTCACCGATGTTGACTAGTCCGTCTCACGTGATGATCGGACCACGGCCTAGTTGACTCGGATCATGTAATCACTTAGATGACCGGAGAGATGTCTATCTGAGTGGGAGTTCATAAGATGAACTTAATTATCTTGAACATAGTCAAAAGACCTTTTGCAAATTATGTCGTAAGCTCGCGCTTTAGTTCCATTGTTTAGATATGTTCCTAGAGAAAATATAGTTGAAAGTTGAAAGTAGCGATTATGCGGACGAGAAAGCTTATGTCCTTAATGCACCGCCCGATTGTCTTTGAACCCCAAACGTCGTTTGTGGATGTTTCGAACATCGGACATACACGCTTTTGATAACTACGTGATAGTTCAGTTGAGCGGTTTAGAGTAGAGGCACCAAAGACGTTTTCGAAATGTCGCGGAACATATGAGATGTTTGAGGGCTGAAATTGGTATTTCAGTCTCGTGCCACGTCAAGAGGTATGAGACCTCCGACGATTTTCTTAGCCTGCAAACTAAGGGAGAAAAGCTCAATCGTTGAGCTTGTGCTCAGATTGTCTGAGTGCAACGATCACTTGAATCGAGTGGGAGTTGATCTTCCAGATGAGATGGTGATGTTTCTCCAAAGTCATTGCCACCAAGCTGCTAGAGCTTCGTGATGAACTATAACATATCGGGGATAGATATGATGATCCTTGAGGTATTCACGATGTTTTGACACCGCGAAAGTAGAAATCAAGAAGGAGCATCAATTGTTGATGGTTGGTGAAACCACTAGTTTCAAGAAGGGCAAGGACAAGAAGGGACACTTCATGAAACGGCAAATCGATTCTTTGCTCGGTGAAGAAACCCAAGGTTGAACCCAAACCCGAGACTAAGTGCTTCGTAATAAGGGGAACAGCCTTTGAGCGGAACCACCCTAGATACTTGGTAGATGAGAAGGCTGGCAAGGTCGATAGAAGTATATTTGATATACATTATGTTAATGTGTACTTTACTAGTACTCCTAGTAGCACCGAGGTATTAGATGCGGTTCGGTTGCTAAGTGTTAGTAACTCGAAATAAAAGCTACGGAATAAGCGGAGACTAGCTAAAGGTGAGCCGACGATATGTGTTGGAAGTATTTCCAAGGTTGATGTGATCAAGCATCATGCGCTCCCTCTACCATCGAGATTGGAGTTAAGCCTAAAATTGTTATTTGGTGTTTGCGTTGAGCATAGACATAATTGGGTTATGTCTATACATGTCTGATTATTCATCTAAGGAGAATAATGGTTACTCTGTTTATTTGAATAATACCTTCAATGGTCTTGCACCTAAATAAATGGTTTATTGAATCTCGATCGTAGTAATACACATTTTCATGCCAAAAGTATAAGATAGTAATGATAGTACCACTTACTTGTGGCACTTTGCCATATAAGTCATATTGGTGTAAAAGCATGAAGAAGCTCCATGTTGATGGATCTTTGGACTCACTCGTTTTGAAAAGTTTGAGACATGCGAACCATGTCTATTTGTGCATACGCATGAAGAAACTCCATGCAGATGGATCGTTACTTGATTTTGAATCACTTGAGATATGCAAATCATACCACATGGACAAGATGACTGAAAAGCCTCGGTTTCAGTAAGATGGAACTAGATAGCAACTTGTTGGAAGTAACACATTTTGATGTGTGCAGTCCAATAAGTGTTGAGGCATCTTGATGAATATCGTTATGTTCTTACTTCACAGATGATTCGGGTAGATGTTGAGTATATTTACTTGATGAAACACAAGTCTGAATTATTGAATGGTTCAAGTAATTTCAGAGTGAAGTTTAAGATCTTCGTGACAAGAGGATAGAATGTCTATGATATGATCATAGAGATGAATATCTGAGTTCTGAGTTTTGGCACACAATTAAGACATTGTGCAAATTTTTCACAATTAATACCGCACAGAACACCATAGTGTGATGGTGTGTCCGAACATCATAGTTGCACCCTATTGGATATGGTGCGCACCATGATATCTCTTATCGAATTACCACTATCGTTCATGGGTTAGGCATTAGAGACAACCGCACTCACTTTAATAGGGCACCACGTAATTCCATTGAGATGACACCGTATGAACTATGGTTTAGAGAAACCTAAGCTGTCATTTCTTAAAGGTTTGGGGCTGCGACGCTTATGTGAAAAAGTTTCAGGTTGATAAGCTCGAACCCAAAGCGGATAAATGCATCTTCATAGGACACCCAAAACAGTTGGGTATACCTCCTATCTCAAGATCCGGAAGCAAAAGTAATTGTTTCTTGAATCGGGTCCTTTCTCGAGGAAAAGTTCGTCTCGAAAAGTTGAGTGGGAGGATGGTAGAGACTTGATGAGGTTATTGAACCGTCACTTCAACTAGTGTGTAGCGGGACACGTGAAGTTGTTCCCGTGGCACCTACACCAATTGAAGTAGAAGCTTATGATAATGATCATGAAGTTTTGGATCAAGTCACTAACGTACCTCGTGGGGTGACAAGGATGCGTACTACTTGAGTGGTACACAATCCTGTCTTGAAGGTCATGTTGCTAGACAACAATGAACCCTACGAGCTATGGAGAAGCGATGGTGGGCCCAAATTCCGACAAATGGTTAGAAGCCATGAAATCCGAGATAGGATCCATGTATCGTGACAAAGCATGGACTTTGGTGGACTTGCCGATGAGCGGCAAGCCATTGAGATGAATGGATCTTTAAGAAGAAGACGGACGTGGGCGGTAATGTCACCGTCTATGAAGCTCGACTTGTGGCGAAGAGTTTTTCACAAGTTCAAGGAGTTGACTACGATGAGATTTTCTCATCCGTAGCGATGCTTAAGTCCGTCGGAATCATGTTAGCATGAGCTGCATTTATGAAATCTGGCGGATGGATGTCAAAATGAGTTTCCTTACCGGTTTACGTAAGGAAAGGTTGTATGTGATAAAATCTGAAAATTTTTGTCGTTCATAAGGATGCTAAAAAGGTATGATAGCTCCAGCGATCATTTCTAAGGACTGGAGTAAGCATCTCGGAGATGGATTATACGCTTTGATGAGATGATCAAAGATTTTGGGTTTATACAAAGTTTACGAGAAACTTGTATTTCCAAAGAAGTGAGTGGGAGCACTATGGAATTTCGATAACAATATGTTGTTGACATATTGATGATCGAAATGATGTAGAATTTCTAGAAAGCATATAGGGATGTTTGAAAAGTGTTTTCAATGGAAAACCTGGATTAAGCTACTTGAACATTGGGCATCAAGATCTATAAGGATAGATCAAAAATGCTTAATGGTACTTTCAAATGAGCATATACCTTGACATGATCTTGAAAGTGTTCAAGATGGATCAGTCAAAGAAGGAGTTCTTGCATGAGTTGTAAGGTATGAAGTTAAGAGTTAAAGCTCGACCACGGCAGAAAAGAGAGAAAGGACGAAGGTCGCCCCCTATGCTTCGGAACATAGGCTCTATAGTATGCTATCTTGTGTACCGCACGGAAGTGTGCCTTGCCATGAGTCGGTCGGGGGTACAAGAATGATCCAGGAATAGATCATTGGACAGCGGTCAAAATTGTCCTTGGAGTAAATAAGGACATGTTTCTCGATTATGGAGGTGATAAAGAGTTCGGCGTAAAGCGTTACGTCAATGCAAGCTTTAACACCGATCCGAGTGACTCTGAGTAGCAAACCGGCAGTGCGTATAGTGGAACAACCATTTGGAATAGATCCAAGTGGAGCGTGGAAGCAGCATTTACAATATGACATAGAGAATTGCAAAGCACACACGGATCTGAAAGGTTCAGACCCGTTGACTAAAATCCGTTGACTAAAACCTCTCTCACAAGCAAAACATGATCAAACCCCAGAACTCATTGAGTCTTAATCACATGATGATGTGAACTAGTTTAATGACACTAGTAAACTCTTTGGATGTTGGTCACATGGTGATGTGACCTGTGAGTGTTAATCACATGGCGATGTGAACTAGATTATTGACTCTAGTGCAAGTGGGAGACTGTTGGAAATATGCCCTAGAGGCAATAATAAATTAGTTATTATTATTATATTTCCTTGTTCATGATAATCGTTTATTATCCATGCTATAATTGTATTGATAGGAAACTCAAATACATGTGTGGATACATAGACAACACCGTGTCCCTAGCAAGCCTCTATTGGCTAGCTCGTTGATCCATAGATGGTTACGGTTTCTGACCATGGACATTGGATGTCATTGATAACGGGATCACATCATTAGGAGAATGATGTGATGGACAAGACCCAATCCTAAGCATAGCACAAAGATCGTGGTTAAGTATGCTAAATCTTTTCTAATGACAACTATCATTTCCTTAGAACATGAGAATGTGCAACTACCGGATACCGTAGGAATGCTATGGGTGTACCAAACAAAACAACGTAACTGGGTTGCTATAAAGGTGCATTACAGGTATCTCCGAAAGAGTCTGTTGGGTTGTACGAATCGAGGCGGGATTTGTCACTCCGTGTAAACAGAGAGGTATCTACTGGGCCCACTCGGTAGGACATCATCATAATGTGCACAATGTGACCAAGGGGTTGATCACGGGATGATGTGTTACGGAACGAGTAAAGAGACTTGCCGATAGCAGATTGAACAAGGTATCGGTATACCGACGATCGAATCTCGGGCAAGTACAATACCGCTAGACAAAGGGAATTGTATACGGGATCGATTGAGTCCTTGACATCGTGGTTCATCCGATGAGATCATCGTGGAACATGTAGGAGCCAACATGGGTATCCAGATCCGCTGTTGGTTATTGACCGGAGAACGTCTCGGTCATGTCTACATGTCTCCCGAACCCGTAGGGTCTACACATAAGGTTCGGTGGCCTAGGGTTATAAAGGAAGTTTGTATGTGGTTACCGAATGTTGTTGAGTCCGGATGAGATCCCGGACGTCACGAGGAGTTAGGAATGGTCCGGAGGTAAAGATTTATATATGGGAAGTCCTATTTTGGTCGCCGGAAAAGTTTCGCACTTTATCGGTATTGTACCGGAGTGCCGAAAGGGGTCCGGGGTCCATCGGGGTCCACCTGCCCGGGGGCCACATGGGCTGTAGGGGTGCGCCTTGGCCTATATGGGCCAAGGGCACCAGCCCCAAGAGGCCCATGCGCCAAGGAAACTTGGGGAGGAAGAGTCCTCAAGGGGAAGGCACCTCAGGGTGCCTTGGGGAGGATGGACTCCTCCCCCTCTTGGCCGCACCCCTTCCTTGGAGGAAGGGGCAGGCTGCACCTCCCCTCTCCCTTGCCCCTATATATAGTGGAGGAGAGGGAGGGCATCCACACCTGAGCCTGGCGCCTCCCTCCCTCCCGTGACACCTCCTCCTCTCCCGTGGGTGCTTGGCGAAGCCTGCAGATTGCCACGCTCCTCCACCACCACGCCACGTTGTGCTGCTGTTGGATGGAGTCTTCCTCAACCTCTCCCTCTCTCCTTGCTGGATCAAGGCATGGGAGACGCCACCGGCTGTACGTGTGTTGAACGCGGAGGTGCCGTCCGTTCGGCACTCGGATCTCCGGTGATTTGGATCACGGCAATCTGACTCCTTCAACCCCGTTCTCATGAACGCTTCCGCTTAACGATCTACAAGGGTATGTAGATGCACTCTCCTTCCTCTCGTTGCTGGTTTCTCCATAGATAGATCTTGGTGACACGTGGGAAAATTTTGAATTTCTCGCTCGTTTCCCCAACAGTGGCATCATGAGCTAGGTCTATTGCGTAGATTCTTTGCATGAGTAGAACACAAAGTAGTTGTGGGCGTTGATAATGTTCAATATGCTTACTGTTACTAGTCCAATCTTGTTTCGACGGTATTGTGGGATGAAGCGGCCCGGACCGACCTTACACGTACTCTTACGTGAGACAGGTTCCACCGACTGACATGCACTTGGTGCATAAGGTTCAGGTTGTGCCAAATAATGCGTAAGTAATTATGGTGGAGAAACCACACTGTTATAAAAAATTCAAATACTATAAGATGAATAAAATTGTAGATAAAAAAATTAATTAAATGCCTTTTGTATTATATAAAATACTAAACTGTTTTCTTTAGGGTAAAACTTTTTATGTCAGTAGGTTTGAGTGGAAATGCTAAATTTAGGAGTTGAAATTATATTTTTACCAAAATTAAAATAAATTGAAAAGTTAAATGAAAGCAGAAAAGAAAATACAAAAGGAAAAAAAAAGAAAATACAAAAGGAAAAAAAAGAAAATACAAAAGAAGAAAAGGAGAAAGACCCCGGGCCAATAGACCCAACGGGCCGGCCCATGCACCCACCTGGCCCAGCCGGCCGGCCACGCCCCCTCTCCTTATCCTCCTCCCCAAAACCCTAACACTTTGACCCCACTCGCTCCACGCGTCAACAACTGCCGTCGCCAGCGCCCGGAGCTCGCCGCCCCCCATGCCAGGACGCCGCCGACCTCCTCGCCCTTGCTCGCCGGCCACCTCGACCGCACCTCCCTCGCCGCACGCCTGACGTCGCCGGAGCCCCCCTCGCCGGACTGCTCCTCTCCGTCGACCTCGTCCCCGTCGACCTCCCCGACCTTCCCCGAGCACATTGCCCCGTCCCTACTCCGCTCCGTGAGCTCCGCCTCGCCCCTCCCCTCCTCTCTGTCCCGTTCGGCGCGCCCGTGCGTGCCATGATCCTGCGCGCCCGCCTTCGCCACCATGGCCTCGCCCGCCGGCGTACCCCGTCTGCCTTCGCCCGTCAGCCTTGCTCCCCCCTTTCGCGCCCTTCCTCGCTCAGTGCCGCACCGCAGCCGGTCCTCCCGCCGTCCTGTCCGTCGCCATCCACGTCCTCCGCCCGGTTGGCGCCCGGCGCGCCGTGGCCGTGGCATGCCGTCCCCTACGCCGCTCGGGCGCGCCCACTCCCATCCTGCTCCTCGGCCTCCCTCACGCTTTCGCCTCCGGCCGCCTTGTTGCCGCCCAGACGCGGCCTCCTCGCCGACCCTCTCGTCCCGCCCGTGGCCGGACCCTCTCTGTGATGGCCTGCGCCATGAGCCCTTTGCCCTCACTGCGCCGTACTGAATCCGCCCGTCTTGGGCGTCGCCCGTAAAGCGCATCAAATCTAACGCCCGAACGCCCGTAGCGCCCGTGCCCGTTAGGCCTTGGCCCTATGACAAGTGGGGCACACCCCCAGAACGGTTTAATAAAAAAAACAAATAATGAAATTAATTAATTAATTAATTAATTAATTAATTCTGATTAAATTAACCAATTAAGATTAATTAACCTAATGATTAATTAACTTAATTAACTACTGTTAATTAGCTAATTAATTAGTCTGATAGTGGGGCCCACCCCCCTAATTAATTGTGATTAGTCTAATTAACTTGTTTAATTAATATGTGTCCTTGACGGTGGGACCCATGGTCAGGTTGACCAATCAACTCATTGACTGGCGATGTCGACATGACATCATGCTGATGTCATTAATCTATTTTTCGAATTAATTAAATAATTAATTAAATTCCAAAAATTAATAAAATCTTTAGAAAATCATATCTTTTAATCTGTAACACAGATTAAAATATTTTCAACATTAAAGTTGCTCAGAACGACGGGACGAATCCGGATACGCAGCCCGTTCGTCCGCCACACCTCCCTAACCTATCGAACTCGCAACTTTCCCCCTCCGGTTCATTTGTCCGGAAACGCAAAACACCGGGGATACTTTTCCGGTTGTTCCCCCCCTTCACCGGTATCACCTCATATCGCGTTAGAACACGTCTAGCTCTGCTTCTTGTCCTGTTATGCACTTGCTTGCTATGTATTTACTGTTTCTCCCCCCTCTTCTCTCCGGTACACCCGTGGCGATCTTTGATGCCCACATGGTCGACTACGTCACCGACGACCCCTCCTTCTTGTCTCGAGCAACCGTGCAAGCCCCCTGATCACCGGATATCGCCTATTCTACTCTATACCTGCTTGCATTAGAGTAGTGTAGCATGTTATCGCTTTCCGTTATACCTATCCCGATGCATAGCCTTTGTCCTTGCTACTCTTGTTGTTACCTTTACCGCAATCCTACATGCTTAGTATAGGATGCTAGTATTCCATCTGTGGGCCTACATTCTTGTCCGTCTGTTTGTGCTATACTATCGGTCGTTATCACTTGGGAGGTGATCACGGTATATACTTATACTTATACATGATACATGTGGTGACTAAAGACAGGTCGGCTCGTAGGAGCACCCATGAGTGGATCTTTATGGCGGGCGGCAGGCGAGTTGAGACCGCCTAGGAGAGAGGTGGGCACAGCCTGCTCGGGCGTTCGCGGATACTTAACACGCTTAACGAGTTCTTGGTATTTGATCTGAGTCTGGCCATTTGGTCTATACGCACTAACCAACTACGTGGGAAAGATATGGGCACTTGACGTCGTGGTATCAGCCGAAGCACTTCGCGACGTCAGCGACTGAGCGGCGCGCGCTGGTTTGGAACGTAAGCCTGCTCTTGTATTAAGGGGGCTAGTTTTGCTTCCGGCCGCCCTCGCAACGTGCAGGTGTGCTATGGGCGATGGGCCCAGACCCCTGTGCGCTTAGATTTAGACCGGCGTGCTGACCTCTCTGTTGTGCCTAGGTGGGGCTGCGACGTGTTGATCTTCCGCGGCCGGGCATGACCCAGAAAAGTGTGTCCGGCCAAATGGGATCTAGCGTGTTGGGTTATGTGGTGCACCCCTGCAGGGAAGTTAATCTATTCGAATAGCCGTGATCTTGATGTGAGGACGACTTGGAGTTGTACCTTGACCTTATGACAACTAGAACCGGATAATTAATAAAACACACCCTTCCAAGTGCCAGATATAACCCGGTGATCGCTCTCTAACAGGGCAATGAGGATGGGATCGCCAGGTAGGATTATTGCTATGCTATGCTACTTGGAGGACTTCAGACTACTCTCTGCTACATGTTGCAAGACGGAGGCTGCCAGAAGCGTAGTCTTCGACAAGATTAGCTATCCCCCTCTTATTACGGCATTCTGCGATTCAGTCCACTGATATGGCCCTTTACACATATATCCATGCATATGTAGTGTAGCTCCTTGCTTGCGAGTACTTTGGATGAGTACTCACGGTTGCCTTGTTCCCCCTTTTCCCCCTATCTTTATCCGATTGCTGCGACCAGATGTTGGAGCCCAGGAGCCAGACGCCACCGTCGATGACGACTACTACACCGGAGGTGCCTACTACTATGTGCAGCCCGCTGACGACGACCGGGAGTAGTTTAGGAGGATCCCAGGCAGGAGGCCTGCGCCTCTTTCGATTGTATCCCAGTTTGTGCTAGCCTTCTTAAGGCAAACTTGTTTAACATATGTCTGTACTCAGATATTGTTGCTTCCGCTGACTCGTCTATGATCGAGCACTTGTATTCGAGCCCTCGAGGCCCCTGGCTTGTATTATGATGCTTGTATGACTTATTTATGTTTTAGAGTTGTGTTGTGATATCTTCCGTGAGTCCCACGATCTTGATCGTACACATTTGCGTGCATGATTAGTGTACGATTGAATCGAAGCGTCACTAAATATGATAAGAGATAGACCGGGGCCATAGGTTTCACTAGAGGCTTCTCCTGTGATAGCATAAGTATTACGGTGGGTGAACAAATTCTTGTCGAGCAATTGATAGAAAAGCAAATAATTATGAGGTTATCTAGGCATGATCATGTATATAGGCATCACGTCCATAACAAGTAGACCGACTCCTGCCTGCATCTACTACTATTACTCCACACATCGATCGACTCCTGCCTGCATCTAGAGTATTAAGTTCATAAGAACAGAGTAACGCCTTAAGCAAGATGACATGACGTAGAGGGATAAACTCATGCAATATGATATAAACCCCATCTTTTTATCCTCAATGGCAACAATACAATACGTGCCTTGCAACCCTTTACATCCTTTGGATAAGGACACCGCAAGATTGAACCCAAAGCTAAGCACTTCTCCCATGGCAAGAAAGATCAATCTAGTAGGCTAAACCAAACTGATAATTCGAAGAGACTTGCAAAGATAACTCAATCATACATAAAAGAATTCAGAGAAGATTCAAATATTATTCATAGATAAACTTGATCATAAACCCACAATTCATCGGATCTCGACAAACACACCACAAAAAGAGATTACATCGAATAGATCTCCACAAGAGAGGGGGAAAACATTGTATTGAGATCCAAAAAGAGAGAAGAAGCCATCTAGCTAATAACTATGGACCCGTAGGTATGTGGTAAACTACTCACAACTCGGAGGAGGGGCAAGGATGTTGATGTAGAGGCCCTCCGTGGTCGATTCCCCCTCCGGCAGAGTGCCGGCGAAGGCTCCAAGATGAGATCTCACGGATACAGAAGGTTATGGTGGTGGAAATTGTGTTTCGTCTGCTCCCTGGATGTTTTCGGGGTACGTAGGTATATATAGGAGGAAGAAGTACGTCGGTGGACGCTCGAAAGGCCCACGAGATAGGGGGCGCGCCCTACGGGGGGGGGGGGGGGGGCGCCCTCCTATCTTGTGGAGGCCTTGGCTGCTTCTTGACTTGCACTCCAAGTCCTCTGGATCACGTTCGTTCCAAAAATCACGCCCCCGAAGGTTTCATTCCGTTTGGACTTCGTTTGATATTCCTTTTCTTTGAAATACTGAAATAGGCAAAAAAAAAACAACAATACGGGCTAGGCCTCTGGTTAGTAGGTTAGTCCCATAAATGATATAAATATGTAAAATAAAGCCCATAAACATCCAAAAAGGGGTAATATAATAGCATGGAACAATCAAAAATTATAGATACGTTGGAGACGTATCAAGCATCCCCAAGCTTAATTCCTGCTCGTCCTCGAGTAGGTAAATGATAAAAAAGAAAATTTTGATGTGGAATGCTACCTAGCATAATTCTCAATGTAATTTTCTTTATTGTGGCATGAATGTTCAGATCCAAATGATTCAAAATAAAAGCTTATAAAACATAAAAATAATAATGCTTCAAAGCATACTAACAAATAATCATGTCCTATCAAAATAGCATAGCCAAAGAAAGCTTATCCCTACAAAATCATATAGTTAGGTCATGCTTCATTTTCATTACACAAAATACTCCCATCATGCACAACCCCGATGACAAGCCGAGCAATTGTTTCATACTTTTTAACGCTCTTCAGCTTTTTTCAACTCTTACGCAATACATGAGCGCAAGCCATGGACATAACACTATGGTGGTATATGGTGATGGTTGTGAGGACAAAAGGGGAGAAGATAGTCTCACATCAACTAGGCGTATTAACGGGCTATGGAGATGTCCATCAATAGATATCAATGTGAGTGAGTAGGGATTGCCATGCAACAGATGCACTAGAGCTATAAATATATGAAAGCTCAACAAAAGAAACTAAGTGGGTGTGCATCCAACTTGCTTGCTCACGAAGACCTAGGGCATTTTGAGGAAGCCCATCATTGGAATATACAAGCCAAGTTCTATAATGAAAAATTCCCACTTAGTATATGAAAGTGACAACATAGGAGACTCTCTATCATGAAGATCATGGTGCTACTTTGAAGCACAAGTGTGGAAAAAGAGATAGTAGCATTGTCCCTTCTCTCTTTTTCTCTCATTTTATTATTTTTTATGTTTTCCCCTTTTTTCTTTTTTTCTTTGGCCTTTTTTCTTTTTTTTTCTTTTTGGCCTTTTTTTTCTTTCTCCCCTTTATTTTCTTTTTTGTAAAAGTCTGAAGTCTCATCCCGACTTGTGGGTGAATCATAGTCTTCATCATCCTTTCCTCACTGAGACAATGCTCTAATAATGAAGATCATCACACTTATATAGATTTACAACTCAAGAATTACAACTCAAAGCTAGAACAAGATATGACTCTATATGAATGCCTCCCGTGATGTGCGGGATATGCAATGAATCAAGAGTGACATGTATGAAAATTATAAAGGTGCCCTTGCCACAAATACGATGTCAACTACATGATCATGCAAAGAGCAATATGACAATGATGGAACGTGTCATAATAAACGGAACGGTGGAAAGTTGCATGGCAATGTATCTCGGAATGGCTATGGAAATGCCATAATAGGTAGGTATGGTGGCTGTTTTGAGGAAGGCAAATAATGGGTTCATGATACCGGCGAAAGTTCTTGCGGTAATAATAAAGGCTAGCCAAGTGGAAGGATGAGTGTGCATATATCCATGGACTCACATTAGTCAAAAAGAACTCATATACTTATTGCAAAAGTCTACTTAGCCCTCGAAGCAAAGTACTACTACGCATTCCCCAAGAGGGATAGATTGGTAGGAAAAGACCATCGCTCGTCCCCGACTGCCACTCATAAGGAAGACAATCAAAAGAGCACCTCATGCAACAAATTTGTCACACAACTTTTACCATACGTGCATGCTACGGGACTTGCCAACTTCAACAAAAGTATTTCTCAATTTCATAATTACCCACTAGCATGACCCTAACATTACTACCTTTATATCTCAAAACAATTATCAAGCATCAAACCGATCATAGCATCCAATTCACTTCCTATGATAGTTTTTATTATACCCAACTTGGATGTTCATCATTCTAGGACCAACTTTGTAACCATAGCAAATACCATGCTGTTCTAAAAGACTCTCAAAATGATATAAGTGAGGCATGAGAGACTAGAAATTTCTTCAAAATTAAGACACCACCGTGCTCTAAAAGATATAAGTGAAGCACTAGAGTATTCTAGCAAATTCTAATCAAGTAGGCTTCTCCCAAAAGGTGTGTACAGCAAGGATGATTGTGGTTAACTAAAAAGCAAAGACTAATATAATACATGACGCTCCAAGCAAAACACATATCATGTGGCGAATAAAAATATAGCTCCAAGTAAAGTTACCAATGAACGAAGAAGAAAGAGGGGATGCCTTCCCGGGGCATCCCCAAGCTTAGGCTTTTGGCTATCCTTGAATATCTTGGGGTGCCATGGGCATCCCCAAGCTTAGGCTCTTGCCACTCCTTATTCCATAGTCCATAAAAGCTTTACCCAAAACTTGAAAACTTCACAACACAAAACTCAACAGGAAATCTTATAAGCTCCGTTAGTGAAAGAAAACAAAACCACCACATAAGGTAATGTAATGAACTCATTATTTATTTAATTTGGTGTTAAACCTACTGTATTCCAACTTCTCTATGGTTTATAAACTATTTTACTAGCCATAGATGCATCAAAATAAGCAAACAACACACGAAAAACAGAATCTGTCAAAAACAGAACAGTCTGTAGCAATTTGTAACTAACACAAACTTATGGAACTCCAAAACTCCTACAAAAATAGGACGTCATATACAATTTGTCTATTGATCAGCATCAAAAAGAATCAACGCAAAAGCATGTTTATGTGATTTACTAAAAAAAATCTCGTGCACGGAAAGTTTCTGTTTTTCAGCAGAATCAAATCAACTATCATCATAGGTTATCCTATAGGTTCTACTTGGCACAAACACTAATTAAAAGATAAAAACACATCTAAACAGAAGGTAGATGCAAGATTTATTAAATAACATCAAGGAAAAATATTGGGTTGTCTCCCAACAAAGCGCTTTTCTTTAAAGCCTTTTTAGCTAGGCATTGAGATTTCAATGATGCTCACATGAAAGACAAGAATTGAAGCACAAAGAGAGCATCATAAAACATGTGACAAACACACTTAAGTCTAACATACTTCCTATGCATAGGCATATTATAAACAAACAATTTTGCAAGGCGAGCAAAAACTAGCATATGCAAAGAAGCGGAAAGAAACAATAGCAATTTCAACATAACGAGAGGTAATTTAGTAACATGAAAATTTCTACAACCATATTTTCCTCTCTCATAATAATTACATGTAGGATCATAAGCAAATTCAACAATATAGCTATCACAAAACATATTCTTAACATGATCCACATGTATGCAAAGTTGACACTCTTCCAAAATAGTGGGATTAACATAAACTAAAGTCATGACCTCTCCAAACCCACTTTTATCAAAAATACCATAAGATTGAACATTCTCCAAATATGTGGGATCTAAAGTTGACACTCTTCCAAACCCACTTTCAATATTATTGCAAACACTATTATCAATCTAATATTCATCATGGGGCTTAAATAAATTTTCAAGATCATAAAAAGAATCACCCCAATCATGATCATTGCAACAAGTAGTAGACATAGCAAAACTAGCATCCCCAAGCTTAGGGTTTTGCATATTATGAGCACAATTGACATCAAGAGAATTTATAGTAACATCATTGCAATCATGCTTTTCATTGAAGGAACTACCAAGTATGGGTGCAATAGCAACAATCTCATGTTTAACATAAGGAACTATAGCAAATTCATCTTCATAGATATTGGCATCATGGCCACACGAATAGCAAGCATCATGTTCGTCAAGGGATATTTCAACCAAATCATCGGAATCATCATTATCTATAGATTCATGCATATCATTACTTTCTTCCAAAGAAACGGTCATTCTTTCAATAAATTCTTTGACATAGACATTATGAGCATAGTTTTCATAGCAATTTTTAAAATTTTCAGATTCGCGAATTTCAAGCAAAGCTTCATAAAGGTAATCTAGAGCACAAAACTCACTAGCAATTGGTTCATCATAGTTGGATCTCTTAAAAAGATTAGCAAGCGGATGAGGATCCATAGATCTTAGGTTCTGTTTAGCAATAAATAAGCATCTACTCCAACCAAACGAAAGGCATTTAAAGGGCAAGCAAAAAACGAGAGGAGGAGATTGGGAAAGAGAGGGCGAATAAAACGGCAAGGATGAAGTGGGGGAGAGGAAAACGAGAGGCAAATGGAAAATAATGTAAATGCGAGGGAGATGGGTTTGTGATGGGTACTTGGTATGTCTTGACTTGAGCGAAGACCTCCCCGTCAACGGCGCCAGAAATCCTTCTTGCTACGTCTTGAGCTTGCGTTGGTTTTCCTCGAAGAGGAGAGGGTGATGCAGCAATAGTAGCGTGAGTATTTCCCTCAGTTTTTGAGAACCAAGGTATCAATCCAGTAGGAGGCTCCTCAAAAGTCCCACACACCTACACAAACAAACTGAGAACTCGCAACCAACGTGATAAAGGGGTTGTCAATCCCTTCATGGCGACTTGCGAAAGTGAGATCTAATAAAGATAGTATGATAAGATAGATATATTTTTGGTATTTTATAATATAGATGAAAAAAGTAAAAATGCAAATAAAAGTAGATTGGAAGCAAATATGATAAGAGATAGACCCGGGGGCCATAGGTTTCACTAGAGGCTTCTCTCAAGATAGCATAAGTATTACGGTGGGTGAACAAATTCATCGAGCAATTGATAGAAAAGCGAATAATTATGAGGTTATCTAGGCATGATCATGTATATAGGCATCACGTCCATAACAAGTAGACCGACTCCTGCCTGCATCTACTACTATTACTCCACACATCGACCGACTCACTTTTGCATCTAGAGTATTAAGTTCATAAGAACAGAGTAACGCCTTAAGCAAGATGACATGATGTAGAGGGATAAACTCATGCAATATGATATAAACCCCATCTTTTTATCCTCGATGGCAACAATACAATACGTGCCTTGCAACCCTTTACATCCTTTGGTAAGGACACCGCAAGATTGAACCCAAAGCTAAGCACTTCTCCCATGGCAAGAAAGATCAATCTAGTAGGCCAAACCAAACTGATAATTCAAGAGACTTGCAAAGATAACTCAATCATACATAAAAGAATTCAGAGAAGATTCAAATATTATTCATAGATAAACTTGATCATAAACCCACAATTCATTGGATCTCGACAAACACACCGCAAAAAGAGATTACATCGAATAGATCTCCACAAGAGAGGGGAGAACATTGTATTGAGATCCAAAAGAGAGAAGAAGACATCTAGCTAATAACTATGGACCCGTAGGTCTGTGGTAAACTACTCACAACTCATCGGAGGGGCAAGGATGTTGATGTAGAGGCCCTCCGTGGTCGATTCCTCCCGGCAGAGTGCCTGGCCAAGGCTCCAAGATGAGATATCGCAGAATCTGAAGGTTCTGATGGTGGAAATTGTGTTTTGTCTGCTCCTGGATGTTTTCGGGCACGTAGGTATATATAGGAGGAAGAAGTCACGTGGATCGCCGAGGGGCCCACGAGACAGGGGGGCACGCCCTACAGGGGGGCCCGCCCTCCTATCTCGTGGAGGCCTCGGATGCTTCTTGACTTGCACTCCAAGTCCTCTAGATCACGTTCGTTTCAAAAATCACGCTCCTGAAGGTTTCATTCCGTTTGGACTTCGTTTGATATTCCTTTTCTTCAAAATACTGAAATAGGCAAAAAAAAACAGCAACACGGGCTGGGCCTCCGGTTAGTAGGTTAGTCCCATAAATGATATAAATATGTAAAATAAAGCCCATAAACATCCAAAAAGGGGTAATATAATAGCATGAAACAATAGAAAATTATAGATACGTTGGAGACGTATCAATGTCCATCTTGAATTGTAATCTGTTCGCCGTTGTTTTTCTAATTCCCTAGGAAATTATTAGTCATTCTGGTGTTTGGAGATACATTGTCAAGGTGACTAATAAATTTTCTTACTTTTACAATGTACAATGCATATATAAGTTAATATTATGTACTTTTGTGTTAGGAAAGTGCACCTTTGCTTTGGTCTTGCTGTTGTTATGAGGTCCATTTGTAAAGAGCACGGTCCCATCCTTCCATTATCATGGTCCCATTCGGTAATTGAAGTTACTATAGTTGAGATCATGGATATGCCCCTTCCAAAGCTCTATGCTAGTTTCTTTGTTTTATAGTATTTCGCAAAATTCTTCATCAACAGTTTGAATACTTGTTTGTTTTATAGTATTTCGCAGAATTCTTCATCAACAGTTAGAATAACAATGTCCTAAGCAATTTGGACGACTCATATTATTGAACCAATCCATGTTTAAGCTAAATTGTTATGGATTGAACTTTGAGGAGCTCAATCCATATAGCTAAATTGATGTTATTTAGTTACGAAATTAGAGAAAAGTGGGATGCTCCTTTTCTGACTAGGTGCATACATTCACTTGATTTCTAGATTTTAAATGCTCCCCTCCTGTTGGTAAGAACATATAGCCATGTGATTTTTCTTGCTAATTTTCTGTCATTTAAGAGTTCTATTTTGCTCTGTTCCTATAGTAACCCTTTGGGACTTGGATACAAAGTTTGGTCCTGGGCCGTTGAATTTATAAGGACATGATATCTTGCCATTATGCAACCTATACCATGCTTGTGTCATGGCAGTATTAACCCCTCCATCTACTCTTTGTTGCTGAAGAAACCAATAGTTGTATTCATTGCATGTCAGCTGGTCTACGACTTCCATAAGTTTGCATCAATTTTTTTGAGTACTTTGCTGTCAGTAACTTCAACAAGACTATAAAAAAATGTTGGATCTACAGGGGGCAACACCTAACCAGCGATAATGAGGTGTCATTGGCCATGGGTGCAGTTGTCTACAACTAGGGGTGGGATTGTTAGTTTGTTACAACATATGGATGATATGCACATGGAAGGTGCTCTAATAATCCCCACTATTATTTATTTGTATCATCTGCTAATGGTTTTGTATTTGAAAAAGAATATTATCCTTGTTTCTTATATATGCAGGCTGATATAAACAAGCTATAATTGTTTGGGCTATGATTCGCAACATAGATTGGGCATTTTAAAATGTCAGACGAGAAAGGTATCGGCCTGGTAGGTTCAGATTCAGTTCTATTTTTTAAAATTTTCTTTTTTGTTAAAAAATCATTTTTTGATACTTTTCTCCCTTTTATGTTATAAATCAGATAAGTATCTCAGTGTTTTATATGCAATGCTACACATTTGTTCAATGCAAAAAGAATCATATATTGAGTTTACTTACGAACCTTTGGTTGAGATGAAAGTTTACATCTGATGTCATTCCGCTAGGACTGGAAATAGTCCCAAAAAATGTTGTATTACCTCTCTCTTGGTAACTAATATTTGTATGGTGTGATTTCTAGAATTCACGATCTAAGATCTAAATAGTCTGATTCATGTTGTCAAAATCTTATCGAGGTCTTGACTGACTAATCTTGAGTATTATTTTGTTTGGTTTGTTGTTTATATTATGTAATGCTCAAGTCTTTCACCTGAAAATATTATTAATTGATCGAATTAATCTAAGTTTAGTTCTTGATGATTATTTTGTGGGACAAGAAAACAAAGTTTTTATGTTTGTACTTTGTAGGAATTATTATTAATGAAGTATTCTTTCTTCTTATCTCTCATTGGTTTTGCTTGTTAGAACAACAGTTGTCATTACAAAGCATCTCTATGTCTCTCTCTGACCGTTACTATTTCCACTGTCTTGGCTTGCAGGTCGCCGCTTGAGTCGGATGAGGTCACGGTTACTTTACCTGGTGAGTTACTGCCCAGGAAGAGCACAATCCACCACCGCTATATAGCAAATGGCGCTATCAAGGACGTTGTCATATTGACTGCCGATGACCTACATCCTTTCGCTTTCCTCATGTTTTGCAGAATAGAAGTGGCCTGAAAGCCACTTGAATGAAATCTTGTGTCTTGCGATGTGCCAATGCCATGAATTAGATGTTTGTAGTATTTTTTCTAATTGAAATGTTTACCTGTGATATTGAGCATGGTACATTAGTGCATGGATCAGCATTGCAGTTTCAACTGTTTTGATGTATGGTGATCTCTGTTTTGTGCAGACTAAGAAGGCTTTGTAGTGAATTTTTATAGGTCACATGCGACAAGTTGCCCTTCGTATGTTAATCTTGATACTTTGTACTGAATTTTTATGCGAACCAGTTATTTCTCCGGATTGTCTTATATCGTAAATCTTGATGTCTTCTGCTAAACCTTGATGCTCTCTGTGGAACCACTCATGGATTTTAATGCTTTCTATTGATCCATATCCTGCTTTGTACTTTACTTTGTATTGGATTACATCATAAATACCAGATGCCGGATCATTCGATCACTGCTTCAGAAAGGCACACTGCGGGCCCAAACTAGCTCTTTATGTCTATATTGAGCACTATGAATTGGACCAATGCTGTAATGACCAAATGTGTCATGTTTGCCTTGCTTATATATGTTGCCTTACCCTTTGGCGTTACTTCGACAAAATCCTCTGCTGAAACAAACGTCTCGAGCTTTGCTAAGATATAAATCTACTGTATTGGACTAATCCATCCTGAGAATCACTCTAATTCCCTTTGGCAACACAAAATGTTACGTTTAAGCGTTCGGAAAATGCGATGAGCCAGGCACCATGCGCCAAAAGCTTTTTACCGGATTAGATATGACGGTACCCGGCAGTGTTGCTGTCGGGTGCGACAAGCCGCACTTTCTACCTAGTTAGGTTCAGAGTTGGAGACAGACAGGCAGGCAGGCAGACGACTCACTTCAGTGTTCAGTTACGGTTATACAGACTATGAGTTTGTCGGGCAAAATTTCGTGTTTTGACCCTTTTGAAGAAGATGTTCGAGATCTGACCCTCGTTTGCAAAAATTTCAGGATGTGACCCTTTTTCTGCGGCCAAGGGGCATGGCGGTAGGGTATAACAGCCTACCGCCAAGGTCTTTAGTGGTCAAGTTCCTTAGAGCAACTCCAACGGGCCGACCCAAACGGACGGTGATTTTGTCCGCTTTTTGTTCGTTTGGGTCGGCCAAGCGGATACGGACGTCCGCTTCCGTGTTTGGGTTGGCGCATGCTCCCAATGCTGCCCCGACCCATTTTGACGGCGCCGACAAAAAAATAGTGCATGCATATTTAAAATAAAAACAACTCAATTAAACATTAAAGCCATCCAGGAAGGCCGGTGAGAGTCCACGCGTCCACATTAGCGTTAAATAAAACTAAAAGCAAAATAAACTACGAGGCGGCGCGCTGCCCTAGGCGTCGTCGTTGTTCTCAGGGTCGGTGAGGTAGATGAGCGTCGGCGCAGGGCCGGCCCAGGGGAACGTCGTGTTCCAGGCGACGGCGATGTCGGCCGCGGGCAGCTGTGCCGCTGGCAGCGCCGCCGCTGGGGTCAGGCGGCCGCCTATGTCGCCGCGGCCTGGCGCGCCTCCTCCTCGAGATCATGCTCGAGCATCTCCTTGTACTCGCCGCGACGACGCTCCTCGGCCAGCCGTCGCTGGCGCCACATCTTGAGGTACGCCGCCTCCTGCGCCGGCGTCGCCTCCATCCAGACCGGTGGCGCGGAGGCCCACTCGCACGCTACCCCCGTCCAGGAGTAGCACTCGATGGGGGATGACTGCGCCTCCGGCTCAGTTTTGACGCGGCGGCGGGGAGGGGACGGCGGGGCCACCGGCGGCCGCACGCAGTTCCCCGCCGCGGAGAGGGCCATGGCCTGCGCCATGGCCGCCTCGTACTGAGCCTCCTCTTCCTGCATAGCCTCCACCCTACGCCGCTCGTCCTCCTCGCTCTCCCGGTAGACCGCCGCAAAGGCCGCCTGGCAGGCGTCCTCCGCCGCCTAGTCCTCCTCACGGACGACGAGCGGGGGCGGCGGCACGCTGCGATCGACCTCGCGCATGTCGCGTCGCCTCGCCTCCTTGTGCTCGAAGGCGAACCACCTCGCCCAGTTGGGCGAGTCTGATGCGCAGGCATGGTCGCGGCGCTGCTCCGGTGCCGCACCTCCTCCGCGTGCGCCCTAGCCGACCGCGGCGCCGCCGACACTGGGATCCTCTCCGGATCCAAGTGCCAGTCGTGCGGCAGGGTGGCGTCGGGGTACGGGAGAGGCACGTGGTGTTGCCAGTGCCACTCCGCCTGGTGCACTGGCATGTCCATGCGTTGCCTCTGCCGGCGAGCCGGCGGAGGCGGAGGCGGAAGGAACTCCGAGGGAAAAGGGATGGCGGGGGCCTTGCCCTTGGCCTTGCTGCTGCTGGCGCCGGAGAAGAGCCCCATCTCGCTGTGGTGGTGGTGGCTAGGGTTTGCCGGCGACAGGGGAGCAGAGCTTGCTAGATGTGGACGGTGATTTGGATGAGGACGGTCCGCCGCACGGCCGGTTTAAAAAAGGACGACCGCCGTTGTTGACGCGTGGGCCCGAGGTCATAAATTAAGCTGACCAGGTTGGCCGCGGGTGGTTGGACGACCGTCAGGTGGGGCCGCGACGGACCCCGAGAAGGCGCGCGTGGCGTCCGTTCCGCATCCGTGCCAACGCTTTTGGTGCGCAAATTTGGGCCGCAAATGCGTCGGCGCGAACACGAAGCGGACATGATTTGGGTTTGGGTCGGCGCGTTGGGCCACCTCTTTTGTCCGCGTCGACCCAAACGGACAGCGGCGGACGAAATGGATCGCCCCATTGGAGTTGCTTTTACCGCCAGGGGCCTTAACGGTAGGCAGCTATACCCTACCGCCATACCCTCGACAGTAGAAAAAGGGTCAGATCCCGAAATATTTGCAAAGTAGGGTCAGATCTCGAACAACTTCTTTAAAAGGGTCAAAACATGAAATTTACACTTTTGACCGTGAAAACTGCAACAATCGTACTACTCCCAGCATGCATGCTGAGCACCAGAAGAACATGCATGGACGGTCTCGTGTTCTTTCCATCCAAAGAAACGTAGTACATACGTGGTGATCAACGGCTGGCTAGCTGTTGCTTTTCCTTCTTTTTCCTGCTGAATGCTGATGATGATGCCTTTCTTTCTTTCTGCGGTCACGACGACTCTAGTCCAAAGGAAAGCAGAACCCCACGATCTGGGTCTCGTATCCGATCCTACGCCCCATCCTTTTCAGCAGCAAAGCGACAGACATACAGAATCGCCATGGCACCCAAAAATCCCCATAAATAAACCCATAAAAAATCCCCATCAATAAAAAAAAAAGTTTTCTCCCACCCGCGCGCATGCAGCCGACCCCGGCCGTCCCGGCGACGAAAACCACCGCTCCGTCAATCCACGCCTTCCTTTTCCCTATTTTCTACGAAGACCACACCTCGGTGACCGGTGGTGCGCGTGCGGCATGTCGCCCGCCCAGCTCAGTTCACTACAAAAGAGGGGGTGGCGAGCACCAACTCCTCGTCCATCATTCGCTAGCGCGACTCCTGTCGAGATACGCACGCAACGTTCTCATCTCATACCTACTGTCTCTGCATGGCTTCCTCTGCAGCCTCATTTGCTTTGTCCCTCCTGCTCGTTGCCGCCGCTCTGCGCCGCTGCCACGGGCAAGGCGGCGGCGGCGAGGACGGCGCCGTGGCGGCGATCTACAGCCTCGGTGACTCCATCACGGACACGGGGAACCTGGTCAAGGAGGCGCCGCCCGGCACCTTCGAGACCATCAAGCACCTCCCCTACGGCGTCACCTTCGGCCGCCCCACCGGCCGATGCTCCGACGGCCTCCTCATGATCGACTTCCTCGGTACGTGCATGTTGCTCTGCTTCAGAGCGAGCACTTGCTCTCTCATCTTTGATGCTTGATATGCACTGTAGTCTGTGGTGACAAGATTAAGTAAGGCTCAGAATGTTCCGCTCTGGTTCATGTGCAATGAAGCTCAGGACATGGGCCTCCCGCTTCTCAACCCTTACCTGGCCAAGAACAGGAGCTTCGACCACGGGGTGAACTTCGCTGTCGCCGGAGCCACGGCCATGGACCCCGCCGACCAGTTCAACCGCACCTTCTCCATGCCTTTCTCGGCCAACTCCCTCAAGCTGCAGCTCCGGTGGTTCAAGGACTTCATGAGGTCCACCTTCCACACTGATCAAGGCAATCCACTTTCTTCCCTCTTTACACCTAGTTTCTACAGATCAATGCACACTCTGTTTTGAACAGAGTCAACTATACTAGATTTCCATGTAAAGATTTGTGTGTGAAATTGTTTGAGCAGAGATTCGCAAGAGGCTACAGTCCTCTCTGGTGTTGGTCGGGGAAATAGGAGGAAACGACTACAACTTCGCCTTCTACGGGAACAAGCCTGTCACTGAGGTGGAGAAGCTAATCCCAGCTGTTGTTCGGACCATCATCAATGCCACCAAGGTATCTTCAAACATCTTCATACACGTACAATCAAAACAACAAATTTTAAACCTGGTGATAACCCTGCCGAGTTGCCCCTATCATCACAGCAAGTGCTGGACATGGGCGCGAGCAGAGTCATCATCCCGGGCAACTTCCCCATCGGCTGCCTCCCGAGCTACCTCACCGCGATGGAGTCGCCGGAGCCGTCGGCCTACGACTCCATGGGGTGCCTGAACGACCTCAACCTCCTCGCCGCCAAGCACAACACGCAGCTCCGGCGAGCCGTGGCCGGTCTCCGGGCGTCGTACCCCGACGCAGCCATCGCCTACGCCGACTACTTCAACTCCTTCCTCAGCCTCCTCAAGGGCGCCCCGGCGCTCGGTACGCGACATCAAGAGCATCACGATTGGACCGGCACACAATGGCTACCGGTTTAATCCGTTTTCGCCTTCCTCAGGTTTCGACGAGGATAGCACGCACAAGGCGTGCTGCGGCGCCGGTGGCAAGTACAACTACGACGTGAGGCGGGCGTGCGGCGTGGAGGGGGCGGCGGTGTGTGCGGACCCGTCGGCGTACGTGAGCTGGGACGGCATCCACATGACGCAGGCGGCGTACAAGGCCATGTCAAGGCTCATCTACCATGGGAGGTACCTGCAGCCGCAGATACTCAGCTTCCGGGAGAAGAATGGGCAAACATGATAGAACTGTCTGATGCTCCACGATGGAAGCCTCGCCGCTACATTTTGAGCCTTCGACGAGTTCTTCCATTTCTTTACAGAGCGAGTAGGTCAGGGAGTTTGTGCTATCCACAATATCCAGATTAAACTACGAGCTGAAGTAAAAGTAAAGATGCAGTTTTAGTATGCTGAGCAGGGCACAGAGCTACATCTCTCAAGTAAAATGAAAGGAATTTGGTACACAGTTAAAAGCCTACATTTCTCTAAAGAAATTACAAAGTTACAACATAAGAGTGGCTTGCCGTTGACATGTTGCCTCAGTTCATGTATCTAGCCAGTGCTACCGCACTTTCATCTGCACTAGAGGCTGGGGCGTGCCATTGGCACGCCTCCTGAGCGTTCTTGTGCGCACTTATCTAGCTTTCGCACATCTGTGGATCTAGGTTGATCCTTGATGGAACTTATATACAGCAAAACTGATTTTCAAATAGGTGAATATGCTATCTTTGCTGACTTTAACACATAACCAATGGTAAACATTTATGCTAAATAGAATATGTACCAATAATGAACAAGAAGCAGTACAAAGTTCATTAATGAACCCAAATAATTAACTGAATCAAAGTGTCATGTTATACAAATTAGAATAGTGTGAGCTGATGCAACATAAATATTTCAAACTTAAATGCAAAGATTTTTAATAAGAAAGCTTTGAGTGGAAGGTCTAAGATATCTTTAATAAGAGGAAGGTCAAAAATCACAAAATCATCAGAAAATTTACAACTTGAGAAAAAGAAAGATGCCATGCTAAGCAGCAAAACGCTATGTGATCTAATCATCATGCCAAAATCAAAAGAGGCACACAAAGTAGTAGTATTCAAACAAGTGTCCTCGTCATTCTACTCCCATTGAACCGGTACTTTATTTTGGTCTAAACCTATAAGAATGAACACATATTTATGTATATTTCATCAAGTATATGCCAGAAATATCAACAAGCGGTGTCCATTCATAAAGCAGAGGATAGAGGATAGTTTCATAGATACTAACAGATTTATATTAACATAGAAGGGCCAATCTTGATCACAGAGAGACGGCTAGCTGTTCAAACCAATGATTAGCAGTCTCCAAAAGCAAAGGTGGAGTTCCTCACATCACACTAGTAGAAAAAGGGCCATTCGTCCCGGTTCATGAGGGCCATTTGCCCCGGTTCCCAAACCAGGACTAAAGAATCGTTACTAAAGCCCTATACCTTTAGTCCCGGTTCGCCCAGGAACCGGGACAGATGGGGCTCCATGTGGCTGCTGCCGCATGCCCAGGCAGGGGGAGTCTTTTGTCCCGATTCGTGCCATTAACCGGGATCAAAAGGCTTCCACGCGTCAGCAGTTCAGGGCTGGATTTTTTTTTCTGAAGGGGGGGGGGGGGGGGGTTGGGGGGTTCTATTGGGTTAATTTAGGGGTTTAATATATTGTGTTAGCTAGCTAATAGAGAGAAGTGTCCTCTCTTATCTCCGTGCTTGGTCGACGCTACGTATAGAGATGACTCGACACGCTAGCTAGCTAGTAAGCAAATGGAGAAAACCATTAAGTACAGAAGATCGTCATGAACATATATACAGAGAGAAGTGATCGACCTCTCCTTCTCCGATATATTGGTCGAACAACAAGTTTTCGTATATCTATCCGACGCTGCTACTGGCTATATATATATATACATATAGGGAAAATCCATCCTACCACCTGGTGGTAGTTACCCCACATGTCTCATATACTATCTTATGGTAGTATATATCCTACTTTATCATTTTAAGTATGTTCATATACTATATATAAGATACTCCAAAGTGAGTTGCATGAAAAAATTTCAAGTTGGCCCATGGTTTTTATTATATTTGTGAAATACGTACATATTTGTACATAAAAGAGAGCATACTCAAAATATGATACATACTAACAAAAAATAGTATATATACTACCTAAACATTCTTATATACTATATACTACACGTACATACTCTCCGATTTGATAGATACTATATACTACATATAAAACTCAAGTGGTGGTAACTACCACTGGTGGTAGATAAAATTTGTCCTACATATATATATATATATATATATACACACACACACATACACACATCTGGGCTATTCTGTTACGCGTAACAGAATATTATTCTGTTACCCCACTTGAACTGATGAATTCAAGCGGTTGAACTGATGAAATTCCAGCGGTTAAACTGATGCTTTCTGTTGCTGTGAAAAATCGTCTTCTTTAGTTCAAATTTTTTGCGATTGTTTTTGTCGAAATGGGGCGTGTAATATATCGTTGGAAAGCTCTTGACATCCACATTACAACCTTATAATTTGTTTTTGCAAAAAAAATTATGATTTAAGAGCAGTTTTGAAAAAAACCGTTTTTTTCAAAACCGAAAACGCGAATCGTATTTTCGACTTAATTTTCAAACGGTTTGTCGGAATTGAGCAAATGAGATGGCGTTGGAAAGCTTTTGAAAATCCGCATCTTCCATATATCTACTATTTTTTCAAATTCTATATGATTTAAAAGTAATTTGAAAAACGGTGAAATTCTGGGCGAAATGTTTTTTCACTGTATTTTGCAAACAGTTTGTCGGATTGACGCAAATGATACGGCATTGGAAAGCTATCGAAAATGCGCAACTTTTGCGTATAGAATGTTTTTTCTAATTCCTTACGGTTTAAATACGAATTCAAATACGGTTTAAATTGGTTTTGAACACGGTTTTTTTAAAAAGTTTGTTGAAATGGGGCAAATAATATACCGTTGGATAGCTATCGAAAATGCGAAACTTAGTCATGTTCAATATTTTCTCTACCTCGCAACCGTTTAAGAGTAATTTGGAATATGGCAAGACGGATCCTGCTGTTTTCCCGTCTGAAAAACAGAGTACTCGTACTGATATATGTGTGTGTTTGTGTTGAGCTATTCTTTAGAGTAATTTTGAATTATTCTGAAAAAAGAGTACTTGTACTGATGTTTGCATGGGTTTGTACTAAGCATTTTTTCACTAACTATCTTTTGCTCTGTTTTTGGGTAATATTTTTGCTCGTAAATTTTCAACGGTTTCATCAGATTGTCGCCTGCATTTCTTGCATAGTTTGTATCATCGAACTGAATGATATTTTATTCAAAAAGAAAATGTTTTGTTTTGTTTCTTTTTTTTGAACTCAACATTTTTTTGACAACGATGTTATGAACTTCTCTCATTTTACGACTTGTACTGAGGTACTTACTAAGCAGGATTTTCATGGGGTTTCTTTTTTTCGCTTGAATTTCTATAATTTGAATTTCTGTCATTTCTTTTATTCCCAATGGACCACCGTTTTTAACTCGTACTGAGGTACTTACTACGCCCGAACTAGGGTGGTTGTCGCGTGTCTCGGCGAGGAAGAAGACGAAGCTCGGGGGCAAGGTACTTACAATTTTTTATATATTTTTTGAACTTCTTTGCATTTTCACGGAACTGATTGCTTTTTATTTTTTTGAACTTATATGCTAGTAATACATGTACTTTTCAGCACTCATACAAAAAGTAGAAAACATGGAGAGAAATTTTCAACGGTTCACGGTATCATCGTCCGCGAACTTGCATGGTTTATATCATTGAACTGAATGACAATTTCTTTAAAGAAAATGTTTTGTGTGTGTTTATTTTAACTAACATTTTTTTCAACGATGTTCTGAACTTCTCTCATTTTACGACTTGAACTTTTACCATTTGAATTTTCGTGGGGTTCCTTTTTTCTGAGCTTTTTTTCCCAAACTTATCTAGGACATCGTGTTGAACTTGTTGTGTTTTTACATTTTGAAAGCTAGTAAAAAAATTCGAAGTTACTGACTCATTTCAGGATATCAGAAATAAAAATTGCCATCACCAAATTCAAGCATTAATCCGATCAAAGAGATGAAATACATTGACTTGACTTCCAAAAGTAATACATTTTCTACGACCGATGTAAAGACATGTAGAAGAATATTTCTTAGCAAAATGAACTATAGACCGTCGGGACTAGTTCAAAATGAACTACCAGTACTGTAGATATTAGCAAATTTGAACTTTTGTGTTTGTACTGACCGTTTTTTCAGGGATGAGACGTCATTTTGTTCTGTGGAATGTCGATGCCATTTATTGATTCCAAAAAAGATAGCAAGATGGCACATGGATTCAAGATGTGCTTAAATCGAAACAATCCATATTTTCTGGAGAAATTGCAGAGCAGCTCAACAAAGGTTACATGTTTTCTGTAGTTGAGAGAAACAAGTTCAGATTATCAACAGTACACCCACCACGCCAAGTTCTTAACTGAACATATGCATTTGTTTCAGAGATGGTGTTACATCCTGTGATATAAATGAAAATTACAGCAAAACAAAAAACCTGCAAGAGAAGCATTTTGCCAAACCAAAAGATAATTGAACCATTGGATCTTAAGCTGATGTACTGCATGCACTTCTTTGTTTGTACGGAATGCACCTCTCTTTTTGTGGTTCATATATCAAGATCCTTCAATTCAGTTATCAACACACCGTAAGGTGCATGCTTGCCACCTATCTTTTGGATGCACTCCTTGTCATTTTATATTGCTAATTAGAGCACTTCAGAGCACCGACTCATGTGCGAACGCAGTAGTGCTTCGCACTAGACAAGATTCCAGCAATACTGTGCAATTGAGCAACAAGTTCGTAACAGGAGAAGTAACTAGGAATCATTCACACGAAGAGTAATCAATAAAAATAAGAATTGCAATCGATCTAAAATTAGTTTTAAACTGAGGGTGTCACTTTGGTGTGTGATCATTTCTTGTAAACATTCAATTAAACATGTTTGGTGTCACTTGATGCAAGAAGGTGGTGTCAATCAAACAATATCTTTATTTGGCAACAAAGAAACATCAAGAAGGATATTTCATTTCTTGTAAGAAAATCAACAAAAACCTTATTTCACAACAAGTAGAGATGAAGTAGCATCACCAGTACCTATAGGAGACTCATAGGTTAACTCTTAATATACAAGCAAAGTAGGACACTAGCTTTGTTTCCACACTTGTAAAAGCATCACCAATGCAACCAACAACAGTACAGAATCAGTCATTACACAAGTTCGATAATGCCACAACATGAAAAGAGGAATGGGGAAGGCCAGACCTCGTCGTTGTGTCATTGAACAACCTCGGCTATCGGCCGTGAACGGACTGTGGCGCCGGCGGCGAACACCACATTGGAAGAATGCTCATGGGTGCCCCTGCCTCTACTCATGAGTGCGTGCATCAATGTGGGTTCAGCATTCTGAACTACTGCAACACTAGCCACCCGCATCAGAATAACCTTTTGGTGCAAAACTATTGTACAATAAAAACACTCAGTTTTATTTTGCACACACACACATAGTACTGTCATATGTGTTTTTCACAAACTAATGATAGTTCACATACTAAACTGGCACACCTAGTTTGTGTTTCAGGAAATAAAATAGATGTCCTCGAGGTGAGTTTATGAGGGAGGGTCCAGAGCCTCAGTATGATTCGGACCACGGCTGGAGCTGCGAATGGTAGTGAAGCTCCACATCCTCCGTCATCGGTGAGCTCCGACCATTGATCACACGACGGAGGAAGCCATGTACTGATGAGGATTCACATATTGAACTGGCACAGCTAGTTTTGTGTTTCAGGAAATAAAATAGATGATAGTTCGTTATGATGATGATATTTCAGCATTTCTTCCCATGGCGTAAAAATCACCGAATTTAAAAGGACCGGAAATCACAAAATAAAATGCATTCAAGTAGCAAAATTAGGAAGGGATCAAATAACACATTTTAATTTGAGCAACTCCTTAGTGGGACATCACTTACAATTGCAGCGCTGGTTAACAATTGTTAGACATATTGATTGCTCAAATATAACGTAGGACTGAGAATTCGTGTTTGTTCAGCATGAATTTTGAGAACTAATTAATCCCTAGAGGCTGGATGATCTTCTATAGGAGTGATCACTTGTTCTATGAGCTCTGCCTTGATGAGATGTAAAGACTAGGTTCAATTCCAGAAAAGTTATTTAGCTTTCACTATGGTTTACTGGCCTTTGTTGTGCATTTCCAAGATCAAATGAAGTGTCAAATGACCTGTTTTCACAAGTGTTGATGTGGCTGTTGTATTTTCCATTAAGTACGACGACCTGACTAAAGAACATTTCTGTACTACTGTATTCAACTTTGAAGCTAAATAACATATGTGCACGTAAAAGTAATTAGTAAGACACTGAGAGTGTGTCCTCTCAATTTCTAAAATTGTCTATTTCAAAATGGAGCGACTACAGTCTACCACCCAACAAGAGCAGAGCACATTTCAACAAGAGATAATACTCCTAGGTCACAATAATTGAACACAAATAATCATCCAGATAGCTCGAGAATCATAGTAATGCCCGTTTCATTATTCCTTCTTGATAGGTACTACCCACAAACCACGAGAGAAGTTGCCATTTCATGAAACTGTTCTAAAAGACGGGCTGAAACTAAACTAAACAAAAGCTCCGCCCATCTGTCGCTAGGAAGATAAGCGAGAGGTGACAAAATTTTGTACCAGCGTGAGCATCTCACGGAGCACGGAGGTGACCTGCTACCGCCCATGGAGGAGGGCGTCGCCTCAAGCGGGTCCCACTTAGCGGGGTTGTCCCCAAGTGGGGACAACGAGGCGATGGGGAGGGCACCTTGGGCTTCAGCGCCCGAGGCGACGAGGGTAACACGGGAGGGGACCCGCGTTACGAGGAGGGAGGCGGCGGGCCTGCGGGGAAAGCAGGGAGCACGGCGGTGGGAGGGCGAGGGACAGGAGAGAGCCGCCACCGGAGGATCTGCATCACCGATCGTGGTGCGCGTCGTTGGGAGGAAACGGCGAGGCGTCGCCTGTAGTGGGGGTGCGGCGCGTCACCGGAGTAGGCATCGCTGCGTTGCCGAGGAGGTGGGGAGGCGATCGCCGGGACTTGGGGAGGCGCATGGCCGGAGGTGGGGGAGGCGCGACGCGTGGACGGGAGGTGGAAGAGGCGACACGTCGGCGGGAGGTGGAAGGCGGCGCGTGGGAGCTATAAGGGAGCGTCAGCGTCGAGCCGGAGGGTCTTGCGATGGGGGGCGGTGTGGTAGGGCGGCGAGGCGGCGCGCTGGAGGATTTGGGATCGGGAGGGAGGTGGGTGGGTTCGGGAATGGTCGGTCGTGTGTCTTTATTTGGGCCTAGAGGGCTGGTTTAGGGACATCGAGTCGCTGTCGCTCCTATAGGGGCGAGGGTATGAATAATATTCTCATTATCGGTAATGTAATAGTCCAGCCCTATATATATATATATATATATATATATATATATATATATATATATATATATATATATATATAGTAGCACTATTCTAATCCCGGATTAGAGTAACTATTTGGATCACAATGACCCCTATATAGGGCCCGACAGGCCCTCCCATTTCTGGATCGCTTCCGGCTCGGACAGATCCACTGGATCCCGAGGCCTCCCGACAGGATCCACCTGATCCCGATCCCGAGCCGCCCCAGCCCACCTCCTTCCCTCGATCCCGCGACCTCCCCCCGTGGTCGCCGGATCCGCCCCTCCCCCCCGTCTACAGCTCCTGGCCGGCCGGATCCCCCGCCTCCCCTTCTTCACCAGCTCCTCGCCGGCGGGTCCGCCGCCTCCCTCCGTCTCCAGCTCTGGCCGGCCACCCTGGCGAAGCGGACGGCGGACGCCGCCAGCCTTGAGGATCCCAGCGTCGCTGGGCGCCAAGCCGCCATGGACTTCAGGAAGCCGCATCCTCGTCCCATCACCACCGCCTGAAGACTTGGCAGACCAGATGACGGGCCCGACGGCGAGCGGCGCGACCAACGGAGCAACTCCTCCGCGGAGGCGGCATCTGCTGCGCCCTCAACAGTACATGAACTTCCTCCCAATTTTACCTTCTTCTTCAATCTTGCATTCTCTGACCTTCTTGCTTCGTGCAGATGAACTTCGCGCCCTCTGCAAAACATGGATTGCCATGGGATTCCTCTCATACCTCCACGACGAATTGTTCTCAGGGTGGCCTATCAGTTGCTGGAAAAAGGTTGGCCGAACTTATAGCCAGGGTATGGTTGAACTTCTTCCTTCCTTCGGTTTGTTATTTGCTTACAACCATGAGAAGTTACAGTAGTGTATGAGCCTCACCCAGCTACAAAAGCTTTTTAAAATCTCACCTTACAACCATGAGAAGTTCTGGTAGTGTATGAGCCTCAGTCCAGGCTACAAACACTATAAAATCTGCCTCCACTCACATTCACATTCACATTCAAAAAAATAAAAATGAAAATAGAACATGCATGTGATATGACTTGAAGGTCGTTGGTCTCAAGACTAGCAAATTCAACCATTCAAAAAACTCGTGAAGGTTCGTGTTTCCTAAGCGTAGACAGTATTTCCCCTTTGCAAGACGAGAAGTTCAGGTTGTGGAGAGTGCTCGATTCGGTACATATAAGTAATCTAATATTGCGTAATTAAAAACAGGATGTGAAGTTCGCTTACGTGAAGGGTGCTCGATTCAGTACAAAGGCATTGGCAGATGCTCATTTCGATTGCATAGTGTGATGGCTCTCACCACTTTTATATGAGAAGTTCAGTCATGAATAATGCTAAGTTCGATTCACGAAGGTATATGGAGATATAACTTGTGTGCTAATAGACATTTTTCCTTTTGTGTCGCTAAGACGAGACGCACGAAGAAGCTTAGAAGTTCCCAGCAGCAAGTACACAATCCAAAGCCTGTACGCGTTGCACCACCCTCTTAATGGGTCACACCTCAAACGCACCAACAACATTACCAACCTGCTCCAGACCAAAAATGGACGACACCCTAAACACACGGATACTCCAGAGAAGCTGGGTCACAGCCCTATCCGCACAAGTTTGCGCCTCCACCTAATTGGGTGACGCCGGAAATCCCCCGCGGATTCTTTGTATCCACCAGCAGACTCCCAAGCACGCCGATGGAAGAGGGGGTTAGCTCAAGTCCTGCGTGTAACTCTGGAGGTTATCCTGGTGTGCCTCATCAATGCCAAAGCGAAGCAACTAAACGGGATCCCAGGACAAATCCAACAGCAACACACACACGGAGGAGAGTGATCTGCACACTACCACCGTTTGATCCTGCTGCTGCTGCTGCTACAAGTCAGAATTATACGGGGCATAAGGTAAATGGAATGCTTCACAAAACAAAAGAGCAAAACAAGACCAGGATCACAATACCTCCACAACCACCTCAATTAAAAAGGACGCAAACAAGAGAGAGGCCATCTTCAGCCCTCCTTCTTCCTCGTGATCCACTGCTGCATCCTGCTATGATTACTCCGCCATGCCCCATCCCAGAGGGACAGCAATGACACCCCGGAGTTGCGATCATACACGCACGTAAGTGAAACAAAAAATATTTATATACGCATCTTGTATTATCTGCAAATTTTCTGCTCCCTCCAGGATAACAAGTTCATAAACTGCATTCTAAGGTGCTATTTGGAATTTTTTTTTCTTTTTCTGCAGATGCCAGATCTACCGGATTATCTAATACCAAGACTAAAGATGTGATTCAAAGATGTAGAGGAAGCAAGGGAATTTTATAACAAATACGCCAGACACGCTGGTTTTGGAATTAGGAAGACGGGTGGAAATGACAACCACAAGTATTTTGTTTGCGCCTTCCAAGGGATACACACATCTTCAGTTTCAAAGGCCAGCAGGAAGCGAAACAAAACATCGCAGAGGACGGGCTGCAATGCAAGAATGAGGGTGAAGGTGCAGGAGGATGGCACATGCGTGGCGATGGACATTGAGTACAATCATAATCACCAGCTCATGCAAACCGATGACATCTTTGGTGTTTTTGCACTCACACAAGAATTATGACCCCACTATTTTGGAGTAGGTAAAGCTCTTGCAGTACCATGATGTCAAGCACACAACAATAATGTCGATGCTATCTGAAAATGAAGATGGAAGCTACTTCCTAAGCATGACCGGACGAGACCTGCTAAACCAGTAAGTACTCAAACACCAACATACTGCAATGTAAAATAGCATCCTAGATCACAATCCTTTGCTAGCAAAAAATAAACAAATGCATGTTTATGCGTGTGATTTGCGTGAAAGCCATGAATGCAAGGAAAGATGATTTGGATGATGTATTGAAACTTGTTTCATTCTTCAAAGACATGAAGGCGATAAATGATGAGTTTTTCTATGACATCCAAGTGGACAAGGACAAGTCAATTAAAAACATTTTCTGGTCCAATGCAAGCTGCCGAGGAGCCTATCAAGACTTCTACGATTGCGTAACATTCGACACGACTTACAAGACCAACAGATTTCACATGCCCCTGGGAGTGTTTGTTGGAACAAACCATCACTTGCAGTCAATGATATTTGCTGTTGCCCTGATAAGAGAAGAAGATGCAAAGTCATTCAAGTGGTCATTCGATACATTTCTACTTGCATGAACAACAAGCACCCAACTTGCATTCCGACAGTGAGTTCAAATAAAAAACTCCTCAAGTTACATCATCTTTTTAGTCTATGGGTCTCAGATTGGGTATATTTGGTTTTATCTGAAAATAATATACAAAGCAGTTCAACCATCGCTAGCACATAAGTCCAACTAACAAGGAAGAAAGCAAAATTATCATCACATGTTTAGAAAAAAACTGGTTATGAATGTGAAGTTCAAGTACAGGAATCATAGAAGTTCAAGGACAGAAAGATGTAAAGAAAAAAACATGTAACATGTTCAGAAAAATATAGTTATTTATGTGAAGTTCAAGCACTGGTACCACAGAAGTTCAAGAACACTGCTGTGAGAAAAATTTGAGTGTGACACTACTAGGTAGTCCCACTGCTACCTGTTAAGTTCAAGCACTGGTACCACAGAAGTTCAAGAACACCGCCAGAAGAAAAATACATGTGCCATTTTGGATAGTCATATTGCCGCATGTGAAGTTCAAGTACTTGTACAACATAAGTTCACCATCGTAACAAAAAAAGAATGAAGTTTCATTTTTTAATTCATGCGCACTAATGCCCATCAATGGCGAAAGCTATACCACAATCGTTTCCAAACACCGTCCACAAGCTATGCCGTTGGCACATCTTGAAGAAGTACAGGGAATACCTTGCGTTGTTGTACAAAAAGTATAAAACATTCAAAGAGGAGTTCACAGCTATATTAAACTGGCCGCTCATGCCAACGGAGTTTGAAGATGCCTGGGCTAAACTCGTGCACAAGTACAAACTGGAGAACGACCAGATGATGATGCAGCTCTGGAGTGATAGGAAGATGTGGATTTCAGCATATTACAAGAACATTTTCTGTGCTAGAATGACTTCCACACAACGAAGCGAGAGCATGAACCACGTGCTAAAGAAAGGGTTTGTCAAGGGTACCCAGAACCTACAAAAGTTTGCTAGGCGGGTCAATGCTTGCATACAAACTCGGATGCAGAAGGAGAACGAGCAAACAATGAACAGCATGGTATGATGACAAGTACAAAACACCCCCGTCATGTTCTGTTTTACCTTCAACATGTGCACTTTGAATTTTTAAAAATGAAACCCATGACTCTGCTTCGACTAATATCTCACTTTTTGACATGTGCAGACCAATCCTGTGACAAAAACAACTTACGGCTACGAGGAAGACACCGTGTACACCGAGATGAGGAATAGGATGAGAAAGGCAACACTATTCCGCACAAAGCGTACAGCAGAGCCAACTAAGTACCTTGTCTACTACCACAACAAGCCTGGCCATGATGATGAAGAAAGATTTTCCTGGTCAAAGCATGAATTCCAGGTTGTAGCTGACCCAGAGAATGAAATATAAGAGTGTGAATGCAAGCTCTGGACACACACAGGTGAGCAAAAAAACAACCTCATTAAATAGCCAGACTAGTAGTATCATATCAAAATTTATGAAACTCATTGCTGGCTCTCAAACTATGTATTCTGCATTCATCACAAAAATGCAGGCATGTTCTTCCTTCACATCATGAACGTACTTGACTACCTCAAGCCTGACAATTTTCCAAACAAGTATATCCTCAAACAGTACACAAAGACTACAAGATCACAACCAACTTTTGATACAATGGACTACAACACAACCGCATCGGATGGCAGCTCAAGGCTATCGAAGTAAGACATATTGCTGCAGCTGAATTTGATGGTTAACAAGAAAGCGATGAGATGTGACCAACAATATGACAGAGCATACTATGTTCTCAAGAGGCTTGTGGAAGAGCTTGATGCAACACATTCAGCAAATCAAGCGGATCTTGTGAAAAGGATGGCTGAAGAGGACGCTGAAATTGAAGATGACCTTCACTATTATGCAGCTGAAATGCTCAACGCCGCCGCTGAAGCCAGCCAATGCAAGCAGGGTGATGGCCAATCAATGGAGCAGCGACAGCAAGAGACGATGAAATTGCCGTTGTATTCTGAAACAAAGGGTAGGAAGAAAATTACTGCAGCAAAGAAAAGTGACAAGAGAGCTCAAATAAAGGCACCACCTGCAGGAAGAGTCGTCGTGCACGATGAGAACGGAGTGCCACTTGGACACAGGAAATGCAGTGTGTGCAACCAGGTTGCAGGACAACAAGCTGACCTGTCCAACACTCTTGGAAAGAAACAATACTGAGGAGGTCAAGCAACCCAAATCTCAAAAACAACAGCCCAAAGTTATGGAACAAAAGAAGGGACCACACCCACAGAAAGTATGAACCACATAATGCAAGAACATGCCCGAAGCGCGCAGATGCTGAAAAGACAAGCAAAATGCCAGAGAAGAAACATAAAACAAGACCTAGAGCCAACAACAAGAAGGTGGTGGAAGATGAAGAGGAAGACGAAGATGAAGACAACGACGAAGAAGAGGAAGACGAAGATGAAGAGGAAGTGCAATGCGACAATGAAGAGGAAGAGGACGACGACGATGAAGAAGAAGAGGACGATGAAGAGGAAGAGGTACATGTCAAGAAAAAACCTCACCACCAAAGCCTAGGAGGAGCGCAGGGCTCATGAACAATTAGAATAGGTCAATTAATACATTGCAAACTTATGTCATGTCAATGTGCAGAACATTATGTCATCATCCCCTAGTAATATACACTGTGAAGTTCAAGTAATATTACTGCAGAAGTCCTGGTATGTTATGGCAGGAAGTGATGTGCTGGTGTTGTACTGCATGAAAGTGCAAGCAGTGTTTAAATTGAAAAACATACACTGTGAGGTTCAAGTAATATTACTGCTGAAGGCCTGGTATGCTATGGCGGTGAAGTGATGTCTTTGGTGTTGTCTTGCATGAAAGTGCAAGCAGTGTTAAATTGAAAAACATACACTGTGAAGTTCAAGTAATATTACTGCAGAAGTCCTGGTATGCTATGGCAGGAATAAATTGGCTGGTGATGTATTGCATGAAAGTGCAAGCAAAAACAAACATGAAAAACATAAACTGTGAAGTTCAAGTAATATTACTACAGAAGTCCTGGTATGCTATGGCAGGAATAAATTGGCTGGTGATGTATTGCATGAAAGTGCAAGCAAAAACAAACATGAAAAACATACAGAATGAAGTTCAAGTAACATTACTGCAGAAGTCCTGGTTTGTTATAACATGAATAAATTGGCTGGTGATGTATTGCATTAAGGTGCAAGCGAAAACAAACATGAAAACATACAGAATGAAGTTCAAGTAATATTACTGCAGAAGTCCTGGTTTGTTATGAGAGGAGGTGCTCGCGTTGTATTCCATAAAAGAGCAACCAGCAAATAATCATACAGTTTTGAAGTTCATGTCAGCTTACAGAAGAAATTCTGGAATGTAAAATTGATGTAGCAAAAGAATATGCTTAAAAAATAAAGTTTCGCCGCATAAACTAAGGTTAGCAAGCCTAGGACAACGCGTTCAAATGTCAATTTCTGCTTGGATACGTGCAGAAGTTCATGTACAATGCCGACAAAGATAAAAGAAACGTCAACAATATCTCTACACAAATTTACATATGAAATACATTTCCCACTTGAAAAAACACAAAAAAAACAAAATGTAGATTCTACACAAAAGCATACATATTGGTTGGGTTGAAAATTACCAATGCATTACACAACACAGAATATCCTCTCCATCTGAAACCAGCAGCCCAGCCACATTCTCAAAGCAGAAGTTCAAGTCTACAATCATATGTTGGGGGCCCAAAAATAAACAACCCCAAAAAAATCAAGCAGTTCAACCAAAACCGAGGCAGAAGTTCAGGTACATCTATTGGGGCAAAAACATTCAACACATGGTTACTAAAAAACGACACAACACATTGAAATTCACAAAAACCATTCTTCACACCAAATGCATTTGTCCACAATATCATAAGTAATAGTTCTTCACATATAGTAGATACACAAATCACTAAAAACATTTCTTACACCCAAATCTTTACGGAATTCTTCCAATCATCATCAAACCTAAAAATATGTACGAAATCAAATCTACAAATGATACTAATGCTTCGAATTCACGGGCCAAAGGACCGGATCTCTTTAGGGAGCTCTGAACGCATGACTTCATTCTTCTCGCTAAAAACCAGAGTGTGCATGAACTCAGCCTTCCAGTCATCTGCAGCAGCCTACAAACAAAAGAAAGGTGAAAATGATGGTTTAGTAACGCATATCTAAAACCACAGCAGGAGCGTCACAACAAAAACACACAAGAAAAATCAAAGGGTGATGAGACAAGAACAAAGACAGAACATACTTCCACATCACCAAAATCTTCAACAATCTCGCCATGCGTCGAAGCGAAGAGCTGAACTTCACGGCAAAGAAACCACAATCATTACTCTTCTGCTTCGGAACATCGATGAAAGTCGGCCTCTTTGTAATAGTCACCCAATTAGGCTGCTTGCTCGCCTTGTATGCAGCCTTGCCATACACCTCCTCGAGCAACCCAACAAATCTCTTCATCTGCCAGAAAGATCAAAATTAGATGAAGTCAAAAACATGTTAACCAAAATAGTTAAGTTCAGGTACATAATAAAGCGACACCGCATAAGATCCACCTAAACAAAAATAGCAGAAGTTCAACTTCTAAATGATAGTCAGTTCAAGCAGTATTACCAAAACATAGACATCAACATATTTTGTAAACACAAGGCATAATAAACTTCGTGTCAAACAAGAGAATGTGAAAGGATGTCCAGGCTAAGAAACACTCACGATATTTTGGCAGTCCGTGGAAACTTCGATCGCGACGTTTGCATATTATCGTAAGAAAGTGAATCGAGGATGTCAATGCTCCCACGATATCTATTCACCACGCACCTTTGTAGTGCGCCATTGTGCCAATTGGCTTGAATAGAATCATTAAAACCTGCCAAGAATGAAAGGACCGGTGAACACAAACTATAAAGCATATATACTGAAGAAACGGCATGAACAAAAACTTCTTGACAAACTCAGCAAAAGGATGCACATGAAATTAAGAAAAAAAGCAATATTTATGAAAAACTAACCAACTTTGCGTTAAGGAGGTCTTCTTCCTTGCGAACAAACATTGGGAGGAGTTTAGCCGATTTTTTTGCATCGAACTTTGGAACTGTTGCGGCGTAGAAATCATACTCCATGCACTACTGTGCATTCACCAAAACACAATTAAAACACCTCACAGATGCCACTACAACAAAACTAAGGCAAAAAAGGAGATAGGGGTACAAAGAACTAAAACCTGTATGAAGTAGGGACTAAGTACAACCACTCACAGATTAGAGAATATCTCAGAGGTCTCCGGTTATCCTTCCACAAATTTATGAGATAATCCATTATGTCTCCTTCCATCTCACGCCCATCACCGAATAGCCTATAAAGGAAATCTCCTGTGAGGTCAATAACATTCCCAGGGATGGTAAACATGCAATAGCTTGTCCTGCAGAATACAAAAGGATGGTAAAAAATATTAGAAGTTCAGATACAACAACAAAACAGAAGTCCAGTCACTATAACTAAAAAAGGCAAGAGGAGACATAAAACAGGAGTTCATATACTACAACAACGGCAGTTCAGACAATACAACAACATAAGTTCAGACACTACAACTCCAAAGCAAGGGAACGGCAGAAAGAGGGTAGCTCACCCAGAATACTTCTCCAGACCATCTTTACTCAGCACATACTATTTAAACTTCCGGGCCTCAGATAGATGAGGGAAACTGTATTTTTTCAGGGGAGCGACAGGAGAACGCTACTTCAAAGGCAATCTTGATGCTCGCTTGGACGTAGTTATGTTCCCAGACTCAACTGCCAGTTTCGATCATCACAACATTCTTCCCACCTCTACCAGCAACAGTTACAGCAGCACGTTTAGCGTTCTTCGGGTAAGCAATCTTCTCAAAATCATCATCGGACGAAATCACTTCTGCTTCGGCTGCTTTGACTACATCAGCCTTCCTGTAGCATGGGGGTTTTTGGAGTACCACGAATACCGCCAGCCTGCTCCCCCAACTTGGAAGGAATGAGGGTCTGAGGTCTATCATCTTCTATCGGAGCTGTACTCATCGGTTCCTCCCTAAATTTGGTATTCTGTGACCCGAGGAATGAGTAGTGGTAATCGGTCAACTCGAACGGATCCACTGTCAAAGAAAAAAAGAAGAGAAAACATCACCATTAAAAAACAACTGAAGTTTAGGAACATCACAATGTGCAGTCCAACTAATAAAAGATGACATGATTACTACTCAAGCTGACCTAAAAAATTAGTTGCGGTAAAAACTAAATGAAGTTCGTGCACAACCAGAGGCCGCAGTTCAAGATAAACCGATGAACTCGAAATCATTCAACTACAACTAACAAAAACCATAGAAAGTCATCATCTCTCGAAAGTTCAATTAGAAAAATGCTCATTTCCATTTAAGCAATGGAAGGACGTAAATTATCAAACCAAACACACAAGCAAAATTAAAAAGATAGAAATGAAGTTCATGTACAAAGAAAATGCTCCTCTCCTTCCAAACCAAAGCCCCAGATCTCAAGCAGAAGTCCAAGTTTGAGAGAAAAAAATATGAAGTTCAGGTAGAATAAAAGATGCAGTGCAGGTAAGCAGTCCAACTTCCAAAATACTTACATGTGTAGTAGCCAAACAGAGATAGGAAGTCTGTCTCAAACAGGTTAGAAGAAGCGATTGAGTACAACCACGTCTTCCTGATATCCCCGATATTCTCATTAGAATAATTTGCAAGAACCCCGTCATGATACGAATTAACATTCGTAAGCATGAAGAATCCGCAGTCGATACTGCCATCAAACGAAGTAAAAAGAATAGTGTTAGAACAGAAAAAGAAAGCCAACGAATTAAACACGCCGCGGTGAAGTACAACTACGAGATAAATGTATGTAATAAAGAGAAAAGTGGAACTCATACTTGTTTTGTCATGGGGACATCAATCCAATCCAGAGGGAAATTGTCGATGGTAATAGGACTGAAGGGTGTCTCCCTATCGTTGCTGGCATCCTTCCAAAGCCTCTTGATGTTGTCGGTCATCCGCCGAAACAGGCGTACCGCACATCATCTTTTGGTCCATAGTAGGAATCGAGAAGTCGAACCTTGAATTCTTCAGTCAAGGAATACCGACACCCAATGACCGACACCACCCATGGAAGCAGTGAACCTCAAAGTGGTCAAAAGTAGGGAAAACAACCTCAAGCATCATAAACACACGAATCATTAAAAATGAGAATTAATATCGAACGGTACAAAAGAAAAATAAAACAAATATTAACACAAAGGATCGTGACCGCAAAACTAATACAGAGGCAAAAACAAGATATTGCATACCGAATCATGTGCATCCATGCTATCTGGACCACTCGCCATGAAGTACTTCCTCACACGGGAATCAAATTGATCTCTGAAAATCTTGTCCTAAAATAATGCAGGCAACACCAACATATGAAAAAAATAAAAAACGAGACAAACAAGTTTTAACTAAAAAAATGGTAAGGAAAAAAACGGAAAAGAAATCACTGTATGGTTGACTTACACAAACCCAATACGGCAGGATGAGTTTGTCTGATCCACGGTACTTCAGACGTGAGCGAGAGTGCACACTCAGCCACATTAGACCGAAGCATTCCGCGAGGACCAAAAGATATTGCAACATCTTCAACGGAAGCTTCACACTCCTTGTTTTGGAACATAATCATTGATCTAAAACAAGCGAACAAAAAGTAAAAGAAGTTCAGCATCAGGAAACTCAGGAAGTTCATAACACATGTTAGCACCGAAGTTCAGCTATACCACAAATAGGCAGTACAATACAAAAGAGGCCGGAAGTTCAAAGAATGTATAAGTAAAAAACAAGAAGTTCAGGTACATATAGTTGGGAAGTTCAGGTGAGAAACCACAGGCAATTCACAGGGGGCACATGGATGATGTAAAATATTGAGGAGCTGCACTCACCTCTTGGAACGATCATTCCTAAGCCTAGTTACACTGTAATAAAAGTCATCAACCTTCTTACGGACGACAGCAAGGTTGCTATCTGCTCACCAAAAAGAAAATAGCAATTAACAACAACACTCAAAAGCACATAGATTCACGACAGTATCAATTAAGACCAACATTCAAGCACAAACATTCAAAAACATAAACACATCTCAGCTGCTACATCAGAAAGGATAAAACCACAACATCATAGACATCACAACACATGCATTACAAACCTCCACCCACAAAGAAAAACAGGTTCATTTAACATTCTTTACAACCCACACGACAAACAACAAAACCAGAAGTTCAACTTAGACCACACAGGCAGTTCACAGGGGATATCATGGACTAAAACCAAATAACAAAGAGGGGAGGGGATGGGGAAAGAAGAGAGAATCATGCTCCTCTCTTCATGGATCCTTGCCTAGACCAGTGGCAGCACTAGAATGATCAACCTCCTCTCCATAGCTATCGCTTTCGGTATCTTCATCGTCGTCTTAGTAGACATTGCAGCGTCGTCGGGAAAGGACACCAGCAGCAGCTGTAGCAACCGGAGAATATGAAACAAGAAAAACATTTGGTTGTGCACATGCGAGATCAACATCAATCGATGGCTCTGCTGCAGAGACTTCTCCGGCTTGCGGCATACTACCACCGGTTGTACAACATCAACATCAACAGATGGTTCTGCGAGGATACTTCTCTCGGGCTTGCGGCAAAGATTACCACCGGTTGTACAACATCAACATCAGCAGATGGCTCTGCTGCAGGATACTTCTCCAAGCTTGCAGCAGTACTACCACCAGTTTGTACAACAGACTCAACATGATCTTTCTCCAAAATAATGTCTCCAGTTGTCTTGCCACCAAAGATCGTAAACCTCAGCCAACGGACGACCGAGGTTCGATCGAGACCACCCTGCCGGAGCAAATGCACGAGACGAAAATGTCTGCAACCTTCTCTGGAGCAACACTAACATCATCATTCTGCTGCTCCAAAAAGAAACAAAAATTCATTACAAAGGGCTGACTGAACCTCATGCACAGGGACAACAAGTCCGTCTCAGGGGCAACAAGACAAATGGACAAGAAAAAATGGTACCTTATTTTCACTACCATGAACCTCATCAACTAATACATCACTAGAGGGGCAAGGATCATGCACAGGGGCAGCTTCATGCACATGATCATCTTCATGCACAGGTAAAACATCCTCCCTAACCCCAGCACCATCATAAACAGCCTAGAAAAACAATCATGTAGAAAACAAATACCTAATCAGCAGAAGTTCACGTTACATAATCAGAGAAGGTCAGCTATCACAACTGACACATCATGGAAGTCCAAATACAGTAAACATAGCAGATAACATACCCAACTACAATAACATACAAAAAGGAACAAAAAGGGCCAGTCATCAAAGTCATAGAAGTTCAGGTGCTGAAGCACTAGAAGTTCAGGTCCTATAAACAGAGAAGGTCACCCTATAACTGCATAACAGTGATAACTCAAAGCTAACAATGAACACTAGTGCAAAAGAAATATCAAAAGCCAACATAAACAAACCTCTTGATGCGCTCCACATGGCCTCCTTCACGACCCAAATGAACGGATCCCGCCTCAATCTCTCTCACAACAACACTCGCCTCATCTTCAAAAGGCTTGCATCGGGCATCCTGCATTTCCTTGAACATCACAAAACTAGCCCGGAGGTGGGAAGTGCTCTCACAAAGCTCGGCAAGATATTTAGCTTCAATCGACAAAAGCTCCTTCGAAGACCCAGCATCAAAACCGTGGCCGGGAGGAAGAATACCATCCACGCGACTAAGGCGCCACCGTTGTTAACACGAGCCATCTCTCCACAAACAGTTTGCAGAAGTCCATCAATCCTAGAAAGGGAAATATTCGCAGCATCGTACAAACTCTCGGAAGAAACGCCACCTGCAGCACTCACACGGGCAGAAGAACCTCCTGGATCTATAAGGGGGCACCAGTGTTAACATCCCGCGAGAATTCAAATCTCAGAGAACTTCCACTACCTAGGTCGGCGGCAAGAGGCATAGTAAGAACAGGGCGTTCGATGACCCTAAAGAACACAACCTCAGCATGTGTCTTCCACTGCATATATGAAAACAAAAATCAACATGTCACAGAACAAATGAAAAGAACATGGAAGCAGAAATACAGAAGACAGTAGCAGAAGTTCAAGTTAGTACCACAAGTCGACATCAAAAAAAGACAATGACAAGGAAAAAAGGCGTAACAATCAGATACACAAACTACACCAAAAATTCCAATAATGCCTACACACGCAAAGACATTTCGTAAGTCCAACTATGTCTACATAGGCAGTACAACAATGTATGACCAGAAGTTAACATGCTTTCAAAAATGTTGGGAATTTACATAGCACAAGTTCAACCATGCATGTGCAACAACAAAGTTTAGCTTATTTCATATGAATATATCCAGAAGTTCACATATGTACACAAAGGCAGTAATACCATATAAGCCAAGCAGTTCAAATTTAATTTACCCTCGTCTATATGAACCGAAGGTCATCTATGTACATAGCGTAAGTTCAACCATGCATACAAAAAGCAGACTAACTACACGTAAGAGAAGAAACACTCACAGTAGTCTCCCAAACACCAAGTTGGCTGGTCGTCATCACCTTTCCCGACCAAGTCACCGCAATGAGCTCAAGAAGCTTGGCCCGATCCATGTAATTGACGCGAGGCGTCCTCAAGTCAACGATGGCGTCTTGCCAATGATAAGGCGATCCGGTACATAAGAAGCGGCGCGATGGCACAGCCTGTGACAGCTTTTCCTCTGCTAGTACCTTGCTGATACCTGATAACATCACTTCGAAGGTCATCAACAACCAACTGGCAGTAGTCCATATTTGCCATATCCTCAAACACAAGATTCTCAACCATTGCTGCCTCCCTGGACACTCGTGTAGACGTTCCAGGGATAACCACCTTCATGAAAACAATCGGTAAAACACCTGCAGAGCAAGATCATCCTTCATCTCATCCTTCACAAGATCCGCGAGGATATTCCGCAGATCCTTTGTCTTGATGTCGTCACTCCTAAGCGCACTCCAAGCTTGCCCTTCAACCTCTTAACAGCATCATCAAACCCATCACTTGAAGGCCTAGGAGGGGTACGATTACCTTGAGGGAATCCAAACAGATGGTGAATAGCATCACTTGTAATACGCAGAACCTTCTTCGCCTCACCCATGTCCAGAATCATCGTTGCAGGGTCAATCCTCGTGTAGATGTTGCCCATCAAAGCACGAGAAATGTTGGAATCAACCTTCAGTTCAAACACACAACCAAAACCAGCCTTGATAACCCTCGTCTTGTGCCTAAGCTGTAGCATTTTCGCACACGTCTTGACCTCTTTCGGAGCAATGAACCGTCTTGTTAAAATGTTTCACAAGATCTCCTCCTTCGTCACCTTCTTGGTAGCTTTGCCTACTCTCTTGCTCCTCTCAGGCCACTTCACAAGCTGATATTGAAAAAAATGAGATACACAATGAGATAAACAAGCTACACCAAAATTCCACTAATGCCTACAAAATTACACACTCAATACATTTCAGATCCAACTATGTCACATAGGCAGTACAACCATGTATGACCAGAAGTTAACATGCTTTCAAATTGTTGGAAATTTACAAAGCAGAAGTTCAACCATGTATACCAAGACAAGAATCTAACATATATCTCGTAAGTCCAACTATGTCAACATAGGCAAGACAACCATGTATGAACACTAGTTAACATGCTTTCAAAAATGTTGGAAATTTAAAAGCGTAAGTTCAACCATATACACTAAGGTAGTAATCAAACATGTATACCAACAAGTTAAGCTAATTTCTTCATGTATATACCCGTAAGTCCAACTATGTACACAAAGGCGAATACCATAAAAGCAAAGCACGCCGGCTAATTTATTCGTCTATATGGAGATGGAGCGTAAAGGTCGACTATGTACGCCAAGGCAGTGCTAAAACAATAAAACTACAACAACAAATGACAAATGCTCTAAAAAGCAGTAAAGATGAGACATTCATACCGAGTAGCGGCAACATCATCATCGACGTCGTCCTCATCATCGACATTGAAATCAGCATCATCCTTGTCCTCCGGATTAACACGAACGCTTCTTCACACCCTTGTTGACCTTTGTAGGTGGAACCGTGCGCTTCACGCCGCATTTCTTCCCCTTACCAGATGCACCAGCACCAAGCGGAGAAGGTGTAGGCGCGGCAGTGGCAAGCACACGAGGACTACGGCGTGGCGTACCACCAAGGCCTAACCCTTCATCTTCAACAACTTCTGCAGGCCTTGAAACACGTGGGCTCTTCCGAGGAGTAACTGCACCAACTACTAGCTTCCTCGCAGCAGTCTTCTTGATTTTCTTCTTAACAGGGACAACAGTGCCATCACTAACACACGACACGTCTTCCTCAACAGTGAGCTCAGCCGCACGAACAGATCCAGGAACATCGGAACCTTTCTCAAGGCGGGCCGCCCTCTTCTTGACAAAATCTTCTTGCTTCTTCCTCTTACGTTGGTCCTCCAGAGAAGTCAAGAGGCACATCCTCGGAGTTGTATGACGGGTTCGGTGTCATCAGATCAAGCGATCAACGTCTCGACATCTGAAGAGAGCACAAAGGATCCCGAACGGAATCACAACCTTTGGTAGCCGGAGCCTCCTCCTCGGCGGCGAGGGTTTCTGATAAACCCAAATCAGATAAAACATCGTTGATGATGTTCAAAGCTTCCTCCTCTGTGGACACATCTGCAAAAGAACACAAAAAATCGAAGCAAAAAATAAAAAAAAGTCAGCAACAAAAACAAAAACAAACAACATGAACAAACTAAAAAAAATGGCTCAAAACTTTAAAATGAAAAGAAAAGGCGTTTCACATACTAGGTGAAGCAAGAGCTGCAGAAGCAAGATCCTCAAGGCTTGAAAAATTCTCAAGGCTCAAGCAACCTCGGCAATCACGATCAAAGGGATAATGGGTGATTTAGCCGCATCGATATTGGAGCTTCATTATTAACCTCTGAAGCTTCTTCTTGATCGCTGTCATTTTTTTTAGAACTATTCAACTCATCACCTAGTACAAAAAATGCAAGTAAAAAGGCAGCTGAGTTCTAATCCGCAATCCTACACCAAAAGGACTTCTACTTTTACAACAATGTCCAATACCCAGAAGTTCAACAATACATAACAAAGCAGTAAACACAAAGAACAAACTAAAAAATCTACAAACTAAACATAAAAACAATCTAAACCAGAGGTGCTACTACATACATCATGAATGTCCAGAAGTTCAACGATACATAACAAGGCAGTAAAACAAAATGTGCATAACAGAAGATCAACCAAATTTCATCACAAAACAATAATAAAAACCAGAAGTTCAACTACGTGACCCAAGAAAAGAGCACATAAAAAAGACGTAGCACGACCACAAATAGTATTTCACAAGAAAACTAAATATCAATCCCATGAACATGATAACAAGAAAACAAAAAACAAAGATATACACTTTAAATATGAAATGGCACACACATAAACTATGTGTAAAAATGCATACGCACAAAACTTGTTAGAAGTTCACACTACTAAGATGGCGGTCCAACATAAATACCAAATGAAGATATGGGCGACACATATAACAATACTACTATTAAAAAAGGATACAACTACATTAAGATACCCGGAGATGATTTTGAAGCCATGACAACACAACCGCCTCGATGAATGCCCAAACACTAGAACAACACAGTAAACACGTAAGATTAATTCCATATAGTTAGCAAGTACAAAAACATACAACAAAATGCAAAATGGAAACTGAATCAAACACTAGAACCAACTACAAACAACTAGAACCAACTACAAACAACTAGAACCAACAAGTATGAAATAGATGACAGTAGCACATATAGGCAAGCACAACAAAAAACGTATCCAGAAACTAACTACAATGTCCCAAACATAATCTAGACCTCCAAATTCACATAACTAATGCCATTAGATACAACAGATCTAGCATCAACAATCACACCTCAACCTCTCTGACATGCACATGACTGATAACATCAAAAAAGGGGAAATGAAAATCCACACACAAGCATATCACAAACAAATCTCGCCGTGGGGGAATGCATTCCAACCACCACACGCCCAAGAACCCTACCTAATGTCCCACCAAACCATCAGAAAAAGGGGGTAGGAGGCGGGGCCTTGAGCAAACAGAGCAAACAGGGCAGGCCTCCACAGATCTGGCGAAAGTGAATACAAGCATTAGGGGGGAGGGGGCGGGGCACAGCGTTTGTACCTCTCCAAGCACGAATCCGCGGTGGTTCTTCACTCCCCACAACGCCACGCGCAAGCAGTTGCTGCCCTCGCTTCAGAGCAGAGGAGAGCGGGCTGGGTGAGGGAGAGCGCGGGGCGGGGGAGTAATAGGAGCGGGGGATTGCGCCGGTTACTCCACTCGCGAGCGCACGGGACAGGGGCGGAGAAATCATGGGGAGTAGCAGTTGAAGGAGGCAGCCGAGCGACGGAGAGGGAAGAGAGAGCGAGCGACAGAGAGAATGGAAATCTCTGACAGGTGGTGGTGAGGGAGATGGTCAGTTAATGCCTATCTGTCGTGGGACTTGCAGCTACACCAAATTCTGATTTTACCCCGAACAGCTAAAATAGTAAATACATGTGTAGATAAAATAAATGCACCATTTGAATGCATCTATTATGATGAGATAAGATCACAAAAACAACAAAGTTGATATCCTCAAAACCAAAAAATAGATGGCAAAATACACTACTAAAGGAAGAAACATACATACATAAATATGCCCCTAAAAACAAGAGAAAAGAAGTTCAAAAAATAAAGAACAGGAGTTCAAGTACTCTAATAAAAGAAGTAAAGCAATAAGAATAAATAAACCATAAAGAAATAAAAAGAAGAAGTTCAAGTACAAAAACAGATGAAGTTCATATCTAAACCCTAAAAACCCTAAGATAGATAGTGGGGTCACGGATGTGACGGACTCGCCTCCGCATGCGACGACGCGGCGTGCCGCGTCGTTGCCTGCTCCGGCTCATTCCTGTCTCGGCCTCGCAGGGGGAGGGGAGGGGGGTCCCTCCCCCCTCCGCCCCCTGCTCGGCCTCGCGCTACCGCATTGCTGCTCGCTAGGATTTGACAGGACGCAATGCGGTTATTCTGTTTCCACCCCACCGCACGCACCCTAAACCCAAAAAACCCTAAGATAGATAGTGGGGTCACGGATGTGACGGACTCCATCAAGATGCGACGACGCCGCACGCGCCGTCGCTGTTCCAACTTCGTTCTGTCTCGGCTTTGGCGGGGAGGAGGAGGGCCCGACCCCACCTCCCCCCTGCTCGGCCTCGCGCTACCGCATTTGTCAATAGGCCCAATGCCTATTTCAATATCTACAACTATTTAAATCCTAAAATAACAAACATAATTATATTTTAAAAGAAGTTCAAAAAGAAAAGATAGAGAAGTTCGGGGTTTTGTCAAAACCTCAAAATTAATATTACAAAAACGATTAGCATACAGAAGTTCAGGATAGTTATTCACTGAAGACCAACAACTACTATAAGTACGAAAACATACTAGAAAAAAATAAGAAATATACACATAAAAACAGAAAGAAATACAGAGGGGCTTGCTTCCATTACATTGCAAAGAACAAAAAACAGAAGTTCAGGTATGAACAGTACAGAAGTCCAGCTTGTACAACGACCCTTAGATGATCTGGAAAAAAAGTGCATGCATACTTGGACTAATCGAATGATTGCCCACGAGACAAACTTTAAAAATAACATCTCAGGAACTAAAATTATAAAAAAACAAAAAAGAAAATATATAGCACCATGCACCTTCGCCTTGCAAAATATGGAATGCAATGTGGAAAACCAGAAGTTCAACCATTAATTAGAAAGAAGTCCAGCATCTACTGAAGATGGTGATTATCAAAAACAACAAACATCGACTGAAGTCCAGCATCTACTAAGAGCATAGAAGTTCAGGTGCGGAAGTTCTAGCAGTCCAGCTTGTACAAACAGAACGAAAATTGATTGAAATCACAACCCCGATTAAATTTGGTTCCCAGATTTAATCGCTTGGTTCAATTACGACACGTCAACGGCCATTTCGAACGTCTTCCTACTCCAGATAAAAACATCCAAAAAAAGATCAGCCATCAAATCAAAGCGCTCGGCCTTAGCGAACCCTGACGGAGGCGGAAAGTGCAAGCCGCGAATTAGGAATGAATGAGCCAGCCAAATCGAATTAACAAAACAGGAAGGATTCAACCGCCATTTCGAACGTCATCATGCTCCAGATAAATAAAAAAATGACTCTCATCATGTTGTCCCATCGAACAGAAAACGGCGGCGGGAGGCAGAAGATCCAATCGCCGGATTTCGATTTGTATGATCGCGAATAATCAAATTAACAACATGGACAGCATTCTGTCTCACTGATGCATGCAAAATCCACACCCAATTTGAACAGAAAACCTAGAAATCTAAAAAACCGGCCGAATCCACTCCCGCGGATGAAGAACAGAGGCGACGGAACACCAAATCAAATTCGTACGAAAATAACAAAAATCATAAAGTAAACTCGTGCCTAAACCCAATTTTCATCCTGTTACAGATCCTAGAACATCCAGTACAAGCAAAACAACTGTGACAAACCGATGTTCATCATCACCGCCGAGAGCACATCCGCCAAACAAATTTAGATTCCTAATCAAAACAAGCATTTAGATTCTAAAAACCGTGTAAACATTACACTTACATCGCCAACAACACGAATGACCAGAAAAACGCGAGCTAGAAGGCACAGTTGCGAAGATAGCCCGAAGGTCGGGTTCGTATAGAGAGAAGTTCAGGCGCATTACTCAGGCAGTTCAGGTTGTGATCAGATTATTATTCTGATCCCGTGATCAGAATAGTGTTTATCTATATATATTAGAATAGTGCTATTCTAAGCGTGCGTGTAGAATAGCTTATTCTACACCCCCTAGTAACGCTATATACAAAATCTAGTAAAACGATGTACAATATGTAGTAATTCGGAAAATATTTTTTTATCACCCAAGTTTGTAATTTACTACATTTTTACGAAAATTACTACATTTTACATTGCGAGTTACTATATTTTGTATGTACCGTTACTGGGGTGTAGAATAAGCTATTCTACACTCACGCTTAGTTTAGCGTTACTATATATATATATATATATATATATGTATATATATATATAGGGTGGGTCTATTATGATAACACCCCTTAAGACTCTTATTCTAATAACACCAAATTATTCTCACACCACCAATGAGATATCGCCGCCGCCCCCTCCTGCCTTCATCACAAGAACGGCCAGTCGCGCCACGCCCCTCCCTACTGCCTTCTATCACAGTGGCTCGGGAGCGTAGCCGTCCCTCCCCTCCCGGCCTTCTTCCGCGGCGGCGGCCTGGGAGCGATGCCGCCCCTCCCCACCCCCCTTTCTCCCGTGGCGGCGGCCCGGGAGCGCCGCCTCCCTCCTCCGTCCTTATTCCACGGTGGCGGCCGGCAGCTGACGCCGCCCTCCTCGGCCTTCTTCCATGGCGACTAGGCGTGACGCCACCGTCGCCTCGGCCTTCTTCCATGGCAGCACCGAGCAACACCAGCCTATCGGCCTTCTTCCACTGGCAGGAGCTCGGTGGCGCCGCCAACGAACTCCTCCGGGCCCGCAATTAGTCAGATTTCATCGATGTGGATTGGTGCTGCCTCAACATCAAACCAATTCGAGCAAGGAGGAGTGTGCGCAAGGTTGCTTCATCCACGGTAGCTTCTTGGAATAAGTCTGCATTGACCTTGAGAGAAAATTCTCCTTCCCCGTTCACCTTGAGCAACGTCCAGACTGCTCATGAACTTCTGAAGGGCAAGTGGACTGCACGGGCGAACGTGAAAGTTGTGCAGACGGACGAGAAGGGAACTTCCTCCTATAAATGCAAGAAATCACTGCAACACGAGGTAAGAAGTACACTTCCTCAACCATCTCAGTGTAGTTCTCTTAGACAAAACAAAGCAGTACAAGCAATACAGCGCGCCTACAAAACCTATGCAGTGCGGTTGCTTCAGTTCGTTGTGGGGGAAAATGCAGTGCACTTACTCGGTTATGCAGTACGCTTGTATAGGTTCATTACGGATAACGATGCGGTCACGGTTGCTTGATTCACCTTATGGGTGATGCGATCGACATGCAATGCTTCGGCAGTACCATTTTGAACACATTGAAGTTCGCATGATTCAGTTCATTTAACCTGACAATGCAGCTCGGTCATTTTGTGTGTAGGAGATGACGTTCAGCAGATACAAAATGCCGCGCATAATTGACAACATTGAGAACAACAACTTTCAGAAGAGTGGAGCTTCTTCTGAAAGAGATACTGGCTGGGTTACCCCTGAGATTCCTCGAGGATTCTTCACGACGACAAACAGGGTGCAGTTCTCTCTGGAAGAAGATTTTTTCCAAGAAGATGTAGTTGAAGATGACGATGATGTCACATTCGTCTGGGAAGGCACTCACCAACGCGATGATGAAGACGATGATGATGAAGATGAGTCAATAACAGTTCTCAACCCAGAGTATAAGCACGAGTTCACTACGTTTGGACAGCATGTCCGAACAGACAATGATGACGCCACGTTACTGCGATGTTGCAGCAGATGATGATTATGTCTATGATGATGTGCCACTGCTCCAAAATTTTCAAACCAATCCACCGAGACATCGTCACAACACTGGATTACCACCACGTCCAACTGCCCCACCCCAAAACAGAGCGCAGTGTCCACCTGCTGCACCGAAAACAGAGCTCCAAGTAGACTTGCTGCATCAACTTCGACGCTGCGACCACCAACGGTGCCTCGGTCAAAAGTAAACAGCAGGTACAAATCCTCCTCACTGTTGCCGCCGCGAGATCCTCAACTACACAGATCTGCTATAAACCCACCATGTCCAATACAACCCGGCGAGCTGCAAACACCATCGGGCAAATGACTCTACACACATGTAAGTTTATGTTCTGAAAAAAAATAGTTGCAGTCCATTCAGATAACATTGCAGTGCACACTGATATTTCTTATGAGGTTTGACCTAGCATCTAATACATTGGATTCTTCTGAAAACTTAGGAACATTGCAATGCTTTATTAAACTCGTATGCACTCCTCGTATTTAAAAAAATAGAACAGAACAAATTATCTCATAGAGCATTGCAGTTAATGCAGGATAAAAACATGCCGCTGAACCTCGTACCTGCTGCTGGAATGAAGTTCACCACGTGCGACAAGACATGGGACTTTTACAACAATTATGCAAGATGTGCAGGGTTTGGCATACGCAAGAGGGCAAAACACAGGACAAATGCCTACATTGTCTGCTCAAGAGAAGGGACGCACAAGCGGTATGTCAGATTATCACCGGTGCGTCGAGAAGACATCAAAAGGATTGGCTGCAATGCAAAGATTAGAGTCAAAAAGGAAGGATGGCAAATTGTGATAGAAATGGTTCAACTCAACCACAATCACAAGATCTTTGGAAAGCCCCAGGATGCTTTTGCACATGCGATCGCACAAAAAGACGATCCTTTGATAGACCAATTAGTGAAAGACATGCAATGGACAACCACACACATGCTCGAGATGATGTCGACGCTGTCGCGTATGTCCGGTGGTCTGCAGTACATGGGACATACTAGCCGCGACTGGGTAAACAAGTAAGCACGTAACAGAGCATATCTCTTGAGCATTCTGTCGGTAATTATTCCCTGTTTGACAAGATGAGTTTGTATTGTGTCTGAAAATGCAGGAAACAGAAGTTTGCCAGAGAAGAGTATGAAGATGATGTCAAGAGAAAATGGTATATAGAGTTATTCAACTAAACCATGTAAAGAGAAAATGGTATATAGAGTATACCATATATATAGCAGTCTAGAGTAAAACATTAACACATTTTGATTCAAAAACCATGTAAAAAATGTTGTTAGCTCACTGGCAGCACGAAGTTCAGAATAAATAATTGAAGCGGTTCAGATCACAAAAGTGCTTATTACAAAACACATCAAAAAGATGAAGCGTTCATCACGCAAAAGTACTTATTACAAATCAACCTCATACCCTTAGCCAATCACGTCAAACGTGATTCTAACCGTACGATCCTCGAGTTCAAAGAAGTTGAGGACAACAACTTGCTCGGACTTGGGCCACTATCAATGACAAATTCCTTCCACCCTTTCTGCAGACGCAGCCGCCCGTCAACGCCTACACTGTACTTGGCTGGTTTAAGGTATCCATTACCAAGAACAACTTGAAGAATTCCTTTCTTCTTGAGCCGGACATACCTAATAGCTCATTGAGGAATTTTCTGCAAAAAATAATAAAACTGTTTGAGAACGATACTAGCAAAGACAATTCTCATCAGGTACGAAGCTAGATGAAGTGCACAACAGTCCTACAAGCAGTACAGATAAAACGCATTTCAGTATGCAGTACGGAACTTGCAAATATGCAGTACACTTCGAACTATCATGCAGTACTAGAGACAAGCTACATGTAGTACACACCATACAAATTGGGAAAAAATGTGGAAACATGTAGTGCTCAGCTAGTATATAACCAGTTCACATATTGTAGCCATGTAAACTAAATCACAAGCTGCATGCACACAAGCAAAAAAATAAAAACAAGCAATAAGAACACATTGTAGTACACTTCAAAAAACAAAAAAAAGTGCGTTTGTAAAATACTAAAAGTTCATAATACAATGGAAATATACAAAAAAACACAAAACAAAAAAACATAACTAACGAAACATACCATCTTGTAGTGAGTCTCCACATCTGTTAGCATAAGCTGATGGACAAAAGGACTCGTGCAGCCACGCCGAACCAGGGCAGAATAGAACGCAGAAACGTTGATCTGGCCCATATCCAATCCTTCCGTGAATACTGTACCATATGTAAGCTGCTCGGCTCGCCCAGTTCGGCACAATACCTTCCCACCTCGACGAGCACGACGGCTCAGACTGCGAAAGCAAGCCGAACAATCGCGGTCGCTTAATACACCACAACCATGGCCCAGTAGAAGAGATACACGCAGGGGCCTGGAGCCATCGCAACAAAAACCTAGAAAAGCAAAAAAATAATTATAGGCTGGAGAAAGGAGAGAACTTGCGGCTAGAGGATAAATGAAATGCAAAGGAAGGGTATAAGTTAGCCTTCATTTATATAAGAGGAATGCAAAAAGGTCAAAACTGAAAATTAAAGGGGACTTAATGAAAATTATGTTCCCAAGAATAAAGGACAATCAATAAAGGCTTACGTTACCAAAGAAAAAAGAACCAAAAAAGAAGGTGTACTTTGACTGCAGCAATTCCCACGAACAAAACCGCGGATCATTAAATAATAATACTCTAAAAAATTATAATCCACAGACCATTTTATGTGTGTAGTTCTCCAAATTCCTACCAGGAAGTTGACTATATGTGTGCATGAAGTGCAGTACATGCTCAAAATGAAGCAAAAGAGAAGCACTTTCGCGCAGTCCACAAAGCAGAAAATACAGCACCTGATGTAATCCTTAAATGTAAGTATTGCAGTCCGCAACATTGGCATAGCCATTCACAACTTTTTGGCACAAAAAAGGATGCGCACAGTGCAAAATGTGTACACCTGCAGCACAGGAGTATGATGAATGCAGTGCGCATAGGGGCACAAAAGCAGTGCACACCCGTACACTAAGAAAAAGGATACGTAGAGGAAAAACAATAAAGAAAAATGATACCCATGCAGTGCACAAAAATGTAGCGCAAAACACGTGTAGTACGGAATGCGTGCACATGCAGTACTGAAACTAAATCATTGCAGTGCACGGATGATTTACTAAAAAGCAGTGCACACCCAAGCATTGAAAAAGATACAAAGGAAAAAAAATTGACCACCCAGGTGAGCAGGCCCCAGCCAGTCTCGTAGTAGGTCTGCGCCCATAGAAGGCGAGTCGTTCTGAGTCACAATGCATGGGGCCGGCTACACATGGGCCCACAGGTCAGAGAGCATATAGCTGCGAGCGTCGTGTATAAGCGCCGAAATAAGTAACAAGAGGAGTTCGACCGGTATGCCTCGCCAGCGCTTATAAACAGGTCTGGCGCGCCTTCCGCGGGTGAGGTGGGACTAAACATTAGGACGCACACACAGCAAACTGGGAACCAGTCGTGCTCACAGGCCGACTTGGGCCCAACTGTGTCTCTAAACTACCCGAACACAGGCCCAACAAGGCCGACTAAGAAAAAACATTAAGTTCAAAAAGTGGGGGACACCCCTTTCCCTACCCCTCCGTGCAGGGGATCGCGATGCAGTATGAGTAAAAACAAGATGCAGTACTTAACGGTAAAAAATGCAGTGCATTCAGTTACGCGATGCAGTGCGGCATGGCAGTCCAGTTCACGATTACGTACATGAATAAATACACGACATAGAATACAACGAAAACTCATAAAAATAGCGAAATACATTGTACTTTTTTCAGGGGCTGCACCAAGGACACGCAAAAAACGGTGAAGTACGCACATGTAGACACAAATGTAGTTCTGTATTGTAGAAGATGCAGTGCAGGCCTATAACAAATGCAGTTATGTTGTCACGCAGGATGCATGTATAAACATAACAAAATGCCCGTTCGCACATAAAAGTGGTGGTTAAAAAAATTTACTGATCAAAAATAAAAATAAAACACCTTAAAAAAACCCATGTTCGCATACAACCACCCAATCGGAGCAGTTCCATCGCCACAAGCCCACGATCACAGATGCAACACCAACCCATGATCTGCACAACCGCATCGTCAGCGTGATCGTGCAGTTCATCCGACGCGGCCATCCCACCCCGCGCCCTCCCCTTAAATTCAGACCCTCGCCAAAGGCCTTCTCATCCACAACAACACAAGTATCCATTGCGGCGCCACCAAATCGCTCCATATCAACGCCAAAAGCACCGAGCCACTTCTACGGCGATGGCGTTCACCGACGAAAGTACAAAGGGCGACAAGGTCAGTAGGCGCGGCAACACCAAGTTACCGTCATCCACACCAACGACAAGAAGCGGTGGCAATCTCCCTCGCCAGATCGACTACTACAACAACATGAAGAAGAAGATCACCGACGACGAGCACAAGCGCCGGGCCACTCTGCCTCATCCATGAGGCACATCGAGTCTGTGACAAAGGGCGCCACGCAGCTGCAGACGAGATATGGAACCGCATCACCCTCACCTAGGACGGCCTTCGCCGTGCAAAGCTGGAGAAGGAGGAGCCACCCAAGAAGCACGCCAGGAGCAGCTGGGGATGGGAAGAGCGTAACTGGTGAAGAAGAACATGGTGCCGGCCAAGAGCCAACAATGCCAGCATCGTTTTAGAATTATCATCAAATTTGCTTTATGTTGTTTGCTTATGTATCGTTAGTTTGCTTGTGTGCTGAATCTAGTTTGCTTGCCATGCAGAATCGCTTGTAATGATGAACTTTGATTATGTTAGTTTGCTTTCTGTTAACTTAGTTTCTTTGGTGATGAAATTGTCATACTGAGAATGCAAATAGGGCGCATGCAAAGGCAAGTTGTGTCTGAATGCAATCTGAGACTACATCGAATGAAGTCTTAACATACCCAACAAAGCAGTGCACGAACCTAACTTTGAAAAAAAGAATACATAATAGCAAAAACACAAAAATAAAAACGCATACACGTAAATAATCAATGCAGTGCAGAAATATATGAACGTGCAGTACAGAACCATAATCAATGAAGTACAAGTATGATTTACTAAGCAGTGCACTCTCATACATTGGAAAAAAAAAGACTATATAATAGCAAAAACACGGAAACAAAAAATGAGAACTGTACATGCAGTACGGAATGCGTGCACATGTAGTACAGAACCCTAATCAATGCAGTGCACGCCCCAACATTAAAAAAACACCTAAGACAGAAAAATACAAAGAAAAAAAATTGACCACCCAGGTGCTACCGGCCCCAGCCAGTCTCGTAATAGGTCTGCGCCCAAAGAAGGCGAGTCGTTCTGAGTCACAGTGCATGGGCCGGCCACACATGGGCCCACAGGTCAGAGAGCATACAGCTGCGAGCGCCGTGTATAAGCGCCCAAATAAGTAACAAGAGGAGTTTGATACAGCGGCCTCGCCAGCGCTTATAAACATGTCGGGCACGCCTTCCGCGGGTGAGGTGGGACTAAACATTAGACCGCACACAGCGCACCGGGAACCAGCCGTGCTCACAGGCACACGTGGGCCCAAATGCGTCTTCACAATTCGAACACATGCCCAACAAGGCCGACTAAGAAAAAACAATAAGTTCAAAAAAAACATCAAAAAGGAAAATGAGAAACATGTTTTAAATGAATAACAACAAACAAAAAAAATGTGAGTCGGCACTGCCAGAAACTATTAATAAATAAAACGCAGGAAGCCCGATGTCAACGTACAAATGCAGTCTGCGACGTACAACAATGCAGTTCTCCACGTGCAAGCATGAAGTATTCTTTTTTTTCCTGAATTGCAGTTATCTTCACTCTGCAATGCAGTATGGCTAAAGTGAAGAATGCAACCCTGTTACTTAAGCAAAGCAGTCCGACACCCCTACCCACACTACCCTCCATCCACACAAAAGCTGTATTACCCCAAAAATCAAGAGAAGAAAAGAAAGAACTCCATCAAGAGATGAAAAGAAAGTACATCTGTGTGAATCCTAATCCGATATAGTGCAGTACACTATGTGGACCTGAGCAGTTATGTTCTGATAGCAAAGAAGAGCACTGACTTGGACAATTCACCGAAAACACAATCATCACATTTTCTGACAGTTGCGTCAATACATTGAACTATTCACGAAAAAAGAGGCGACGACGTTCCGGATTTCCGACGCACTAACAGAGCCTCCTCATAGCAGAACCTCTCTGCAGTTGCCACGTAACTTAAAACAGAGCCCGACCACGCTACCGCCCCGCTCCACCTCTCCCACGTCCTGTCAAAGAGAGCAGAGGAGAGCAGAGGAGAAAACACAACTGCTTCTTCCCCCCAAAAACCCCATTGCATCTTGTTCTCCGCACTTCATTTCACTAACCTCTCTCTCTAGAACAAACACGAGAGAGCAGATGAGAGTCATGGCGGATGCACCTCTGCAGCCTGGCGCGCCAAGTACACCGAGGTGCTCCACGGCGTCCACCTCCACGGCAATCACAAGCTCCACGTCCTTTGCACAAGCAAGGGCAAATCGTGGACAAGATGTCGCCCACGTTCAGAGGAAGCTTCGGCGGAATGCCCGTCAAACTAGTGGGCGTTGATGTCGGTACACGCACTCTGAAGCCACATCGGGCAAGAAGGTTCGACTATGCGTAGAAAAAGAATGCCTTGTCTACCACATCTCTGCAGCTAAAGATAGGTAAGAATAACTATCAATCTGTGCTATTGCTTGTCAATATTGATTTTAAATTTTCTTCACTGCAATTGCCAAATATTTAAACTTTGGTTCTCATTTTTGAAAAGCATGGCTTATGAATTCATTGACAGTTTTCATCTGGCTCCATGTATGTCACTCATGTGTTCAATTCTTGAATTATATGATCTAGCAATACATGCAGTTTAATTCTGTTTTACCAAATAAAAATTATTTGGCTGAACAATAGAAAACTGCAACATTACCATACAAAACATGTATGAAATTAGGTTCAAGAAATACAAGCATACACAAAACATGCATTGTTTATGCAATCTATTATCAGATTTACTAGTTATGTTGAATAAAGTATTAGCAACTACTCAATGCAACAGATTCAGATATTCATATTGCAGTTCAGTTTCAGAAAAAACAAAAAAATATTGATAGTTCTAAAAAAATAATCTATAGTCACTCTATACAAACATATTGCAGGCCAATGGAACTAGACAAATTCCTCATGAATGATGAGTACACCTTCGTCGGATTCGCTATTGAAGGAGACAAAAGCAAGCTGAAGGTATCTGGTTTGGAGATCAACTCCGACAACTAAATTGTTATTCAGGTGGAATGGAGAGACCCATACAATAAAAATAAGTTTGACTCATTGGTACGATGTTGCTTAAGCGGGATGATAGACATTCACTACCATGACATGAAGAAAAAAATTAATCGCAAGGAGGACCATACTCTGTGGGGGTTTTGACCGCTGCCAGAAAAGCTTATCAAGTATGCAGCAATAGATGCATTCGCAACATACGAGTCATGGAGAATCATCTGCGATGTCATAATGGGATTGGCCAGGGCAAAAAGAGACAAAGAAGCAAAGCAGAAGAAGAACAAGGCTGTAATCCAACACAGCAACTAGAAAAAATCGGCGCTATGTTTAGTTTCACTTTACTTTAGTCATTGTGTTGTTCTTTGTTTCATGTATGCAAGCTTTTGATGATGTCCGTCGCTTCATATCGAACATTTCTTCTGTAAAAACAATGTCAGTTTGCTTGTGATCAATTGCTTTGGCAGAAATTAGTTTGTATTAGAACAAGTATCTAGACAACTTTGAAAAATTTAATGTGTGATATCAAAACATACTATTCACATGAAAAACATATTCAAAAACAACATTAAACAAAAATAATTTAGGCAATCTGACTACAAACTCATACATAAAAAAGAAAAGAATAATGCAGTTCACAATGGTAAAAAAGGAGTACACATGTCTCCACATGCAGTCCACAAATAGTAATTGTAGAAAAAGAAAATTATTATTAATATTTCTAAAAATATATAATCTGCAAACCATTCTAAACAAACGTGAATACAGTTCACAGAACAAATATAAGGCAGTTCAAGAAGTGTATACATGAAGTGCGGAACATGCATAAATGTAGATCGACAAGGGCCGCAACAACTTTCATGCGGTGCCCAACACACAGACTTGCTACACAAAGTGCATGACTCAACGTTGGTGCAAGCAGTACAAATGACATCATTTGTACTACCACGAAAATATATATCATCCAAAAAGAAAAAAATGCTTCAAATAAGGAAAAAAATTGATCACCCAACTGCAACCAAGCCCCAGACATTCTGTTTTTCCATCAAATGGGACGCACGCAACCCTAGAGCCACACCCCTAAGATAGAAAGGGGGCGACGGGGTGTGACGAACTCGCCTCTGCATGCGGCGCCGTGGCACGCCGCGTCGCCGCCTGCTCCGTCTCGTTCCACGCTCGGCCTCGCAGGGGGATGGGGAGGGGGGTCACGACCCCCCTCCCCACCTTTGACCTCAGCCTTGCTAACGTGGTGCGCTTAGTTAACGAGCTCGTGTGGACATTCTATTTTTCCATCAAATGGGATGCACGCAAACCCAGAGCCACACCCCTAAGATACACAGGGGGGCGACAGGGTGTGACGGACTCGCCTTCGCATGCGGTGCTGCGGCACGCCGCATCGCCGCCTGCTCCGGCTCGTTCCAGGCTCAGCCTCGCAGGGGGATGGGGAGGGGGGTCACGACCCCCCAGCCCCACCCCCTGCGCGGCCTCGCGCTAACGCATGCAGTGCGCGTGGTTGACAGGCGCAGTGCGGACATTCTGTTTTTACAACAATAGGACGCACGCAACCCCAGAGCCCCACCCAAAAGAAAGACAGGCGGCGACGGGTGTGACGGACTCGCCTCAAGATGCGGGCGCCAGCACGCCCAGCGTCGCCGCCTGCTCCGGCTCCTTCCAGGCTCGGCCTCGCAGGGGATGGGGAGGGCGGGGGTCACACCCCCTCCCTACCCCTTGCTCGGCCTCGCGCTAACACATGCAGTGCGCTTGGTTGACAGGTGCAGTGCGGACATTCTGTTTTTCCATCAAATGGGACGCACGCAACCCCAGAGCCACACCCCTAAGATAGACAGGGGGGCGACGGGGTGTGACGAACTCGCCTCCACATGCGGCGCCGTGGCACGCCGCGTCGCCGCCTTCTCCGTCTCGTTCCACGCTCGGCCTCGCAGGGGGATGGGGAGGGTCACGACCCCCTCCCACCCATCTTCGACCTCAGCTAACGCCTTGATGCGCTTGTTAACAGCGCCGTGTGGACATTCTATTTTTCCATCAAATGGGATGCACGCAAACCCAGAGCCACACCCCTAAGATACACAGGCGGCGACAGGTGTGTGGACTCGCCAAGCATGCGGTCTTGCGACGCCGCATCGCCGCCGCTCCGGCTTCGTTCGAGGCTCGGCCTCGCGAAGGATGGGGAGGGGGTCACGACCCCTCCCCACCCCTTCCCTGACCTCGCTAATGCATGGAGTGCGCTTGGTTGTGGCGGTCACGGACATCCTGTTTTTTCATCAAATGGGACGCACGCAACCCCAGAGCCACACCCCTAAGATAGACAGGGGGCGACGGGGTGTGACGGACTCGCCTCCGCATGCGGCGCCGCGGCACGCCGCGTCGCAGCCTGCTCCGGCTCCTTCCAGGCTCGGCCTCACAGGGGATGGGGAGGGGGGTCACGACCCCCCTCCCTACCCCTTGCTCGGCCTCGCGCTAACACATGCAGTGTGCTTGGTTGACAGGTGCAGTGCGGACATTCTGTTTTTCCATCAAATGGGACGCACGCAACCCCAGAGCCATACCCCTAAGATGACAGGCGGCCAGGTGTGTGAGACTTCGCCTCCGCTGCGGCGCCAGCAGCACGCCTCATCGCCGCCCGCTGCTCGGCTCGTTCTAGGCTCGGCCTCGCGAAGGATGGGGAGGGGACCACGAACTCCCTCCCACCCCTGCTCGGCCTCACGCTTAACGCACTTGATGCGCTTGGTTAACGGTGATCACGGACATTCTATTTTTCCATCAAATGGGACGACGCAAACCCGAGCCACACCCCTAAGATAGGCAGGCGGCGGGGTGTGGCAGACTTCGCCTCCGCATCTTGGCGCCAGCGGCACGCCAAGCGTCGCCGCTGCTTCCGGCTCGTTCCAGGCTCGGCCTCGCAGGGGGATGGGGAGGGGGGTCACGACCCCCCTCCCCACCCCCTGCTCGGCCTCGCGCTAACGCACGCAGTGCGTACAGGAGCAATACAAATATATAGACAACTAAAAAAATTGGGGGGGGGGGGGCAACCCCCCAACTACCTTACCGGACAAACAATAAAAAAACCAACTGCAAAACGCAACTTTAGACAAAAGCAGTGCGTTTTGTTTGGCAAAAAAGCAGTGCGGTATCATAAAAGCAATGCAGTTTCGGCATGCACAGAGGTGCAGCGCTGAACTTGTAGACAAAAAAAATGCAGTGCTTTTTGTTGGACAAAGAAGTTTGGCATCAAATGCGATGCAGTTTATCAAACACATACCATACATATAAGCGTGACAAATGCCAGTTCACACAGAACGTGGTCGTCAACAAAAAATAAAAATATACACTTATATATACTGTATGAGTTATTTATATAAAATACACATACACATACAAATTCGTCCACATATACTGCTGCAAAAAAGAACAAGAAAAAACACAACGACAGAAAAAAAAAGTCTTTTTCATACATTATCTACCTTAGTCAGCACACACATACACAACATCAAACCCTAGTTCTTGTCCACGCACAGGCTTTTGCCCCCAGTAGAAAACAGTGCCCAAATGATCACATTACTCGGCTCAAGGACACGACAGGAAGTGAGCCCGAGGTCCGCAATCAGATCACGTAGCTCAAGCGGCATGTCTTCATAACACAACATGTTCGAAGGATTGAATAACAGCTGGAACATGTACTCCTCCTTCCAATCTTCAACAGCAGGTTGAAAAAAGAAAAATAAAAAAATGCAGACCAGTGATTAAAAAAAAGGTTGTCATAAAGAACAAAAAAGTGAAAGGATTAAAATAATAAAAAAAGTAACAAGAAAAAGAAGAAAGCAGAGAAGGTGTTACGTCGGATTTCAAAATTTTCTCAACTAGACGTTGGTCGTCATACAACTGCGTCATCCCCCTCAGAACATAGATTCCACACTCGTTTGCTCCCTACGCTGACACGACCGGGTAAGAGGGCTTCTCTGCCAATTTAACCCAGTCAGGGTGGTTCTTCGATTTATACATTTTTTCACCATAAATCGCCTTCAGCAGCTGAGTCATCCTCCTCATCTGGCAAAAAAAGGAAGCACAAGGTAAAAATAACACACATCATGGATCAAAGTTGCTATTCAGATGAACCAAAAAAATATATAAGTTGTTCTCAAACGTCTAGACAATCCCTCTTTTAAGTGCACGCGAGGTCATTTCCCATTACCCTTTTTTTACACAGATTATGGGGGGTGTGAGAAAAATGCAGTTCTGCCACGCATATGTTGTAGTGCACTACATAAACAATTGTGGTTTTATGTGTGCTAAAATTTGCATGTGCAGTTTATGAAAAAAATGCAGTAGGAGAAACACAAAAAAAAGCTTTACGCTTGGCAAGAAAAAATTAACATACCACTTCAGTGCAATCTGCGTGGTAATCAGTCCTGGGCCACCTTGTCGTGACATCGGGATGGCCAGTGTACTTCCTAATGTCATGGATGTCAAGCGTCTGGCGATGCTGGTTCATCGTGTATAAGGAATAATGACCATCCTTGGATCGCGGCATCATAATCTGTTCGCATCAAAAAAACAAAAATGAAATGAAAAGTTCTTTCGACACGTAGCACCAGGACCACTGTTCCAAAAATAACTATAAAAAGAAATGTAACAAACCAGGAAAAATAAATGACAAAAAACAATGAAATTACCCGTTTTGCATCCAACAGGTTTGCGTCATCACTCACAAAAAACTTGAACTGGTTAACTGCATCTTCTGAGCTATGCACAACTGGCAACACAGGATTTCTGTCATTATCTCTCGCCACAAAGGTTTCCATTTGAAGAACGCGTCTTGCCGTAAAAAAGAACAAAAAAGGAAATGAAAAAAGAATAAACAATGCAAGCGAGGCATGGACATGAAAAAGCCAAAGGTAATAGGAAAGAATGACAAAGAACCGTTTACCGTGATAAATAAAGGTGAAAGTAGCACACGTTCACCGGATTGATAAGCTAAACCCAATTCGTGGTCTTGCTTCCGATTTGATGACAAAATCCATGAGATACGAATCCATTAAAGCTCCTTTGCCAAATGTATCATAGATATAGTCGACATTGTAAGTATCGACATCAGCAAAAGGACCATGCACCATAAAGAATGCGTTCCTGCAGTAAACATACACATATGGGGTCAATAAAATTAGAATTAAAATCAAAACACACAAAAAGGATGAAGGGCACACACATCACTTAAAACTTACTCGCGGTATTTTCTTACAAAATCTTTGCTGAGAACAAGATCTTTTATTTTAATCGCCTCATCAACATATTTGAACCTCGGAGGCTTCAATTTCTCTATAGAGCATCTCAACTTAAAAGCCCTCTCACCTGCCCTCTTGTTCGAAAATATTTCAACCTCATCCAAAGGAGGACGATTAATTGCTGCACTCCTAGTCCTAGTGACACGTGCACACGGCGTAACAAAATCATCATCATCAACATCATATACATCGTGAGGGGAGCTAGGTCAAGAGATACTTCCACCATCAGGTCCAGACGCCACATTTGTGTTCAAACCATCTCCAACCAAAGAACCAGAATTATCTGGAGAGATTTCAATGACACAATCCTCCATAACCACCTCAGAACCACAGGACTCAAACAAGGACGCATGTACCTTCATGAAGCCCCCCATCAAAACCTAAAAACGTGCAGAAAAAACATGGAAGCACTCAACACAAAACACAAAAGCCAAAAAACATGTATACAGAAAAATAGAATGTAGTCTACTTGTACACAGCAATGCAGACCACTTGTATACATCAATGCAGCACACTTCTCTACATCAATGCAGTCTAATTGTATATAGCAATGCAGCACACTTTTCTACATCAATGCAGCCCACTTGTATACATCAATGCGGCCCACTTGTATACATCAATGAAGTCCACTTGTATACAACAATGCAGCCCACTTGTCTACAGCATTGCAGCACACTAGTCTACATCAATGCAGTCTACTTGTATACAGCAATGCAGCCCACTTGACTACAGCATTGCAGCACACTAGTCTACATCAATGCAGCCCACACTTCTCTACAACAATACAACCCACATATAAAGAACAATGCAGCTCACTTGACAATAAAGAAGCGGAACCAAGCAGTAGACAAATAAATAAATAAAGGGAGGATAAATAAGTTCAATAAAACAACCTTTATCTGCAGAAAATTAGAAGTGATGTTAAATTAAGGCAACACTTCCTCGATGTTAGACAACTATAGAGCATGGCCTTTCTGATGTAGCAAATGTGCTCCACCCCAAACTTAGCAACTCGAACACCATCCCATGTCTGCAAGAATTGAAACATATAGAATCCACAATCATGCCTGCAATAAAAAGAATAAAAAACATCAGTTTCACAAAAATGAAGTGAAAAAAAATTGAGAGTATGCTAGAGAAGGGCTGTACAAAACACACCCATTTGGCTGCATTGGGACAATGACATGTTTCAACACAAATCCATCAAATGTAGGAGGATTTAGCGGCTCATCAGAACTTGAGCTTCCTTCTTTCCATGCACGCTTGATATTTTAACCATCCTCCTAAAAACCCTGACCGCATCGGGGTTGCCAGGTTTGTTGAGCGAGTCAAGAAATTCAAACCGCCTTTCTTTCACATTTAACGCAACTACACAATAATGACCAACACCATCGCTCGTATCTCGCGGATCAAAAGTTGCAAAAAGGACCTGTTGGAAGCACGAATAAATAAATAAAATTATTATAAGAAGAAAAAACAGAACACTATAAAAACAAATAGACAAAATATAGTTTTCAACACATAAAAACGTCTCTCACCATATCCTTTTTATCAACATGCTCCTCGGCTTTTGAGGAGAACATCATTTTAACACTCCTGCCTACAGTACCACCATTCCAAATATTTGTCTGCCGACACAAAACCAAAAATCAAATAGTGCTCAAGCAAACAGATCGTCGCACGAAATCAGAAAAAGAAAATCAAAAAATAAAACAAAAATTTCTGCATTCTTACACAAATATGGTACGGGGCAACCATTGTCGGAGATCCCTTAAACTTATCTACCAGCAAAGAAACCCCAAGATCTACAAGCCTTGGACGGTGCACCTGGACGTAGGAAACGACACGTTACTTATGAACCTCGAGATGCAGAGGACAGTCCTATAGGCGATGCTTGAAGGACAATTTCCTGATTCACGCTTAAGGTGACATTTTTCATGGGGATTTCTCCATTTATTTACCGTGATGTTCACTAATCCCATAAAGGGGAAGTTTGGTTGTAAATGTACTGGAATATGGTTTTTCATTGTTGCTACTATGTCCTAGCATGTGCCCAGGCTAGCTTTGTGTCACTTTAACTTCCAGCTTAGTTCTAGTTTCCGTCTTCTCACTTGAACCATGTTTTGCTCCTTTGTCACTAATAAAAATGGGATCCAGACATGGGGTCGTTTGAAAAGAAATAGAAACGGTTGTATCATTTGAAGTTCATCCATTAATCATCCTCTACAATACCATTCATGTTGTTCCCTCCAAACTCATTTATTGCATTTGTGACATGTTGTTCAGTTGGTGAGATAGTTGTGTATAACACTTATGCAACCATGAGCACATCATTTGGATGATAAATAGTATACACTTCTAGCACTACAGAGTTCAGAAAAAGAGAAATTGTAGTGTTTACTAGCTTTGCAAGTACATGGAAGATATCTTTGGAAATGTGTGCAAGTTTTACCAGCTGAGAGAGGATAATACTTGGAGTAGGAGGTAACAGGAAATTGAGTTTGTTGCCTACATTGAATTTTGCAGGGGGCATCTGTATACAATCTAGATACACCACAATGGTCATAGAGCTGCATATATAGCAGAATATCATAAGTAGGTGAATGTGAACTTGCCACCCTTGTCCCTTTGGCTGGAGCGGACAATAACCCCCATTACACCATTTCCGTGAAGGACACCCACCATGGACATTTGCATGTTTTTTAAGAGCGGAGGCACATGCCCGACCTTAGAATGAGGCTAAATTGGCAATCCCTAATTATTATATGCATGCTCGCCCCTTTTCCTTATATATCTACACCAGATCCTTTCAAAGAAAATGATGTTCTTTAAAAAAACACGGTCTATGGAGATCCTTTCCCTAATAGTAGTAGTCTGACTATTCCAAGTATTAAACATTTGTGCTTGCTAGGCAGTACAATGAGGGTAAGGAATGAGTGACCAACAGACTTCTGAGAAGATGCGTGATGTGGATTCACTACTCTCCAAAAACAATGTGCAGACCTATCTGACATCAACTTTGACATTGGATACTTTGTATAGGGTTGCAGATTTAGAAGGTGTAGGGGGGGGGGGGGGGGATTACATCATCAAGTTGTTGTGACGAGCGATGAGTTGATAAGAGAGTGGTGTTGAATGAAGGTTAATATACTCCCAATTGGAAATGGAGATTTTAAAAAAATTACAATAAAATAGATGTAGGCTCAACTTTTGGATTGTGGTCCATATATATAGTCCCTTTAAGAATTTTGTCGAAAGCAAAACTTCCTGCAAAAATCAAAATCCAGATTTAGCTGATCTGGCAGATTGCCTAATGACTGTAGGAGGGCATGCCTTTGTGTCAATTCTGTACACGACCTGAGAATATAAATAGTTTGTTCTTGGCAAAATACATGCTTGTTATTTTCTATTGGACGATCCCGAGAGTGAAGCTGACAAAGGCACAAAGTAGTGCAAGAGATTGGACCCGTAAGCCTACAACAGGAAGATCTCAGCCTGCACACTGATTGGACCATGCACCTGGACGCAGGAGACAATGCATTACTTATGAACCTCGAGATGCAGAGGATGGTCCACCAGGAGATGCTTGAAAGATAATTTCTTGGTACATGCTAAAGGTTAAGTTTTTCATGGTTTTTTCTATCAATTTATTGAATGTGGTAATCATTGGTCCCACGAGGGGAAGTTTGGTTGTAAATGTACCAGAGTATGGTTGTTCGATGTTGCTACTTTGTCTTAGCAAGTGCCTAGGCTAGCTTTGTGCCACCTTAACTTCTAGCTTACTTATAGTTTTTGTCTTCTCACTTGAACAATATTTTGCTCCTTTATCACTAATATAAAATTGGAATCTAGATGTGGGGCCATTTGGAAAGAAGAGGACAAGTCCGTATCATTTGAAATTTATTCATCAATAATCATCTGCAACGGCATTCATGTTGTTTTCCCAAGCTCATTTATTGCATTTGTGATATATTATTCAATTGGTGAGGCGCTTGTGCATATCACTTATATAACCATGAGCTCATCTCTCGAATGATAAATAGTCTACACTTCTAGCGCCCCTGAGTTCAAAAGAAGACAAATTGTAGGTTTTTAGTAGCTATGCAAGCACATGGAAGATATCTATGAAATTTGTGCAAGTTTTACCACTTGGGTGAGGATAATACTTGGAGTAGGAGGTAACGGGAAATTGAGTTTGCTGCCTACACAGAATTTTGTAGGTGTCAGATGTATACAACGTAGCTACACCACAATGGTCATAGAACTGCATAGCAGAATATCAACGGCAGGTCAATGAGAACCTGCATCTCTTGGCTCCTTGGCTGGAACGGCTAATGACCCCCGTTATACCATTTGCGGGAAGGACACACTGCACACACATCAATGCCGCGTAGATGACATGGTCACCAGCTCAACAGCTGATAGACGGTCTATGAAGATCCCTTTTCCTAAGAGTAGTAGTCTGACTATTCCGAGGAGACCAAATTAAAGTGGCAAAAACATTTTCTCCAGATGGCAGCTCTAATTTACTTTTAACGGCATTCTAGAAAAAAAAAGTTGAATACTGTCCAAAAATCAACCTTTTGTTCTACCTGATAACCTAGAGCCGTTTTATCCATTTTACATTCATCAGACTATACGAAATCATCATTCATCGAAGTTGTATAATGGTGGTTCAGTTGCTAATGTTTGACTTATGCCCCAGTCCTCCTCTTTGGATGGACTCGAAGGGATCGTTTACCAATTTCAGATCATCTTTTCTTTTCTCTTTTTGCGGGATTTCAGTTCATCTTTTCTATTATAATTTTTTTTGTGGGGATCTTTTCTATTACAAAGTCTGATGTTTTTTCTCATAAAGGAATGTAAGAACCATCTACTCCCTTTGTTTCATAATGCAAGACGTTTTTTAACACTAGTATAGTGTAAAAAAAATGTCTTACATTACGTGACGGAGGGAGTACCACGTACGGAGACCGGAGAATGTACTCCACAAATCACAAAGCAACGAAGCAAAAAAGGCGTCGCATCGCATCAAAAAAGCTGTCAAAGCCTGTGAGCTGTGACACGACATGTACGTCGCTCACCGGTTGTCTCTTCCCCAGGGCCCGCGCTCCGTTTTCACTTCCGCCCCCTCCCTCTCGCTCTCGCCTCTCCCGGAACCTCGAGCACAGACCACCGGCCGGCCGGAGCCTGCCATCCCCCTATGTGTACATCAAAAAAGCTTTCAAGGCCGGCTCTTGTGCAGAGTTGTGCTCTGCGCCAACATGGACATGTGCGTCGTCGCTCACCGGGAGTCTCTTTCTCAGGACATGCGCTCCGTTTTCCCTTCCGCCGCCTCCCACTCGCTCTCGCCTCTCCCGAAACCCCGAGCACAGGCCACCAGCCGGCCGGAGCCTCTCACCCGATGAGATGATCCCCTCTACTGTACGCACAGGGCACAGGAGCTCCACACACACACACCCGAGGCCCTTGGCCAATCACACGACCTACTTTACGACGCGGATCGTGAGCCGCGCACTGCCGATTATTCGCCGACCAATCCATATGCGTGCTTGTCAAGCTCCATCGACAGCGCCGGTGCCAAGATTCCGTCCTTCGTCACAAGCTTCCGTCCGCACGATCTCGCGGCGGCGAGCAGATCTATCATCCTCCACCGCCCACCGCCATGTCGGCGTAAAGTCGGCATGCAAGAAGAAAAGGTTGCACTCCGATATATCCTCCACTCCGCTGGATCGTGCGTGCGTATCGTAGTTCTGTAGCTCCATCCTTGCACGCACCACGTCACAAGTGCACTATACGTTAGTGGTACACGCTCATTCGGGTTCAGAGTTCTGGTATGGTCGTACGTGCATAGTACTAACGCCCAGAAAACCCGATCTCACCGTTTCTACGGCTATGCTCCCGTTTCGTAGCCCAATCGAGTAAAATGACGGTTGCAAAGAACGTACCATCAAGCGTAAGTGGCGGAGGCAGGGGTGCTGGCAGGCCTTGGCCCCCTATGCTCTCACAAATACATCTATATGTACTCCTAATTCTTTATTTGTCAGACAAAATTAGCTAGGTTTAGATGATTTGGCCCGCTCTAATCGTCATATGACATGTTTTGGCCCCTTCTATATTCAGTTTCTGGCTCCGTCACTGATCAACGTAACCTACATTCAGAAAATGGCATGAGGGTTGGACCATTTTCTCCTCTGGGAAACGCATGTGCGTGGTGCGCAACGGGAGACTGCTTTCCTGATCTCTGTTCGATTTTCTTCCGCCGAGGTAAGAATTTGTTCTGCCAATCTTCCACACTTTCACCGCCATATCGGAGCAAAGTTAGCAAGGGGAGAAGTTGCGCTCCGGCCGATATCCTCCACTTTACTCGTGCGTGCGCATTGCAGTTTTGTGGGTGTGTGTGTTAATGCTCCATCCTTGTACACATCACGTCAGCACTGCACTATACAGGTCGGCTCATTCAGGTTCGGAGTTGGAGACGGTGGTGCGTATAATGATTCTAGGAGCTTAGGGCATCTCGAACGGTAACCCGTAAATTTTGTCCTGCATTCGTCCGTAAACACGGATATGGGAGGCCGTCATCTAACACTAGCCGCATACATTGCAAACTCTTTTTCAACAAATTTCATGCAAATAAGGTTAAATTTTAATATAAACATGACAGATTTCATATAAACACGTCCGGATTTCATTTCATTTACCTCAAAGCAGTGCTAGTCGGTGCTAGTCCGGCTCTGAAGGTATAATTAATACCTAATATAAATGGCCGCCGGCGCCCGTTCCCCATGTTCGGCCATGAGCCCCGAGAACTGAAACTTCACTGTGACCAATTCCGCCTCGTCGCTCTCCAGCTCCACCTTCGTAACCTCCTCCTCCGGAGCCTCGGGAACTGAAGTTGTCCGCCTCCACGTCGACACCAAGCGACTAATCGGCCACCAATGCTCAGCCCACCAAACTTGACGTCGACGGGAGGGGAGGAGCGGTGACCTTCCTGGGACACGAGCAACGGTGACCTACCATGCACTATTCTTCCACGCTGTCGACGACGCCCACGAACGTGTCGGCTCGTGGTCGTCACGGCGGGGCGCGAACTCGGTGATGTCCTCCTCCTCGTAGGTCTTGCCGAACACCGCCTCGATCGCGTCATCGCTCTCCTTGTAGGTGGCCGCCACCTCCGCCATACGCTGGCGGTACCGCCAGCGGGCGAGGTGGATCTCGCGTGCGCAGCGGTAGGACTCGAGCAGCACCTCCTGCTCCGTCAGGTACGCATCCGGCACGACAGCCCTGCCAAAGGCGAGCCGCTCCTCTACCTGCGCCTCCCAGAACTGCTCCTCCCACTCCTCCCGCACCATGTCTACGTAATGGGCACGGGCCTCGCCGATGGTCAAGGTGCAATGCACCAGCGAAGTTGGCGCGGAGGAGGAGGGTGGCGCTGGTTCATTGACGGCGGCCTCCTGCATTGGGATGTCATTGTCCTCCGGCTGCCTGCTAGCCAGCTAGCCGGTAGCAATGGCGGCCATCCCCTTATTCTAGTCCGGCGACAGCCTGTCCCAGAGAGCTTTGGTGGGGGAGGGGTCCATGGTGGGAGTAGTGCGAAGACGAATCTGAGGTGGATGACTGCGGCTATGGTCAGGGCACAGGTTTTTATAGAAATGGTGGGCAGTAGAGGGACGGACGGGTGGCACCGGAGGAGACGCCTCAACAACCGCGTGCCATCAATGTGGGCGGCGGATGGACGGACGGGCAGTCGTCGTGTCTTTTGAACACGCGACAGTCACCTGCACCGGGATGCGGCGTAGGCGGCGCTCTCTCGGCCGGTGCGTCGCTCCAATGACGGCGCTAGTGAGCGGTTGCGTGCGCTCTAGCCAGGCATGAGTGCGGACATTTACGATCTAGGAGCGGCGCTGACCGAAAACGCGTGGGAGGGGGAGGGGGGTTTTGGTGGGCCAAGGCAGTCAGAAACGGGCTTGGGTTCGGTCCGGACTCCCGTAAAGCCCCCTCCCCCAATGTTTGTCTCCTGTTTTTGAGAGAAATTGCGTCCGGACTGCCCCGCGAACCAATAAATGTCCACGTTGGATGGCTTATGCTATCCGGACAGCATGGTCTGGACGGATGCGAGAGGTTTGAGGGTCGGTGTTGGAGATGCCCTTATGATGAGTCTCACATGCAATAAATGGCAAGGTTGATAGAGATAAAATAGAAGAAAATATTTGTCTTTTTCTTTACTAAGAGATGATCTTCTAGCATTTTCATATGTTTCATCACATATTTACATATATTTAGTTTTAAGATAAAAAAATTAACTCACTGCATAAGTATTTTCCTTTTCATCTATAAATTATGAGACTTGATTAAGAGGTAACTCATCGTGGATGGAACTGCGGTGTAAAGTGTATCGGTTAGAGCATATCGGATCTCATACCAGTCCCAAATGCCCGGGTGGGCTGCCTGGTCAATGCCCGGACGTTTTTTGATCACCCAACTGGGCTCTTCATAGCTGGCCTAAACGCCCGGACTAGCCGAAAATCCCCATAACCGGCCCATATATGGGGCGGATATGGGGACGCTCAGACTGACCAACAATCCCCATACCCGGCCCATATATGGGGCAGATATAGGGACGCCCGGACGCATCCGTCATGTCAGATTGACCGATAGGGCCACACGGGATACTACCGGTTTGATGGGCTCCTCATCCGCTCCACGTCACGTGGCTCCGCTCCAGTTTGTTGCCCGAGGGAGGAGGCCAGCTATTTAAGCCAGATGGCTGCAACCAAACTCTATCCGCCCCATTTTCTCTTTCTCCTCTCCATCGCCGCCACTTCCAATCCATCCTCCACTTACCATGCCGAGGCACCGGATCACCACCTATCCATGCTCACTCCGGAGCGGCGTGTGCAGCTGCTGGAGGAGATCTGGGCGAGGCGCGCTGCTCGTTTTGCTACAGGCCTTCCTACGGATTCACTAGAGCTGGAGGAGGAGGAGGTGGTGGTGGAAAAAGAGGATAAGGAGTAGGCAGGGGAGGAGGAGGAGGAGGGGGAGCATCAACAGGCGGAGTATCCGCTTAAAGCAAAGCCCCAACCCATGGAGGAGGAGGAGGCGGTGCAGCTAGAGAAGGGGGAGGGAGGGGAGGAGCAGCAGCAGGTGGAGCAGCCTTCGAAAGCGGAGCCCTAGTCCACGGAGGAGGAGGAGGCGGGGGAGGAGAAGGAGGCGAAGCCGGCTGCGGGCTTCGCCATGGCGAACGGCATGACGGAGTACAAGGCCGCGCAAGTGGCGGAAATGGTGGAGCAGACCGCCATCTTGGAGTCCATCCAGGATGAGGCCTATGTCGAGGCCAACCGGCGGTTCATCCAGCAAGAATGGGCGGCGACTGGCGCGCTTTTCATCAAACTGGAGGCAGAGGAGGAGGAGGAAGGGGAGGTGTTGGAGCCTCTGCAGGTGTAGGAGTTGCTGCAGTTGCCTGTCTACCTGGCATTGCGCATGGAGATCGTCGATATCTCCGACGATGAGTAGTTTTATGTACGTAGTACGTATGTTTTTTAAGTGCGTTGACGCATGTTTAGGGGCTGGATTTTGCTGTTTGTGGTTGTAGATGCTCTTATCCTCCTTGCGGTGGAACCAACCCATCCCAACACTGGCACTCACCTCTCTCGCGCTTTTCTTCCGATGCACGTACCGCTTACCGCGCCGCATTCATGCTGGCTCAGAGCATGCATCGGCCCACATTGATGCCGCGATGTGACTGCAGGGAGGGCAGCGCTGACCGACGCAATCTCTCGGGAGCCGTCACTTCAATGTGGATGTAGCTTCCTGAGGAACCAACTCCGGCCGTTCCGTTGCATTGAAGCTGCTGACCGGCCCTTCACATGGCCTGGTCGCGGCTATTTAAGCCGCGCTCCATCGCCATCCTCATCGCAATCTATCCGCTCTTCCTCCTCCTTCTCGCCTCTCCCCGCTCATCTTCCTCCATAACTTCGGCGATGGGCAAGTCATGGGCCTCGGCGCCGACACGCGGCGTTTCTTGGACATGCTAATTCTATGCTATAACTACTATGATCCTGAAATATGCGATTCAGTGAAAAACTCATATGCACGCGTGGAATGATAAACGGTAAATAAAAGGTTCCTAGTCTTGCCTCTAAGACTAGCTCAAGTGTTGTTGGTGATCACGTTATCTGGATCTTAGAATATCATTAAGTGTAACGATAGTCCTAAAACATCACATTGAGATTATGACGTTAGAAGAACGATCATATTGAATCGACCCAATCTTGTTTCTTATGAATTGAGTTAATATCATCTGCATTCAATTGTAATAACACAGAGTGTTAACATGTGATATTTCTCTAGACCATGAGAGTATCGTGGTCACTTCTTATTGTACGATGGGCTTTGGGGTTGCTCAAACATCACCTGTAACACAGTGATCATAACGACAACTTACATGTTCATCGGAATGTTTGACGAGTGGCCGGATAGCTCGAGGGTGGGATTTGCTCCTCCGATGATGTTGAGATATTCTTAGGGCCCTCTCGGTGTGACGGCATCGATCATCATCTGGCCAAACATAAGTGACTTCATCATGGGATGCCAGAACACAATGACGAGAAAGAAAAACAAAACATGTAACGAGGATTTCGGTATAGTGATCATGATGGTCACTCAGGAGGATACCGATGCATCCCGAGTTTTGTGAAGTATTGCAAAGCAAAGGGAACATCACATGGTAACCAAAGATTCACTCGAATATCATTCTCACATGGACCAATATGGACGTCCACAGTCCCGCTGTCGTTCATTGGACGAAGGGTTTCGTCCATGTCTGTGAGTTACCGAACCTATGAGGTCACAAGCTTAAGGCAATCACAATTTGCTGAGTGTTAGTTGAACGAGAGTCATGAGAATATATTTTTAGAATTATTTTATGAATATTCGAAATAGTTCCTAGAGGATCTGGAAGCGCTTTGGGGTCACTGAAAGGGTTTCGGTGAGTATTAGGTAGTACTGGGTATTACTGATAAATTATATATAGGTGGAAAAAGTTTCTAGAGATTTTAGAAAAATATATAATGGTCTAGAAGTACTTAGAATATTTTATATTTAATTTAAATATCAACGGGTCTGAAAAGGCCAAGAGGTGAAAGGAAACTTGGGCCAAAAAGGCCCAAGTGGGAATGTGCCTCCCTTCCCTAAGGAAGGGGACCGAATAGGAGTATGGGAGGAGTCCAACTCCTCCTCCCCCTTGGCCGGCACCCCAAGGAGGCTTTCCCTCCTTGGTGGCAGCTCTCCCTCTCCCCTCTATCCTATATATACTTGAGGATTTGATCCTTTTGGACACACAAGTTTTGGAGCCTCCTCTAGTTCTTCTAGTTCTAGTTTTAGTTGCTCCTAAATGACTAATTAGAGCTAAACTAATCCTCTTGTCCTCATAATTAGAAGCCTTGTGTGGTTCTAATCTTATCCCTCTAATTCTCCGGCGACGATTAACTCTGGACGGCGAAGTGCTGCCGGATCGTGAAAGATGCACGCTTGCAATCAAGTAGAGAGGTCATGCTTTCGGTCTTCAGTTCGAGGGACTGTTCGTGGGTGGTACGAGGGATCGTTCATCAACGGTTCGAGGGATTCCAAATATGATCTACACCGACAAGTTCTTCTTCTGCTGCAACTCGGTGACGGTAACGGTCGTGATCTCAACCCGTTATGCATCTACATATTGATCTTGGGTGATCGTAGGCGCGGAAATTTTGCTTTCTACTATGTTTCCTAACAACGCCGTCAGGGACGCTCCTCCCGTGATGCTAGACCCGCATCTCCTCCGCGCTCTTCGATGCGCAACCGCGGTGTCCAAATCGGACGCCACGTGAAGGAGAAGCCCCTATCACCGCCACTCCGGCGCGAAGGATGATCGGATCTCGCCGACACCCCGACACGTCGAGGAGGAGCGCCGCTCGCCACCGCCCCGACCCAATGCGATCGTAGCGGTAGGGGCAGCGGTAGCTGTTCGTCATCCCGAAGTGCCACGATGGCACATGAGTACGCCGGCAGGACAAGCGCAACGCGACGCGCCTGTCCAAGTTCGCGGACTCTGATGTTCCGCCGCCAAACATCACGGCAGGCCGGAACTGGCGTATGCCTGGGCCCTGGACCGCTCCGTGACGACGTCAGAGACGGCCAAGCACTGTCTTCGAGGCTCGACGGGGATGACCAAGTTGGGAGAGGAATGGTCTCTCAGCGAGATCGCCGCCGCCAACGTTGCCTCCTCCAAGGACCGCCGCCCTCTCCCCCAACCCACGTCATCGGTGTCCATGGTCGCACTGCGCACGACGCAGGAGGAAGCGGAGAGAATCATCTGCGAGCGTCGGGCGGCTGCCGGGAAGCCCTGCCGCGACGCTGCCCCCTTCCGCCGCCCGAAGCTCGACTCCGACGACTCTGGCGCTAGGTCCGGCGACGATGGCGGAGGAGGAGCCGGCCAGCTGGACATGGCCTACAGGATCACCGTCAAAGTATAGGGTAGCTTAGGGGTTTTGTTTTAAGATATTTAGTTCCCCGGACGAAATATAATTCAGTTTTATGTAAAAAATATCTTACTTTACATGTACTTCGTCCGATTTATATCAATCCGAATAGTTTAAAAGGTTATTGAAATGTATGTGATTAGCGTTGCATGACGTCCTCTCGTATCCGTGTCCATAGACTGATCCCATTGAAACGTACATACGTGTTAAGCAATGGTGCCTTCCCTTACTTTTCCTGCCGATTTCTTTGTTTCTGTGGTCACGATGACTCTAGTCCAAAGCAGAGCCGATCGCGAGCCCCACGATCTCGGACCGGATCCGGCCCTACGAGGCATCCTTGTCAGCAGCAAAGCGACGGACACAGAGAATCGCGCGGCATGGCACTTGCAATTCCCTAGAAAAAGAAAGAATGTTCTTCCTTTGTTCTTTGCCACACCCACACGCGCACGCATGGCCGGCCCGGCGACGAAAAACACCACACCACTCCTCCGTCAACCCACGCCTTTCTCTAGAACGCCCGGCCGGGTATAAAAGTAGGCCGTAGCAAAGCAGGAGCTCATCGACCATTCGCTAGCTAGCTAGCTCCGAGTCCTGTCGAGATACGCACGCACTCTCATCATTTACAACCGTTTTCTGCATGGCTTCCTCGGCGGCTTTCTTCCTCGTCGTGGCTGCTGCTCTGCACGTGTGCTGCTGCCGCGGGCAAGGCGGCGGCGGCGGCGCTGTGGCGGCGATCTACAGCCTGGGCGACTCCATCACGGACACTGGGAACCTGGCCAAGGAGGCGCCGCCCGGCGCCTTCGAGACCATCAAGCACCTCCCCTACGGCGTCACCTTCGGCCGCCCCACCGGCCGATGCTCCGACGGCCTCCTCATGATCGACTTCCTCGGTACGCACGTTAGTACTACTAGATGATCCGTTACGCTCATGGTGCAAAAGCCGAACGCAAGCCATGTATTTTAAGAGTGTGCATAAAAATATATAGATACAAATTGAAACATATATAAGAGCCTTTTTTCAGTTGGCATACATCTGAACTTATTAGCAAATATTCTTGATAAGGCATCTTTATACTAAGAATTTTAAAAAGTAGAGCTTGCATAGTTGCAATGAGCAGAGAACATGCAGTAGACAAAGGAGGATTTTTAATAAGTATTGCTGCTGCCAAAGCACAACTCATGATACTGCATGCAGTAAGCAAGTGATACTAATAAATAATTATGCAGAGGCCCTTGGACGTGCACTTAAAGGCAAAACATTATATTGGTTCAGAAGCGCAGCACACAACAATCTAAGCAGCAAATGACCGACAATTAAATGCATAGGATGGTCTTAGGCGATTACATAAGATTCAAAAACATGATAAACATAGAAGTCTTGGTAGGCATGTATACTAATGCTAATTTATATAATAAAGAGCTCTTGCAACTTGATTATATTGAGTAGACGATTAGACGCAGTCCTTTGGAAGTGCATTTAAAGGTGAAACCATATGCTTGACCTTCCTCCATGTGCGCCTCCCCATCAGCATTAAGAATAGTGAGCGGTTTGGTAAATGATAGATAGAATCGATGTGAACCAATAGTTTTACTTGGATGCAAAATGGAACATTTTGAATTCATGTTTAAATGAGAAACACCCAGAAAATCAGAAAATCCTTATCCACAGCCATGGGTGCATTACACAGAGCAAATTTGTGCCTAAACAGTAGAGAAATCTCATAAGCTACCATAAAAAATGGTTGCCGCCAATGTTGAAGACTGCTTTGCTGGAAAATAGTCACACTGGCCTCAGCATCATCATTGCCCAGAGAGAGAGACTATTCGAGGAGCTCATCTTAGAGTTGATTCTGATTCTCGAACATCGACCCAGGCTGGATAGGGCGCTAACCACCAACTTTATGTGTTCAATATATATAGAGAGATATTTTAATAGATAGAGGAGGCTTGATCGATTCTCTGGTCATTACTGAACTCACGTATAAGCAGGCTTGTGGATCAACAATGAAAGCTAGCTAATTTTGTAGGTGAGCAAGATCGTATAATCTGCCAAAAAATGTACGAGCACACAAAAAAGATACACACGGCAACAAAAGGTCAAGCGGTCTGCCGCAGTTGTGCGAGTGTCATGCTTGTTGTGCACACCAACCAAACTTCCACGCTCCGCTACAGATGTGTGCCGCACCGGCAGTCCGGCACCACCGGGCCCTACTACACGCCGAGCGACCGTGCGACATCACCGTGCTATGACCATCACCCACTTGCATGCTCCCGTCGGCCGCCGTGCCGCAACCTCCATCACATCAAGCATTCAATAAATCGGGTGTAACGAAGGAGGATACACGACGGCCGGGTCAGGGGGCATGTAGGGAGGAGCCCACGCGGTTGACGCCTCCTTGGACTACTCTGCATTTTCACGACCACGATCAAAGGAAAATGGGAAGCAAATCTCAGTATTTGTATTCCCACCGCCTCTCGTAAAGAACGACCATGGATTACAGACACGTGATCACTTAATGTGTCGGCAACAACAAGCAATCAGGAAGGTATGCACGCATGACAAATCAATAAAAAAGGAACCGCCTGCCTTGTGGCCCCCATAGCGCTTCAACCACGCGTGTACCTCCGCTGCCGGCTGCCGGCCGCGTGCCGCATGTGAGCATTCGCTCCAAGAAACGGCTCGTAAGTGTGGGGCTCGGTTCCCTCTCCTCCAGTTCTCCACCACGCGCGGTCCAGTCACCGCTGCCGCCCGACTCCACCGGAGCCCCAATCGCTGCCGCCGGATACATCCGGGTCGGAGTACCAGAGGAGTCCGCCGGAAACACCGAGGTCAGCCAGCCACATCCCCTCACTTTCTCTCCCTCGCCATGAAGTTTGCATCCCGAGTTGATTAATGGCTTGCTTCGAATCTTCTCGTCGTCACGCAGTCCCGGTGCCTCTGGCCATGGAGCAAGGGAGTCTCGTAAATGAGCTATTTTACCAAGGCAACGGGCCTCCGGGGCTCGGAGAGGCCAGGATCCTCCTTCGATCTGAGCAAACACATTCCACCTTCCAGATCAAGGTGATTGTGTTGATTCTGCTGCTTTTTCCAAGCCATGGAGTCATGCCCGAGGAAAGAGGTGGGCAACTTAGGAGAAGCTAGTTGAAGAAATTTCGGCTCTTGCTCCCTGAATAACAGAATCTGTTATCACCTTTTTTTCATTAGTCAGCTGAACAGGAACGTGTACATGTACTTCTACTGAAACTTAACGACACTGCCCCTCAAAGAAAGACGGTTATTATACTACTGCGCAACTCTTACAAATGCAAGGAATGGTTGTGTCCACTGCTTCAGGTACAATTACCTCTCTTTGAACCATGCCGGATAGTGCCCCTAAGCAGCAGGCATCGATATTTAGCATTAGTTATTGTCTTTGAGTCGCTTAAACATTGGTTGGCATATGCGTTCGGGGTTATATTTATCATGGTGAAAGCATCAGCCACAAGACTAACTTACATATATGTAATCTACTTAACTTCTGATTTCATCAAATGTTCAACAATTGTAGTAGTATTCATACATTTCATTTGACCTGACCATCTCTACATCCATGGTTTAAACACAGGCACTGAACTCATCTTGGAGGAGTGGGAAAACTATACCTTTCATTTTTACACGGTACCATACATTACTTCCACTTGTTAAAATTATTATTTTTATCATCCTTAAATTGTGCTGTTCAATTTGTCCATCAAATATAGTTTTTAATAAATGGATAGTTATGTACTCAAAGAATATGAGACCAAAAATACGTAAGATGTTCCTTTAGTACCTCTCCCCTTCTGCAAGTTCAACTGATCAATATTGCTAGTGTCGGTTCAGCTGAATGTTTGGATAGGGAAATCATGTCTAAAGGGAGTAAGAAAGTAAGCACTGCTGCATGACGTTTATAATTGAATAGTCAAACATTTTGAGTAGTAGCATAAAAGCCAGAAAAGACGACAAAAGGGAAATATAGGAGGTAGAGATCTCAATTGTAGTTCTTTAGATCGGTATACAAGAAAACACACACTTACCATTAATCTGGATAAGTGAGTTAGCGTGATAGTACGTTTTCAAACTCTCTGAAAGTAGATGGCTACCAAGCTTTTGTTTGTTGGAGAAGTGCCATGATACAGATGTATATATCTAGCATTGGCACCTCCATAAACAGTGAAACTTCAAAAGAAATAATTGTCACAGTCAGCTATCTTCAATCATAATGATAGTCTCATTCATTGCTAGGTTTGTAACCTTCTTGAAAATTATGGTACAACTAATCTGGAGAAAATCAATTGGCATAGGAGGAGACAATGTATACCCATAAAATTCATGTTAGTAGGTTTACATTGAATTATTGGTTGAGACAAACCAACAAATTATTATGGATGTTACAATTTGAATTCCAAGAATTATCAGATACAAATCTGTGACTCCATTATCAAACTGAGTTAACATCTTTATCATCATGGATGAAAGAGCAATATAACAAGGTACAAAGACATAATAGTTGTAGGAAAGAGAAAGGATGGAGGGAGAGGGCCGTGTGTGACATCCACCTCGTAGGATCTGGCCGCTGTCAGCCGAAAGCCTCGCTGGTGAGCAGCAGGAGATCGACGTGAGACACCTCACCTCGAACTGACTCTTGCTCGACTGCACCTTGGATCTCACCAGTGCGTGGCGTGGCCATTGTGCGTCACATAGCAGTTTGTAAAATTGGGAACATGGCAATATGAGGAAAATAGAGAAACCATACACATCATGGCGATGCTGAACTTCAACAGCCATGCACAGCGCAGCAGATCCTAAGTGCCCTTATCCTTGCCGGCGCCAAACAATAGCTGGCGGTGAAGCGCTGCCGGCCGGCGTCACCTCTCCTACTGTGCCGCGGATCCGGCCGTGTCGTAAAAGACGAAGAATTGTCAAGTCACTGCAGAGATGCAAATTAAAATTCCAATACATATCTGTTAGTATGCAAAATGTTTAAAACTAAGGTTGTACCTTGCAATGCACCACAACAACCAACGTTTTAGCATGCCATTTATTCCAAGAGCAGGATCGTAACATACTTTCAGAAAAGTGAAGTCCAGATCATACACTCAAGAATAAAGGCTTTGGTTTTCAACTGCCAAAATGATACCCCCCCCCCTACTGCAAGCCCCTGCCTATAGCTCTAAACTGAACCAACAAGTTAGCATGTCATTTATTTACAAAGTAATGCTTAGCAACCTAATTCCCCAAAGGCAGGAGTCTAGATAGTTTCGGAATGTGCAGTTTAGATTATTTTTTCTAGTATCAATTATGAACATGACACAACAGTTTAGCTCCTTTTATTTAAGCTCACAACATGTGATGATTTTTTTTGCAGTTGCAATTGCAGTAGGTTTACTTGCACAATGCTAGCAACTTATTCTTTCTGTATTCTGAAATAAAACAAAAAAATAGACCTTAGAAACATCCAAGTAGCACCAAAATAATAAAACAGGGGAGGTTAGAAAACGCTCAAGCATCAGGATGGATGAGTAATTATCAAACAGAAACAAAAGGGTCTTCTTCCATTCTTTTTTGTTCCCTGTCACTTATATACATCACAGCAACACACATGCATTTTAACTATAGAACAACATAATTCCAAACTGAGAAACAAAGTTATATTAGAGCACCACATTTTATAAGCACTATACATCTATACTGACCTTACTTGGGTATGACCTAAGTAGGCTTGACATTCACCATGATTCATACACACAATGTACTACATCTGAGATAGAATGGTACCCACGAATTAAACAATTATCTACATAAATCGGAATTAAAATGTCTATTACTTTGCCTCTTCTCCGCAATGGTACATACAGTTGGAGAAACATGAAAATGCAAATTAATAAATTCTCCATATTTTTGGTGATCCATTAATCATAAGCAAACATTTATAGTTCAACTCCTCACATTCTGTATTGTTTGGAGGTATAAATAAGGAATAGAAAAATTAAGAAACAGTGACTTAATTAGTCTTTGACCAATATTTGAAGGTATAAATAAGTAGGCAAATTGGTATCCAATTGCCGGCTTGAGTTTCACATTTGAAGACCACTTCTTTCCATGGATTATAGGCATTAGATACTGGTTGATTTCAAAGTTTCAATTTACATGAATTGGAAGGAAAAAAGATAGAGCAGAAAAGAAATTTATCAGGTAGTGGAGGAGCTCACCCATAGTTTAGACCCGTCGATCTAGCCGTGTGGACGCTGGATGTAGACAGAGAGCATGCATGCTCTTCTTCCTCCTCCCACCACACCACATCAGAGGAGGGGTTGGAGCAGGCTGTGGCATAGGTACAAGTTCAAAAGCGAAAAGGGAATGAAACCGTGACGCAATATAGTCACTACTCCAACACCAATAATCCTAAAGGTGGTTGTACTATACACTATAACCAACAGCTATGCATAAAATTTAATAAAAGCATTTGAGAAAAAAAATAAGATTAAAATGACATTACAATTTGCTCAATAGTCCAATGCTTTGATTATAAAATTACTCCAAATAGATGACTGAACAATATGGAAAATTAATAAAGGTATGATGCTGATGATTTATTTCATATTAAAAGAAGATAAGTAATGGAGATTGTATTATTAGTAAATAAATAACAAAATGATGTACTTTTATGTAGAATTAAAAGATGGAGGGCAAAATAAATACATATGGCTATCCTATTCCACAATGAATAAGAATAAACAATCAGCCAAACTAAATCAGTCTATTTGAAGGTTTGTACTCCCTCCGTCGGTGCATTAGGAACTAAGGAGCTGCATCGCGACCTAGGCACACACAGATGCCCAATGCATAGGAAGGAGGGAGTAACCTATGTCCTGATTAGTGACAGGTCATCAAAGCAAAAGTATATTCAAGATTTTCAATGATATAAATGTAGTTGAAATAAAGCTCCAGATTCAGTATGTTATGCTTAGTTCTTTCTAAGATAGCCTCGGCGAACAACAGGGGATGGATAGTCTATAATTTGAAGGGAACTGTTGTTATAAACTAAAAAAAATGATTCTGAACTGCAATAGTAGTGTAGCACAAATATACTGCTTTATGTATTCCGGTTGACCAGTCCATATCAACTTGACTTTCCAATGCTTGAACAATTGAATGAATTTTGCAACTGAAACTAAACACAAACTAACACCATCAAAACAGAGGCAATTTACGTGGTGCCACGCAATGTCTTATTGACCTTGGCCACCACACCAGCCTAAATTGCAAATAGATGCGCAAGCCAATCTCCGTACCTATAAGTATTTGGTGTAGGATAGTGAAAATAAGGGATATTAGCCTACAGAAAGATGGGGTCATGGCAAGGTTGATCCCTTTCTTTTTCTATCATGTTCGTCTTCCTGCGTCCAAAGAGCATCCGAACCTTGCTCCAAAGATAAGGAGCCCCACAAGGGTGACCAAAGCCAATATAGCAATCAAATGAGTCGATATCCCCTTGTAAGCATTGTGTTTATGTTGGTTATATCTTGCATTTGACATGAAACAGATGGTGTCAAATTGAGTTGATCAACCGGCAAATAAAATCAAGGCATAAAGAAGTAATTGGATTAGTCTGACCTTGGATGCGCCAAAATCCTTCACGGCCAACACCATTGAGCTAGCATCTTCTCTCCCTGTCACCTCCATCGGATAATATCATAAAAAACAAAACACCACTGATTCCAACATTTCCGAAAATCCTCAAGACTCATGGAGTTTCTCCCGGCCAATCAAAACCAGAGAATTCACCCTTTGCTAAGGGGGGGAGTATTATACCTGAAACTCGCAGGTAACAGTAAATAGGCCGGTGAGGGAACTAACCAACAAGATAAATGCACTACCCATTCAATTCGATCATATCTTCTTGTGCTTTCCTTCGAAAGGCAACACAATTTTGTCAAAGAGATAGCCTGAAGCAACATCTTGTTTTGTCCATATCAGAAAGTCAGTATAAATTATTACATACCTTTAGCAAGAGGGCTTCGGCAACAGTTATGTATGTTCTGATGACCTGGGATAGAATCAACCATAACATCAAAATCAAACTGTACGAACAAACGTGGGGTGGGGGAGAGAGAATTCACCTTGTTCCCCATGACCCAACTCTTCATCAAAATTCTTCCTCTTCTTTTTTGTCTCAGATCTTCACACATCATGCTTAGAAAAATGATAAACCAACAATTGAAATCAGATCATCAAAAAACTAAGGTTAATTTCAAAGGAAGAAGAAGGTGAGACGCAGATGGGCAACCTAGATTGAGGACGACAACGAGGGCCGACGAGCAGCGTCCGACACATGACGCGAGCGCTGTCTCGGCCTCCGGTCTCGCTGCTCCTTCCCCCAGTGCCGTCCTCCTGTGCTCCTTCTCCCTCCCCGCCATCCTCCTCTGCTCCTCAGCAGCGACCTGTGACCGGTCCAGAACCACAGCCCACAGCTGTGGCTGATGGAGGATCGGGAGGCATCGTCCTGCAGGAGGCTGCGGGAAGAACTATGCAAGCGGCAACGGCGACCATACACAGGGGCTCCGAGGTCAGGGGAGGACGAGGCGGCGTAGTGGCGGCGGAGAGAATTGGGGAACGGGAAGCGGAGCTCGAGAAGGGAGCGATTGGTGGGTCAAAGACGCGAGCGATTGGTGGCTAGGGTTTTACCGTGCGAACCCCATGCTCGCTGCAGAGCCTTTCTTTTTTCACGCAGGCCACGCGCGAGACGCACCACCACGCTGGGCCCGTGGGTAAAGAAGGCCTACCCGTCATTCACTGGAGCATGAAACAATAACGTGCGAGAAAACAGACGGTTTGATTATTGACAGCGCCATAAAACGCTACAGTAGTGGTGGATCGAGCGAACGACGTTCACCGCGCGACGCGAATGCCCCAGAATGGCGGATATGTTGGGAACGTAGTAATTTCAAAAAATTTCCTACGCACACGCTAGATCATGGTGATGCATAGCAACGAGAGGGGAGAGTAATGTCCACGTACCCTCGTAGACCATAAGCGGAAGCGTTAGAACAACGCGGTTGATGTAGTCGCACGCCTTCACGGCCCGACCGATCAAGCGCCAAACTACGGCACCTCCGGAAGTTCTAGCACACATTCAGCTCGATGACGCCCCTCGAACTCCGATCCAGCCGAGTGTCGAGGGAGAGTTCCGTTAGCACGACGGCGTGGTGACGATCTTGATGTTCTATCGTCCTGTGGCTTCGCCTAAGCACCGCTACAATATTATCGAGGAGGACTATGGTGGAGGGGGGCACCGCACACGTCTAATAGATCTCAAGGATCAATTGTTGTTGTGTGTCTGGGGTGCCTCCTTGCCCCGATATATATAGGAGCAAGGGGGGAGGCAGCCGGCCTATGGAGGAGGCGCGCCAAGGGGGGAGTCCTACTCCCACCGGGAGTAGGACTCCTCCTTTCCTTGTAGGAGAAGGAAAGAGGAGGAGTAGGACTCCTCCTTTCCTTGTTGGAGAAGGAAAGAGGAGGAGAGGGAGAAGGAAAAGTGGGCTGCCCCCCTTGTCCAATTCGGACCAGAGGGTGGGCGCAGGTCTCCTTCCTTTTGGCCTCTCTCCTCTATTCCCGTATGGCCCAATAAGGCCCATATACTCCCCGGCGAATTCCCGTAACTCTCCAATACTCCAAAAAATACCCGAATCACTCGGAACCTTTCCGAACTCCGAATATAGTCGTCCAATATATCGATCTTTACATCTCGACCATTTCGAGACTCCTCGTCATGTCCCCGATCTCATCCGGGACTCCGAACTCATTCGGTACATCAAAACTCATAAACTCATAATATAAGCATCGCCGAAACCTTAAGCGTGCGGACCCTACGGGTTCGAGAACTATGTAGACATGACCTAGAACTATTCTTGGTCAATAACCAATAGCGGAACCTGGATGCTCATATTGGCTCCTACATATTCTACGAAGATCTTTATCGGTCAAACCGCATAACAACATACGTTGTTTCCTTTGTCATCGGTATGTTACTTGCCCGAGATTCGGTCGTCGGTATCTCAATACCTAGTTCAATCTCGTTACCGGCAAGTCTCTTTACTCGTTATGTAATGCATCATCCCGCAACTAACTCATTAGCTACATTGCTTTCAAGGCTTATAGTGATGTGCATTACCGAGAGGGCCCAGAGATACCTCTCCGACAATCGGAGTGACAAAACCTAATCTCGAAATACGCCAACCCAACATGTACCTTTGGAGACACCTGTAGTACTCCTTTATAATCACCCGATTACGTTGTGACGTTTGGTAGCACCCAAAGTGTTCCTCCGGTAAACGGGAGTTGCATAATCTCATAGTTACAGGAACATGTGTAAGTCATGAAGAAAGCAATAGCAACATACTAAACGATCAAGTGCTAGGCTAACGGAATGGGTCAAGTCAATCACATCATTCTCCTAATGATGTGATCCTGTTAGTTAAATGACAACTCATGTCTATGGCTAGGAAACTTAACCATCTTTGATTCAACGAGCTAGTCAAGTAGAGGCATACTAGTGACACTATGTTTGTCTATGTATTCACACATGTATTATGTTTCCGGTTAATACAATTCTAGCATGAATAATAAACATTTATCATGATATAAGGAAATAAATAATAACTTTATTATTGCCTCTAGGGCATATTTCCTTCAGTCTCCCACTTGCACTAGAGTCAATAATCTAGTTCACATTGCCATGTGATTTAACACCAATATTCATATCTGTATATGATTAACACCCATAGTTCACATTGTCATGTGACCAACATCCAAAGGGTTTACTAGAGTTTACTAGAGTCAATAATCTAGTTCACATCGCTATGTGATTAACACCCAAAAGAGTACTAAGGTGTGATCATGTTTTGCTCGGTGAGAGAGGCTTAGTCAACGGGTCTGTCATATTCAGAGCCGTATGTATTTTGCAAATATTCTATGTCTACAATGCTCTGCACGGAGCTACTATAGCTAATTGCTCCCACTTTCAATATGTATCCAGATTGAGACTTAGAGTCATCTGGATCGGTGTAAAAAGCTTGCATCGATGTAACTCTTTACGACGGGCTCTTTTATCACCTCCATAATCGAGAAATATTTCCTTAGTCCTCACTAAGGATGTTCTTGACCAATGTCCAGTGATCTACTCCTAGATCACTATTGTACTCCCTTGCCAAATTCAGAGCAAGGTATACAATAGGTCTGGTATATAGCATAGCATACTTTAAGAACCTATGACTGAGGCATATGGAATGACTTTCATTCTCTTTTCTATTTTATGTCGTGGTCGGGATTTGAGTCTTACTCAATTTCACATCTTTGCAACACAGGCAAGAACTTTTCTTTGACTGTTCCATTTTGAACTACTTCAAAATCTTGACAAGGTATGTACTTATTGAAAAACTTATCAAGCGTCTTGATCTATCTCAATAGATCTTGATGCTCAATATGTAAGTAGCTTTACTGAGGTCTTTCTTTTAAAAAACTCCTTTCAAATACTCCTTTATGCTTTCCAAAAAAATTCTACATCATTTCTGAACAACAATATGTTACTCACATATATTTATCAGAAAGGCGGTAGTGCTCCCACTCACTTTATTGTAAATAGAGGCTTCACCGCAAGTCTGTATAAAACTATATGCTTTGATCAACTTATCAAAGCGTGTATTCCAACTCGAGATGCTTGCACCAGTCCATAGATGGATCATTGGAGCTTGCACATTTTGTTAGCTCCTTTAGGATTGACAAAACCTTCTGGTTGCATCATATACAACTCTTCTTTAATAAATCCATTTAAAGAATGTAGTTTTGACATCCATTTGCCAGATTTCATAAAATGTGGCAATTGCTAACATGATTCGGACAGACTTAAGCATCTCTACAGTTGAGAAAATCTCATTGTAGTCAACACCTTGAACTTGTCGAAAACCTTTTTGTGACAAGTCGAGCTTTGTAGATAGTAACACTACTATCAGTGTCCGTCTTCCTCTTGAAGATTCATTTATTTAACATGGCTTGCTGATCATCGAGCAAGTCAATCAAAGTCCATACTTTGTTCTCATACATGGATCCTATCTCAGATTTCATGGCCTCAAGCCATTTCGCGGAATCTGGGCTCATCGTCGCTTCCTCATAGTTCGTAGGTTCATCATGGTCTAGTAACTTGACTTCCGTAACATGATTACCGTATTCACTGGTGCGGATCTTACTCTGGAAGACCTACGAGGTTTGGTAGCAACTTGATCTGAAGTTTCATGATCATCATCATTAACTTCCTCACTAATTGGTGTAGGAATCACCGAACTGATTTCTGTGATGAACTACTTTCCAATAAGGGAGAAGGTACAATTACCTCATCAAATTCTACTTTCCTCCCACTCACTTCTTTCGAGAGAAACTTCTTCTCTAGAAAGGATCCATCTTAGCAACGAATAAATTGCCTTCGGATCTGTGATAGAAGGTGTACCCAATAGTTACCTTTGGGTATTCTATGAAGACGCACTTCTCTGATTTGGGTTCGAGCTTATCGGTGAAAACTTTTTAACATAAGAATCACAACTCCAAACTTTAAGAAACGACAGCTTAGGTTTACTGCTAAACCATAGTTCATACGGTGTCATCTCAACGGATTTAGATGGTGCCCTATTAAACATGAATGCAACTGTCTCTAATGCATAACCCCAAAACGATAGTGGTAAACCGATAAGAGATATCATAGATCGCACCATATCTAGTAAAGTACGATTACGACGTTCGGACACACCATTACATTGTGGTGTTCCAAGTGGCGTGAGTTGCGAAACTATTTCACATTGTTTCAAATGAAGACCAAACTCGTAACTCAAATATTCGTCTCCATGATCAGATCGTAGAAACTTTATTTTTCTTGTTACGATGATTTTCCACTTCACTCGGAAATTCTTTGAACTTTTCAAATGTTTCAGACTTATGTTTCATCAAGTAGATATACCCATATCTGCTCAAATCATCTGTGAAGGTCGAAAATAACGATACATGCCACGAGCCTTAACACTCATCGGATCGCATACATCGGTATGTATTATTTCCAATAAGTCAATAGCTCGTTCCATTGTTCCGGAGAACGGAGTTTTAGTCATCTTGCCCAAAAGGCACGGTTCGCAAGCATCAAATGATTCATAACCAAGTGATTCTGAAAATCCATCTTTATGGAGTTTCTTCATGCGCTTTACACCGATATGACCCGAACGGCAGTGCCACAAATAAGTTGCACTATCATTATTAACTTTGCATCTTTTGGCATCAATATTATGAATATGTGTATCACTACGATCGAGATCCAACAAACTATTTTCATTGGGTGTATGACCATCGAAGGTTTTATTCATGTAAATGTAACAATAATTATTCTCTAACTTACATGAATAAATCAGATTGCAATAAACATGATCAAATCATATTCATGCTCAACGCAAACGCCAAATAACATTTATTTAGGTTCAAAATTAATCCCGAAAGTATAGGGAGTGTGCAATGATGATCATATCAATCTTGGAACTACTTCCAACACTCATCGTCACTTCCCCTTCAACTAGTCTCTGTTTATTCTGTAACTCCTGTTTCGAGTTACTAATCTTAGCAACCAAACAAGTATCAAATACTCAGGGCTACTATAAACACCAAGAAGGCACACATCAATAACCTGTATATCAAATATACTCTTGTTCACTTTGCCATCCTTCTTATCCACCAAATATTCAGGGCATTTCCGCTTCAAGTGACCATTTCCTTTGCAGTGTAAGCACTCAGTTTCAGGCTTTGGTCCAGCTTTGGTCTTCTTCACGGAGTGACAACTTGTTTGCCATTCTACTTGAAGTTTCCCTTTCTTTCCCTTTGCCCTTTTCTTGAAACTAGTGGTCTTGTCAATCATCAACACTTGATGCTCTTTCTTGATTTCTACCTTCGTCGATTTGAACATCACGAAGAGCTCGGGAATCGCTTTTCATCATCCCTTGCATACTATAGTTCATCACGAAGTTCTAGTAACTTAGTGATGGTGACTAGAGAATTCTGTCAATCACTATCTTATCCGGAAGATTAACCCCACTTGATTCAAGCGATTGAAGTACCTGCATAATCTGAGCACATGCTCACTAGTTGAGCGATTCTCCTCCATCTTTTAGCTATAGAACTTGTTGGAGACTTCATATCTCTCAACTCGGGTATTTGCTTGAAATATCAACTTCAACTCCTGGAACATCTCATATGGTCCATGACGTTCAAAACGTCTTTGAAGTCCCGATTCTAAGCCGTTAAGTATGGTGCACTAAACTATCAAGTAGTCATCATATTGAGCTAGCCAAACGTTCATAACGTCTGCATTTGCTCCTGCAATAGGTATGTCACCTAGCGGTGCATTAAGGACATAATTCTTCTATGCAGCAATGAGGATAAACCTCAGATCACGGATCCTATCCGCATCATTGCTACTAACATTTTTCAATACAATTTTCTCTAGGAACACATATAAAAACATAGGGAAGCAACAACGCGAGCTATTGATCTACAACATAATTTGCAAAATACTACCAGGACTAAGTTCATGATAAATTAAAGTTCAATTAATCATATTACTTAATAACTCCCACTTAGATAGACATCCCTCTAATCTTCTAAGTGATTACGTGATCCATATTAACTACACCATGTCTGATCGTCACGTGAGATGGAGTAGTTTCAACGGTGAACATCAATATGTTGATCATATCTACTATATGATTCACGCTCGACCTTCGGTCTCCGTGTTCCGAGGCCATATCTGTTATATGCTAGGCTCGTCAAGTTTAACCTGAGTATTCAGCGTGTGCAACTGTTTTGCACCGCTTGTATTTGAACGTAGAGCCTATCACACCTGATCATCACGTGGTGTCTCAAAGACGAAGAACTTTCGCAACGGTGCATACTCAGGAGAACACTTCTTGATAATTTTAGTGAGAGATCATCTTAAAATGCTAACGCCAATCAAAGCAAGATAAGATGCATAAAGGATAAACATCACATGCAATCAATATAAGTGATATGATATGGTCATCATCATCTTGTGCTTGTGATCTCCATCTCCGAAGCACCGTCGTGATCACCATCGTCACCGGCGCGACACCTTGGTCTCCATCGTAGCATCGTTGTCGTTACGCCATTATTGCTTCTACGACTATCGCTACCGCTTAGTGATAAAGTAAAGCAATTACAGGGCGTTTGCATTTCATATAATAAAGCGACAACCATATGGCTCCTGCCAGTTGCCGATAACTTCAGTTACAAAATATGATCATCTCATACAATAAAATATAGCATCACGTCTTGACAATATCACATCACAACATGCCCTGCAAAAACAAGTTAGACGTCCTCTACTTTGTTGTTGCAATTTTTACGTGGCTGCTACGAGCTGAGCAAGAACCGTTCTTACCTACGCATCAAAACCACAACGATAGTTCGTCAAGTTAGTGCTGTTTTAACCTTCGCAAGGACCGGGCGTAGCCACACTCGATTCAACTAAAGTTGGAGAAACAGACACCCGCTAGTCACCTGTGTGCAAAGCACGGCGGTAAAACCAGTCTCGCGTAAGCGTACGCGTAATGTCGGTCCGGGCCGCTTCATCCAACAATACCGCTGAACCAAAGTATGACATGCTGGTAAGCAGTATTACTTGTATCGCCCACAACTCACTTGTGTTCTACTCGTGCATATAACATCAACGCGTAAAACCTAGGCTCGGATGCCACTGTTGGGAACGTAGTAATTTCAAAAAAATTCCTACGCACACGCTAGATCATGGTGATGCATAGCAACGAGAGGGGAGAGTAATGTCCACGTACCCTCGTATACCGTAAGCGGAAGCGTTAGAACAACGCGGTTGATGTAGTCGTACGTCTTCACGGCCCGACCGATCAAGCGCCAAAACTACGGCACCTCCGAGTTCTAGCACACGTTCAGCTCGATGACGTCCCTCGAACTCCGATCCAGCCGAGTGTCGAGGGAGAGTTCCACAAGACGAGGGCGCAGGACGATCTTGATGTTCTACCGTCGCAGGGCTTCGCCTAAGCACCGCTACAATATTATCGAGGAGGACTATGATGGAGAGAGGCACCGCACACGGCTAATAGATCTCAAGGATCAATTGTTGTTGTGTGTCTGGGGTGCCCCCTTGCCCCCATATATATAGGAGCAAGGAGGGAGGTGGCCGGCCTATGGAGGAGGCGCGCCAAGGGGGGAGTCCTACTCCCACCGGAGTAGGACTCCTCCTTTCCTTGTAGGAGAAGGAAAGAGGAGGAGTATGACTCCTCCTTTCCTTGTTGGAGAAGGAAAGAGGAGGAGAGGGAGAAGGAAAAGTGGGCTGCCCCCCTTGTCCAATTCGGACCAGAGGGTGGGCGCAGGCCTCCTTCCTTTTGGCCTCTCTCCTCTATTCCCGTATGGCCCAATAAGGCCCATATACTTCCCGGCGAATTCCCCTAACTCTCCGGTACTCCAAAAAATACCCGAATCACTCGGAACCTTTCCAAACTCCGAATATAGTCGTCCAATATATCGATCTTTACATCTCGACCATTTCGAGACTCCTCGTCATGTCCCCGATCTCATCCGGGACTCCGAACTCCTTCGGTACATCAAAGCTCATAAACTCATAATATAACTGTCATCGAAACCTTAAGCGTGCGGACCCTACGGGTTCGAGAACTATGTAGACATGACCTAAAACTATTCTTGGTCAATAACCAATAGCGGAACCTGGATGCTCATATTGGCTCCTACATATTCTACGAAGATCTTTATCGGTCAAACCGCATAACAACATACATTGTTCCCTTTGTCATCGGTATGTTACTTGCCCGAGATTCGATCGTCGGTATCTCAATACCTAGTTCAATCTCGTTACCGCAAGTCTCTTTACTCGTTATGTAATGCATCATCCCGCAACTAACTCATTAGCTACATTGCTTGCAAGGCTTATAGTGATGTGCATTACCGAGAGGGACCAGAGATACCTCTCCGACAATCGGAGTGACAAAACCTAATCTCGAAATACGCCAACCCAACATGTACCTTTGGAGACACCTGTAGTACTCCTTTATAATCACCCAGTTACGTTGTGGCGTTTGGTAGCACACAAAGTGTTCCTTCGGTAAACGGATGTTGCATAATCTCATAGTTACAGGAACATGTATAAGTCATGAAGAAAGCAATAGCAACATACTAAATGATCAAGTGCTAGGCTAACAGAATGGGTCAAGTCAATCACATCATTCTCCTAATGATGTGATCCTGTTAATCAAATGACAACTCATGTCTATGGCTAGGAAACTTAACCATCTTTAATTCAACGAGCTAGTCACGTAGAGGCATACTAGTGACACTATATTTGTCTATGTATTCACACATGTATTAAGTTTCCGTTTAATACAATTCTAGCATGAATAATAAACATTTATCATGACATAAGAAAATAAATAATAACTTTATTATTGCCTCTAGGGCATATTTCCTTCAGGATACTCTAGGAGGCTTTATATGTTAGACTAGCTAGTACATGCATGCTCTGCTTCAGTACATGGCACTGAGTGTTCTGCTCTCACGTGCAAATGCAGCTCAGGACATGGGCCTCCCGTTCCTCAACCCTTACCTGGCTAAGAACATGAGCTTCGACCACGGGGTCAACTTGGCCGTCGCTGGAGCCACCGCCATGGACCCCGCCGACAAGTTCAACCGCACCTTCTCCATGCCGTTCACCTCCAACTCCCTCAAGCTGCAGCTCCGATGGTTCAAGGACTTGATGAAGTCCACCTTCGCCACTGATGCAGGCAATTCATCAATTTTCTTCCCTCTTATTACTCCTCAATGCACACTCTGTTTTCATCAGTCAGGCATACTAATTCTATATGTAAAATCTGTGTGTGCAGTGATACGCAAAAGGCTCCATGTTAGAATAAATTCGAGGCATACCGTTGATCATCCGAAGACCAAGCAATCACAGAAGTACGACACCAAGATTTGTTAACGAGGTTTACCGATATGGCTACATCTCCGGGACCTGACTACAGGCGCTCCTCCCCGTGACACCGTCACAATACCGCATATCGGCCATCCGGGCGCCGGCACACGCCGCCGGCTCCCCCTTGCGCGCCTTTGTTATTATGTTGCATAGGTTATATCGTGTGTCTACCCCTTTATATAAGAGAGGCCTAGGATACAAGTGTCCTACTAGGACACGACTCCACATCCTATGTAAACTCGACACAACTACAAGTCCAACTGTAACCTACCCCGTACACTATATTCGACACAACTCTAACAAACTCCACCTTGGCGAATATTCTCCGTCACTTTGAATTCGTCCATGCGTCAAACTTCCATGTACATTGAACTTGAGTTTATCCCATGAGCACCGCTGCTACTCCAAAGACTTCATATGACTCCACCTGCAACTTGTAGTCCCTTCTTTTCTTGACAACGGTCAACACTCGAGCAAAATTAAGTTCCTTGTTACTCTAGTTTGTGCTCTCAGCTTACAGAGTATCCGTCCAACATCATCACACACTGATCACTGACCTACGTGAAGTGAACAACTCACATATTTGGTGTCACACATAAGAGTTACCTGAACTCAATATCACCGCTCCTTTCTTGACCGCCCGTCTGAAACTTGAAGGAATTTCACCATTGCTTGTAGTCATCCTGAGTCAAATTCATAGTTGTCTCCTCACATGTATGACCACCAGAGCCTTGGCCCGTCTCCGTGTCCCGTGCGTAGCGCACGCCTCGCCGCTATTACCGCGTCGAGCCTCCGTTGTCCCGGTCGAGTCTCAAGGGTCGCGAACCCACACCACTCAACCCCCACTGCAGAGTACCATCGATCATCACCGACCGATGACGAGTTTCACGCTTTCATCAGACCACTGGGCTCCAGTCCGAACTGCATGTCACACGCTTTTCCCACTGAATAGGCTTCGGATCCCTACGCCGTAGCCCCTCAATCCAGCTCCACCTTCAACATGACTCCGTGGTAGATGATCAGTCCACCCTCGCGTTCCGTCGACTTCAAACTCACATGCGTACGCCATGTTGAATCAACCCCACGCCATAGTCTTGTCGAAGCCACACAAGCCCTCGGGGCCTGCGCCACGTGTTTCCACGCTCAGAAGTCGGTCACCATCAGCATCACGCTCCTATGTCGTCGTAGCCGATCTCACCACCGTCTTCTGTACCAATCGACTCACGTCGATCCCGTCAGACTGCCTAGTCCGACCCAGGCTCCCAAATCATTCCATGAATTTCCATCCATCACGCGATAGTTCCATCACTGCTGACATGACTTCCCGCAACGCCTTCAAGCATCTTTGTTGTGCCAACAAAGCTTTCACCCTCGTCTGCCATAATCTAAGGTCTTTAGTTCCGTGAACTTCTTCATCTCAAACCTGTTACCCGCTGATGCCATGGTTCTTTGTATGACTGACTTTGTGAAAATAATAATCTGAGCTTTCCATGTGATTCCCCAAGCATACGAACAGAACTCCGCATACTACTTGCAAAACTAACCAAGAATTGGTCTTCATGTTTTGGCTCCTTGGCTTCAACTCCAATACTAGCAATTGACTTGTCAACACCTCCTGTTAATTCCGATGGATACATATCCCTTAGATGAATTTCTTTCGCCGATTGATTAAGCCTGCCTATCTCAGTGGAGCCTCGGTCTCCTTTTCTTCAAACAAATCCCATGACCTGTTTCCTGGTCAACACCAGCAGTCTGCTCCCTGCGATCGATTAGCTCACCGCGTCGTATCTTGATGGGCCCTGTTCCCACGCTCGGGTCTTGCCTTGGCCGGCCCTGCTACTGCTTCGGCCTGCAGCTAGCAAGCGCCTGGCCCGCTTGCCCGTAGCCTCTGGATCGATCCATCGCACTGCAGCTTCAAGCGTACGCGACGCTGCTTTCATCAATCCGATGCAACCTCGTAGTTTGATCTGCTGATTACGCGATACGTCGCGCTGTCGCCGAGAACACCGCCTGCTGGACCGCGTCGCTGCTGCCACAATTTGCGTGCGCTGCTTGACGCTCGCCCGATCGATCCACCTGATCGACCGCCGCACGTCTTGCCGGCCACCGTACGTGCTGCTGCAAGTCCTGCCGAGAACTCTGCCGATCGCTCCTTCAATCTTGCCGAGAGCCACACCGCAACCGGCTACATCTCGAACTCGATACTTTCTCTAGATCAACAATCCACAACCACCAAACAACCTAACTCATGATACCACTTGATAGAATAAATCCGAATTATACCGTTGATCATCCGAAGACCAAGCAATCACACGAGCACGACACGGAGATTTGTTAACGAGGTTCACCGAGCATACATCCCCTACCGACCACGGGCGCTTCCTCCCGTGACACCGTCACAATACCGCACATCGGCCACTCCGGGCGCCGCACACGCCGCCGGCTCCTCATACACATGTCTTTATTATGTCAAGATATGTTATATCGCAGATTCTACCCCTCTATATAAGAGAGGCATAGGATACAAGTGTCCTATTAGGACACGACTCCACATCCTATGTAAACACGATACAACTACAAGTCCAACTGTAACCTACCTCGTACATTATATTCGACACAATTATAACACAACCGTCTCTGGTTTTGGTCGGGGAGATCGGAGGAAACGACTACAACTTCGCCTTCTACGTGAACAAATCCGTCAGTGAGGTGGAGAAAATGATCCCAGCTGTGGTTCAGACCATCATCAACGCCACCAAGGTACCATCAAAACATCTTCTATTACATGTACATCCAATGGATTAACGTCAGGAACTAACGCTGCGGAGTCGTTGCCTCTATCATCACAGGAAGTGCTTGACATGGGCGCGAGCAGAGTCATCGTCCCGGGCAACTTCCCCATCGGCTGCCTCCCGAGCTACCTCACCGCAATGGCCGCACCAGAGCCCTCGGCCTACGACTCCACGGCCTGCCTCAAGGACCTCAACCTCTTCGCCGCCAAGCACAACGCGCAGCTCCAGCAAGCCGTGGCCGGTCTCCGGGCGTCATACCCAGACGCGGCCATCGCCTACGCCGACTACTTCAACTCCTTCCTCAGCCTCCTCAAGGGCGCCCCGGCGCTCGGCTTCGACTCGAATAGCACGCACAAGGCGTGCTGCAGCGCAGGCGGCAGGTACAACTACGACTTGAGGCTGATGTGCGGCGTGGAGGGGACGGCGGTGTGCGCCGACCCGTCGGCGTACGTGAGCTGGGACGGCATCCACATGACGCAGGCGGCGTACAAGGCCATGTCCAGGCTCATCTACCACGGCCGGTACCTGCAGCCACAGATACTCAACTTCCCGGAGAAGAATGGGCAGACGTGATGAAACTGTTTTGATTCTCCCCTAGAGATGGAAACCTCGCCGCGACATTTTGAGCCTTTGATGAGTTCTGCCATGGCTATGCTATATATGCTATATATGTGCTCTGCACTATGTATCCAGACTAAACTACGAGGTAAAGTAAAAGTAAAGATGCAGTTTTAGCATGTTGAGCAGGGTACACAGTTACAAACAAAGTTACGTCTCTCAAGTAAAATGAGAGGATTTTACGTGTTGATTTGGTACACAGTTAGTACAAACCTACATTCCTCTAAAGAAGTTGCAAAGTTACAGCATAAGAGTGGCTTGCCCCTGGTATGTTGCCTCAGTTCATGTATCTAGCTAGTGCTATCACGCTTTCATCTGGACTCCAAAGCCTCCAGCGAGCTTTGATCCTTGAGAGTACAAGGGCAAATCTTACAGGGAAAAACCTACCAGCAAATAAATGTGCACAAATCCAAACGCTGAGAGCTAAGATTTAACAGCCTTGATTTGATATATGCTAAACAACTATCTACATTGAGAATACCAGTTGAGCTCAGAATTCTGGCGAATGATCTCCGGTGCAAAGTTGTTTGAAGCGGGATAGCAGCAATGTTAAATCTGGGTCAGCTTCATGCTTCTTCCAAGCTTCCTCAAACTGCTGTCCCTTGCATCTACAAGGGTACATCTTACCATGAGAAGACCGAATAACAGATCTCAGAGGAAGAAATGATGAAATGCGGCAAAGTACAAAAAATTTAAGTAGGAGTTCTGGCTGGATATGTATAAGTAGTAAATATTAAGAATAACAGCAATTAGCTCCTGAATCCAAGCGGCAGAAACCAACAGAAGATAACCAGTTTCTCCCGGGACAGAAACTGACCTGGTTTGAGTGCACTCTCTAAAGATCAGAATACTTTACATCCATCACCACTCCAGTATCATAATATAAGGTTAACATTAAATATTTTTACCCTAGCCAGAAGTATTGTTCCAGCTAGTCCATTGATTGGACAGACCCAGTGCTAGAAGCTCCCACACCAGGTGGGGTCTGGGTCTGGGGAAGGATTATACGAGGCAAACCCTACCCCCAATGCAGAGAGAACACGTTGAACCCAGGACCTCTTGGCACAAGTGGAGAGTACCCGACCACTGCGCCAGGCCACCATTGGTTGATTAGATAAATTATCTTCAGATGTAATAACTTGCTTGGATGAGATAATAAAAGGTTATCTTGAGCACCAATTCGTAAAAGTCATAGCATGATACAGTGAAGAACAAGATAACAAATTTAACTGCCCACCAAGATAGTAGAATGGCAGCCAACAAGGTGGAAGATAAACTGTTTGATTCTCCCCTAGATGATGGAAGGCCGCGACATTTTGAGCCTTCGATGAGTTCTTCCATGGCTATGCCGCCATATGCTATATATGTGCTCTGAACTATGTATCCAGATTAAACTATGAGGTAAAGTAAAAGTAAAGATGCAGTTTTAGCATGTTGAGCAGGGTACACAGTTACAAACAAAGTTACATCTGTCAAGTAAATTGAGAGGATTTTACGTGTTGAATTGGTACACAGTTACATACCTAAATTTCTCTAAAGAAGTTACTCCCTCTGTAAACTAATATAAGAGCGTTTAGATAACTAAAGTAGTGATCTAAACACTCTTATATTAGTTTACCGAGGGAGTACAAAGTTACAGCATAAGAGTGGCTTGCCCCTGGTATGTTGATTCAGTTCATGTATCTAGCTAGTGCTATCACACTTTCATCAGGATTCAAAGCCTCCAGCGAGCTTTGATCCTTGAGAGTATGAGGGCAAATCTTACAGGAAAAAACCCACCAGCAAATAAATACGCACAAATCCAAACACTGAGAGCCAAGATTTAACAGCCTTGATTTGATCTATGCTAAACAACTATCTACAGCGAGAATACCAGTTGAACTCAAAATTCTGGCGAACCATCTTCGGTGCAAAGTTTGAAACAGGATAGCAGCAATGTTAAATCTGGGTCAGCTTCATGCTTCTTCCAAGCTTTCTCAAACTGATGTCCCTTGCATCTACAAGGGTACATCTTACCATGAGAAGACCGAATGACAGATCTCAGAGGAAAAAATGATGAAATGCGGCAAAGTACACAAAATTTAAGTAGGAGTTCTGGATGGAATTGTATAAGTATATATTAAGACAACAGCAATTTGCCCCTGAATCCAAGCGGCAGAAACCAACAGAAGATAACCAGTTTCTCCTGGGACAGAACCTGAACTGGTTTGAGTGCACTCTAAAGATCAGAATACTTTACTGTTTACTCCCATCACAACTCTAGTATCATAATATAAGGTTAATATTAAATATTTTTACCCTAGCCAGAAGTATTGTTCCAACTAGTCCATTGGTTGGACAGACCCAGTGCTAAAAGCTCCCACACCAGGTGGGGTCTGGGTCCGGGGAAGGATTATACGAGGCAAACCCTACCCTGCACAGTGCAATGCAGAGAGGCTACGTCGAACCCAGGACCTCTTGGCATAAGTTGAGAGTACTTGACCACTTCAGATGTAATCTAACTTGCTTGGATGAGAAAATCGAAGGTTATCTTGAGCACCAATTCATAGAAGTCATAAGCATGATACAGTGAAGAACAAGATAACTGATTTAACTGCCCACCAAGATAGTAGAATGGCAGCAAACAAGGTGGAAGATAAGGACTCATTCTGAACTGAGAGATGTCCAACTGCCATTTAATAGGAATGTGATGCAAAAACTAAAATCACTAGTTAAGGATAATCTTACTTCTGGAGTAGCATGAGTATTTCCACTATGTGATTTTGCATGATCTCACGGCTCTTTCTCATGGCTGACTCCTTATACAAAAGAACGAGTTCATCCACCAGTCTAAATACAAAAAAAAAAGTGAGTTGGAAATTTCCAGATTCAGCAAGTGCCAAGTAGATAAAACAAAAGACGACAACGATCCTAAGAAGTAGTACCACCTAGTTACAGAGGGAGTATCATATTCCCTAGTACCTTGAAGTGTAGGGTGACTTCCTGATCCAGGTGAGCTTAATAACTGTATGAATTCGCTCTAACACCTGCAAACGATACATGGCTGAAATATTAAAGAAATGTGATTAATACATAGATAATCACATTGTCCACAAAACGCCAACCATCATCATGTCATCATTAGCGTCCACGCCCGTGTCCTTCAGCACGGCCTTCAGCGGCGGCACCGCCTCCGGCATCATGGCCACCAACATCTCCGCGACGCCGACCCACCCGCCCATCGCCGCCATCTCCTCCATGGCGGCGGCGGCCGCCTTGGAGAGCCCCTCCGGGACCCAGTGCAGCGCGGGGGCCTCCGCGGAGGCCGCGCGGGCGGCGGCGCAGAAGAGGAGCAGGTCCACGTCCTCCTTGCCGGCCCCGCACGTCTGGGGCTCAGAGGGGTCGGGAGGAGTGAGGCGAGGAGGGATTTGACGGAGGTGTCGGAGCCCTCGGAGGGCGCGTAGGGCGCCGCGGCGAGCAGGGAGCGGAGCGGGGCGGCGACGCGGAGGAGGTCGTCGCGGCGGAGGGCCGCCGAGGCGGCGACTGTGGCGGTCGAGCGCCGTCCCACTGCAAAAGGTCACTTTGGACCCGTCAGACCCACCACCATCCTGAGCGGTCGAGCGCCGTCGCCTGTTTGTTGAGGGTTGAAGGAGTTAAGCCGCTGCAGCCGTCCCACCCGTCAGACCCACCACCAACCTCCGTCCGCGGCAGCGAAGCGGCGCCGCTATCGCCACCACCACCGCGCGACGAGAGCCCTCCTTCGCGTCGCGCGGCCATGCGTCGACCTGCTGCGCTCGCGCGCTCGAGTGCCCCGCCCGCCGTGCTGCAACAGGCGCCGCTCCCCTCATGCCCCCGCTCTGCTCGACCTGTCCGCGCCGCCCGAGTATGCGCCGGTGAGGGCAATTCATCCGCGTGGTCTGGACGCGTGCTCTGGTCGCCTCAGGCCCTGCGCCCACCGTCGAGCACTCCGAAGACCGCATCCTTCCCCAAATCCCATTCAATGATTCAATCCTCGCCCACGCCGACGATTGCCCTCACCGGTGAGCCTCGTGCGATTCCGTTCGCGTCACAGTGCGCCGTTGAACTCTATCTGATAATTTTCCCCTCGTTTAATTTCCAGCTTTCTGTACTGGAGCTCGAGATGGCCGTCGTCTCTCCATCAAATCCGGCTGAAACTGGGGCTCCTGCATCCTGCCTGCTTGGCTCTACCCCTATTCACCCACGCTGTCATCCGAGTGCATCCCATCACTGAGCAAGGGTGACGGCCTCCATGCCTCGGACCATATCAGAGGCTTCAGAGCTTGCTGCGGTGCTGCCTATGCTGGTGAGTTTGTGGGACACCGTAGGCGAAGATGAAGATGAGCGCGCTGTTTTGCCAGTAGCATTGCCCACACGGCTTAACCTTCGTGAGCGAGTGTGCAATGCCACCATGACTATAAGGACATTGGTTGTGCATCAGCATCACCCTGCTAAGATAAGGCTAGGCTCTTTCAAAGGGACAAAACAGGAAACAAGGCTAAGATAAGCTTCCATGTTGGACCTTAAAAGCTAGAAATTCCATGTTAAGTAGAGCAAGCTGAAATATCTATGAAGCCTATTTTGATATGGTGCATTAAGATGTATAGTTACAAATTTCATCCGCGTCTCAGTGCACCACCGAACTCTAACTGATATTTAGCTCACTTAATTTGCAGCTTCCTGCCGGAGATTGAGATGGCCGCTGTCTCCATAAAACTCCGTCCGAAACTGCGGCTCCAGCCTCCTGTCTGCTCAGCTTCCTCTACGTCTCTATCCCCTATTCAGCCACGCTGCCATCCGCGTGCACCCCATCAATGAGCAAGGATTACCGCCTGCATGCCTCGAACCATATCAGAGCCTGCTGCCTATGCCGGTGAGTTTCATGGGATACCGTAGGTGAAGATGACCGCTGTTTTGGTAGTAGCATTGCAGGCATGGCTTAACCTCCGTGCCTGCACCATTACGCCATGGGTAAGCTCTTTATAAAAAAAAGGCTAGGATGCACTTTCAAGTTGGATCATAAAAGCTAGAAATTCCATGTTAAGCAGGGATAACTGAAATATCTGTAACACCTACTTCTATATGTCTCCAAATTATAACGATGCAGTGAGGGTACATTAAGATATATAGGTACAAATTTGTACAAAATACAGCTATTACAAATTTCTGCAATCATAAGCATTACAATTGTATAGTAAATACAGTACAACTTTAGTCTTAAAAGGTAGACATATATATTATAATGTCTAGACGCTGCAATGCAGCCTGCTTTTCCTGAAACAAAAAGGAGCATGTTGAATGTGAGCTTCCAGCCATAGCTTGGAGCAGTCTTGGTATTGGGGGCATTGTGATCTCAACTAGCCCTTCGAGAATCTGAACCACCTGTCCCATTGTTGGCCGGTCAAGCTCATCGTCTTGGAGGCACCAACACGCAACCTTGCAAGCAATTTCAACCTCGTCTAGATTGGCAATACCATGTAGCTTGTGATCTACCAAACTCCTGACATCTCCTTCAAGAAGCTTATGTGCGGCATGGACAGGAAAGTAAACATCAGTGTTGCCACCGCTAGGACATGACGGACATGAGTTCCTCCTTCCAGATATTATTTCCAGCAACACCATCCCGTAGCTAAAAACATCGACTTTTGGTGTAATAGGAACACCGGTAAGCCATTCAGGCGCAAGGTATCCTGTAGTTCCTCTCATTGTTGTCAATACTCTGCTATAATCCCTTCCTAAAAGCTTTGCCATCCCAAAGTCTGCAATTTTTGGAAGGTGTGAAGCATCAAGAAGTATGTTTTCTGGCTTGATATCACAGTGTATGACGCGGTCTCGACAGCTGTCATGCAAGTAGGCCAAACCTCTTGCAACACCTAGGCCTATCTGATACCTAGCAGTCCAATTCAAGATTGAGTTGCTTCCAAATAAATGGACATCAAGAGAGCGATTTGACATGTATTCATAAACAAGCAACCTCCTAGAACCCTCACAACAGAAACCAACGAGCTTAACTAAATTGATGTGCTGGACAGCTCCAATTGAGCTCACTTCAGCTCTGAATTGCTTCTCTCCTTGATAAGCACCATCAAGCCTCTTCACTGCTATGGCATTGGAGCCCTTTATAAACCCCTTGAATACAGAACCAAAACTGCCTCCCCCCAACTTATCTGTAAAAAATTTGTTGCTCGTTGAAGATCATTGTATCTAAATGCAGTGATTCTATCACAAACTTCAGATTCATTCTGTATTTGACCAGATCTCTTGTTTTTGTTTCTCCAAACCATCAGTAGGAGGATGAGTGCAAATAAGCCTAGAGCAGAAATACCTGTACCAATTACAACTCCAGTAACTATCCCTCTTCTGTTGTTTTTCAAACTTTGTACATCTTTAGCAGAAAGACGAAGATAAAGAGTTCCTCCATTTGAATTGGTAGTGTCACTGCATTGTAGTTGTCTTATGTTGAGCAATTCATTATGCCACATAGAACATCTGCTGTCGCCGAAGGAGTATGCGGTGCAAGAGCAATTACTCAGGCAAATTTGTGCGCACTCACTCGTGCTTGCAGCAGCTTCTACTTTTGGGGCATTCTGGGGCAACTTAACACATGGTACAGAATAGAACTTGTCTGTGGTGTGTGTTTTGCTTATGTTGCTAATGCAGTCTAACTGAGTATTTCTCGAGCACCCATCTGCTCGATTTTCTAGCTCCCAGTCCTTGGGGGATGTTATGGTGAAGCCCTCCATACAGTTGCAGTGTGGAACTTTATTATCAGTGCAAATTGTGTAAGGTCCACAAATTGCATGGACATCACACTGAGCTCTTGGTTGAGCATTGATCATTACCCAATCCTCTGAGCCCTTCATCCAAATGAATGTCTTCGCTTGACCCGAGACATCAATGACATGGCGAGTAACCATATTTGGATCCATATATTCAGCTACTAAATTATATGTCAAGTACTTCTCTTTGTCATTGTCGACAAATTTTGGACTAATAGAGTGGCGGGCTGACATTTCTGGAAGTGCAGCGAAGTAGTTGCCGTTCCATACACCGGTGGACCAATATGGTATGGATGAGTTCAGTGCTACAAGCAGTAACTGGTCAACACCACTGGGGTCTAACTGCTCACAGTACGCACCGGTAGCCGGGTCGACCAAGTTCTTCCAAGAAACAAAATGGCGCTCCAGGCCTGTGACCTTGTCCCATCCGAGCTTCGCCCCAGGAAAAAATGTATCCGTGGGGTGGTCAAAGCTCTGCCACAAAACCTCTGATGAGTTTGAAGAGTCTGTCAGGATAAGATTTCCACTACTCAACAGCATAGCAGCAGTGGTGCTATTTCTTTTGATGTTTACTTGTGTAGACCAGATCACGGACTTGGTGGGCCAGTTTACGATGACAAGGTTGCCATCGTGGGAGATCGTGAGCTCCAGTGAGGTGGTGTTCCTGATTGGCTTATCCCTATTTGCAACCCATGCTGAAGTGAATTTTGGTACCGTGTTGAACCATATGCCAAGGTACCAGTTGGCGTTGTGTCCAGTCTGGAAGAAGCCAAGCGCGTACCTGCCATTGCTGGAGACGAGCTTGTTGTCGACGCCAAGTGCTTGGCCGGGCAAGATGGTGTCTGCCAGGGCGGAACTTGCTGGGGTGCGCAGGCACAAGAGGATGGTGAAAACAACGAGGAAGGGAGTCATGGTGAACTGAAGGTGGTGAGGGCGTGCAGAGGGCTTGTTGTTGCTGTGCAGAGGCTTAAAATGTTGGGACTGTGGTGTCAAGCCCAACATTCAAACTAGTATATGCAGATTCAAAAGTTTTTTCCAGTGGTGATGATGAAACGCCTCTTGCATAGCATGCACGGCAGGATTTGTGTGGTGGTAATGGAAAGGGTGGAGGAAGAAGAATGCTGGGGACATCAGCGCCAGACACTTGGTTCGCCGTGGAAATCTCGTCGTCGCTCTCCTCCAGCTACCCGGCAGACCCAGTCAGAAGAGGTCTTTGCACCTGAATAACAATTCGTTGGTTACTATAAATTGAGATATCGATGTGTGTGTGGTTTAATGATGAGAGCGACACTGTTCTTTTTGCACCCAACTGAAGTGCAATTGTAGCAAAAAGAAAACAAAAATAAACTACAAAAAAGGTGAAGCGCAATTACAACGAGGACAAGTTGCAATTCCATGAAAATAAAAATGTATTTGCAACAATTGCAAAACTAGTGAAGTACTACCTCTGTACCAAAATATATTTTTGTACAGAGGTACTCCCTCCGTTCCAAAATAGATGACCCAACTTTGTACTAACTTTAGTATAAAGTTGGGTCATCTATTTTGGAACGGAGGGAGTAGGTAACAATAAAATGGTGACTGAAAGTTCAGGAAAGTGACTGAAACTTAACAAAAGTAACTGACTGAAACTTAACAAAAAGAAATACTGAAACATAATTGGACATGTAAAAAAGAATGAAACTTCAAATGCTTAAAAATAAGGAGAGTCTAATTAATACAATTCTGCTGCTTTCATCTGTAAATAAAAGAAGAGATTGCGCTGCTTTAAATTCATCCGTCAACCATCATCTACCGGATAGTTAACTAGCACTGATTTTCACCAATATTCAGTTGGTGAAGGCACTTGTGTTGCACTTATGCACCCTCTCCCTCACCCCTCGTTCATCAATAATCGGCACTCACTTCTACTGCTACATAGTTCATAAGAAGAAGAAAAGTGGTCTATGTTGCTAGTTGTGCAAGGTTTAACATGTCGAGAACGCAAGAATAGATGGGAATAGGAGGTAGCAGGAAACTTAATTTGTGGCTAACAAGAAGATTGTTAGATCCTATTAGAGAACGTTGTCTCAACAGTAATCAACACAGGAGATAGATGCAGGATCTGTGTAGTATGACCTGCAGATCTGCAGCGAACACCTACATCTGGTGGAGGTGCTATTGACTCTCAGGAGCATCCTCACTGGCGTGTCGCCTACTCTGGTCGCTACTTTAAGGATGTTTGAGTATGCCCCGTTTTTCTGGCAACTCTGCGATGTTCTGGTTAAAAGCTCACAACACAGGCAATACAAAGGTGATAATTGTACTTCTATCGTCTATAAAATTTGTTCTGGATTGGATGCAATTGTGTTATTTTGAGTTTGGTTTGGCGGGTAGAAACATTTTTCATGAGATAACAGTTCAAAGATTCAGATTTTGCCGGATATTTTTGGGATGGGTGTCTTAACTTTCTATATGATCAATTGTGTCTGTCACTAATTAAACAAGATCATAGTCTTGGTGCAGAATGGTGTGGAGCTCTTTGATCTACAGCAAAAATCATCTCAAAGGTGTTAACAGTCAGACTGCAAAATTCAGCTTATTGATGTTATGCAGTCCAGATTTATTAAGGGGCGTCCGATTGTGGAAAAATTTATCCTTGCCTTGGTGATAGTACAATCAGCTGTCAAGAGGAAATTGCCAATGATTGTTTTGAAGTTGGATTTTCAAAAAGCCTTTAATACATTTCTTTGGGACTACTTGCTTGAAATCTTCGGTCACCGAAATTTCCTTGATGGCTAGATTAAATGGATCAAAACCATGCTCCGATCTGGGCAGGCTCAGGTTCTTATCAATGGCACCCATGGCTCTGGGGAAGCCATTTCTTTTGAGTTGGGAGTTCGGCAGGGTGATTCTCTTTTCCCATGTCTTTTCATTTTGGCTGCCGACGTCTTGCAGTGTATGTGTGCCAGAGAGTTCAACATTGGTCAGCTAATTCACCCGTTGGGAAGACACGACCCGTTCCCGGTGCTGAAATATGCAGATGGCATGCTGCTACTTGTTCATGGCACCACTGACCAAGCTCATATGATCAAGCACATCTTAACTGGCTTCTCGGACTTCTTGAAACTGAAAATTAATTATCATAAGAGCACGTCCGTTCCAGTCAATATTGAAAACACGACGGCGGATGAGATCGTGGACATTTTGGATTCCCTATAAGCTCTCTGCCATGTACCTACCTCGGAATTCCGATCTCCACTAACAAAATTCCGCAACATTTACTCCGACCCGTCATCCAAAATAGCGACAGGATATTACCGGGATGGATGACGAACCTTCTCTCTTGTGTTGGCCGGCTATAGATGGTTAATGCCATTTTACCAGCGATCCCTGGATATTTCATGTCCTGCATGATGCTGTCTGAAGAGAGTATCGAAAAAAATCGACAAGCTGTGTCAGTCGTTCCTCTGGAAAAATGCTAATGGGAGCCATTGCCTTGTGGCATGGGCTTACGAGATCTTACCCAAGGAGAGTGCCGGTTTGGGCGTTCGCAATCTAGTGGTACACAACTCTGCAATGTCGTGCAAGCTGATGCACCTCCTTTTGCAGGGCAGCAACATCCCATGTTGGAATTGGCTTCAAGCTTCATGCGATCGCCCTTTCAACCATGCTAAGCATAAACTGGATATTGTTGCTTGGGAGGACTCTCAAGTTGGTGATTCTGATGGTCATGGATGCCACGCATTGTGCACCAGTTGGCAGCTCTAACATACCATTCTGCCTGGACCGTTTGTATTCTGCTGATCTGTTCTTCTCATTCGCTATAGACAAATGCAGCTCATTGAAATCTCAGTTTGCTAACAACTCCTGGCCCGTTATTAAGCTTAAGCTAGTACTTTGCAACAATGGATGGTTGTTAGAGCTGTTCTTGCGATGTAAAGGCCGTGCATCTTGCAATTCCACAAAAAGAAAAATGTATTTCCAAGAAATGCAAAACTAGTTAAGTAACAATAAAAGGGTGACTGAAACTTAACATAAGTAACTAAAATCACAAAGGTGACTGAAACTTAACACAAAAATATACCAAAACTCTACTGGACACTTAAGAAAGACTAAAATTTCAAATGCTTAAAAATAAGGAGAATTGGTTAATACAATTATGCTACTTTCATCCATAAATAAAAGAAGAAGAGACTGTGCTGCTTTAAATTCATCCATCAACCATCATCTACTGGATAGTTAACTAGTGTTGATTTTCTCCAATATTCAGTTGGTGAAAGCACTTGTGTTGCACTTATACACCCTCGCGCTCACCCCTCAGTTGATAAATAATCGGCACTGGTAGTGCTACAGAGTTCATAAGATTAAGGAAAGTGTTCTACGTTGTTAGTTGTGCAAGCATGGGGAAGACATCCATGGAAGTTGATGCAAAGTTTGACATGCTGAGACCAGAAGAATAGATGGGAATGGGAGGTAGCAGGAAACTCAATTTGTGGTCAACAAGAATATTTTCAGGTGTTATCTGAGAGCTATGTACCAGAACTTAACGAACTCGGGCTGCAATGCAGGAGACATAGGTGGATGAACTATGAAGTGTGACTTGAAGGTTTTCTCCTACTGCTTCGTCTGTTGGAGGTGCTATTGACCCTCGTGAGCGTCCTCCGTGGGGTGCCACTTACTCCGATCGCTACTTTGAGGATGTTTGAGTATATATGCCCCAGTTTTCTGGCAGGTTTGCAATCTTTTGCTTAAAAAATGGCGACATGGACAATACAAAGTTGATATTTGCATTTCCATCATCTATCAGATTTGTTCTTGATCGGATAGTGGAAACTCAGAATGCTTATATAAATAAAATAATTATGTTCGGCAAATTTGAGGTGCCCACAAACAAAAATCAAATCACAAGGGTTACAAACCTAATTAAGACGACTAATGGTAAACCAGTATTGCACGCAATCAAATCAGGTCATATGTATGATGTATGCATTTTCTAGTGTCATGTAGCACACTTCTAGTGATCCTCACAACTTTTATAATCATCTCCTAGTGCATTAGAGCATAATTTGTTACAAACCTCTATTAAAAATTTGTATGAAAACTCCATACTCCGATAGATTATCCATCAGTCTGGCCCTCCACGGTGGATCTGGATCTCTCCATATAGTGATTGCTATTCTTCTTTCCCATTTCCCATTTCCCTTTTCACATTTTAACCTCTCGATTACTACTCCACGTATGGCTCACATCGTAGTCAAAGACCATGCGGCTTCATCCATCTACATGTCCTAGCCTATGTCCAGTGCCTAATGCCCATCCATCAAGCGTGCCCAACCAAGGGCCATCAACAGTACCACCTTCCCTGAGTTAAGACAGGCGGGCATTGGTTGTTGTGCTACATCAAGATATGTTAAATTCGCAAGCACATCTGGTTTTATGTTTTTAACTTAGAAATCTCCTATTTCTACATCCCTCCTCCCTTCGGTCCACAACATTTGAACCCTAGATTTGATGCTCCGCTAACTAAGGGTTTTTCTGTCTTTAAGATGTGTTTGATTTCCTTCTCTACTCTCATTCCACACTCGTTCTCAATAGGATAGCACACAAAATTTTCAATTATATACCACATGGCATCCAAAAACCTTGATAGATTGCCTATTTTTAGTATCCATCGATCAAAAAATAGTAGTTTAATCATTGACTATCATCAGGGACATGCATACTAACAAAATCTTGTAGAGCTTTCCAGACATTTGTACCGCATTTTCTTTTCTTGCTGAAAATAAAGAATTATGTTTAACCATTACGCACTTAATAAGAGAGAATTAAGTCATTAAGCTTAACCTTTTCTTTAAAAAGTAAAGCATCATTACTACCAGCCTCTACAACAGGGAATGATTCAGACGACCACCGAACACAAATTAGTTGTAAGTAATATATCGAAAGGCTCTAGTTTTCTATCTATTTTTCATAACTAAACACACAACACAGTCAAAGGGTCCTCCCAATAATCTGCTCAGTTTTCTTCCTACGTAGGATTGTTAGCACTCCTTAATTAGGGCCTTGATTTGCCACCACAAGCTCTTGTTCAAGTTGGTTGTGCTATGTGGAATTTACATTTGTCTGTGTCTATTGTACATGCGATCCGACATGTAGAGATAGTTAGGCATTCTATAGCAACTTCACATGAGTACGTGACCCGGCCTCCCTTCTTGCACCCTCCACGAACTGTGCAGTACCCAAATGCTCATAGCCGACCCATCTACCATCTCCGGTCAGTATCCTTATCCAGTAAGAGTAAATTTGTATTGTTTTACGTTTCAGACTTTCAGTTTACCACACCTTGTCATGCCCGTCCATGGGAGTGTATTGGGCGTGATGGATATGGACCGATGGCCTGTGGGACAACCAGTGACTTGGCTCCGCTTGCTACAAATGAAAGCAGCTTGAGCCAAGCGAGACATCAAACAGAAAGGACTGAACCTGTCTTGTTCCCCTGCCCTGCTCCCGCTCTACTCTGAATCCTCTGCTTTTCGGTGACTGCTCTCCACAAGCAGCAAGTGTCCCTTGGTGGCAGCTCTCCACAAGATGTATTTATATCATCCACCTTTTGTTCGACGACATCGTGGCCTCAGGCTATCACACACATCTGTCCATCCCCATCATTGTTTTGGTACCCATTAACACAGATATCTGCCCCTGCTTTTAAGATCCATGTGTACCCCATGTCCTTAAAAGGAGCTCCTTTCCTTATTCCCACTCATTCCACACACGTCCATGCCATTCAAAATTATCGCCTTCCATGTGAAGAGAGTTCAACACCTATGGTTTTATGATCTTCCTGATCCTACGTACCACCAGTGATGTTATCAAATACCTTGATGAATAATTTGTCTATGTGCTTGGATTCGTACGAATAGGAGGAATGGGAAAGTTCACTATATCCATGCCACTTGGTATATCATGAATCAAAGAGTGAAGATCTCCGAGGTAGCGTGTAAAAATTTGCTATTCCTACTTTCCTAGAAAGCAATTGTAAAAGTAGTCTCAGCGGTGATCTTCAAAATGTACTGGCCCCTTCCACCAGGCAATATAAGAAATATATTGTTTGCAAAGTTTTGAACGCAAGTGCTCAATCAATATTCGACTTATGTGATGCAAAATGACAGTATTAGGTAAATATTTTTAAACAAGAATCTATTGACAATATATAGCATTTGTAAAGAATGATCTGTTTTGCAGTAATATTAAGTAAATAGTTGGCATCACGAAAATTTTGTTACCAAGTAAACCCAAGCTAATTGTTTTCTCTCAAGAACAAGCAAGATTATTGTGTGTCTTTTCATTAATTAAGCTAGGAAGAAGAATGTTGAAGTTGCACAATGTGCTGGTCCAGCCACAAGACGGCGGACCATTAGACCGCCTTATACAATTAAAGGGGGCAGAGGGGCTATTCCTCGCCTGTTCGGCCACCACACTCCATAAATTCCATAAAGATAGCTGAACTCTAGTGTCATACTTTAGCTAGATGCGGTCAGCTGATTTTTAGTTTTGTGGTCACTAGATCTTCTGGCCCTTGGAACGTGCTTTAAGATTTGTGTAGTTTTTCTTTTTATATTTGTCACGCGTTTTGGTGGTCGTACTGGGCTCTTTGTATTCGACTAACCCCTATTTTGGGTCAGTCGATTTCCTTCTTGGGCTGGATTTTGGTGTGTGCATGCTTATTTCCATGTGTTTTTTTGCATGTGTATGCTATTTATTTATTTATTTATTTTCAGTTGAGTTATTTTCCTTTAAGTGTATTTCGGGATGTTGAGTATGTGTAAATGTATACATGCAAGTAATACAGTCAAATTACATTAGAGTACGGAAACTTCATTATTATATATATTCATTCTACATATTATAAAAGGCGCATCTTTGTGCTAATTGTTTTTTCTATTTTCTTTATTCTTACAGGTAATATAAAAAGCAATTTTTGTGTAAATATGTGCAAATTTTATTATTTATTATAATTATTATTTTCATCATGTTCTTCTTAAAAGGTAATACAAACACCAATAATTCATTCATTCTTAGACAACTTCATTTCTTATTTCCGTGTGTAGGTATACACACAAATACTATACAATATGTGTGTAAATGATGATTTATCTGTAAATTTTCTGCAATTTCTTTCATTATTTGTTTTAGCGTCGTTTTAATTTTCTTTATTATTAAGGGTAATACTAATGCCACTAATTCATTCTTCCTTAGAAAACTTATACTTTAATTTTGTTTTAGTTTTAATTTCATTTTCTTTCTTCTTTAAGGATAATACAATGCCACTAATACGTTCCTTCTTAAAAAGCTTCTTTGGTTGCAAAATTCCACTATTATATGCTTATTCTTGCATATTAAGAAAGTGTGTTTTTTTTGTATTTTTGTCATTATGTGTTTTTATTTGTTTCATTTTCTTTCTTCTTAAGGGGTAATGCCAATACCACTAATTCATGTTTTTTTATTTTTATTTACTTTTTATTTTATTTGCTTCTTCTTTAAGGGTAGTAAGAGTAACAACTCCACTAATTCATTTCTTCTTATGAAACTTTCTTTTTGTGAAAATTCCACTATTATAAGCTTATTTTTTGCATATCATCAAAAGCGCAATATCTGTGCTTGTTGTGTTGCAAGTTTGTCGTTCATTATCTGTTTTAAGGTGTTTCATTTTCTTCTTCTTAAAGGGTAATACCAATGCAATTAGTTCATTCTCCCTTAGAATTTTTTTATATTTTGATTTTATTTTAGTTTTTATTTTGTTTCTAACCTTCTCAAAGGGTGATACCTATGCCACTAATTTATTCTCCCTTAGAAAACTTCATTATTTTGATTTGGCTTATGTTTTTATTTCATTGTCCTTCTTCTTTAAGAAGAGTAATACTGATGCCACCAAGTCATTCCCTCTTAGAAACCTTCTTTTTTTGCTAAAGTTCCACTATTATACATTTATTCTTCCATATTATAAAAGATCGCAATTCATTTGTAAATTGTGTGCAAGTTTTGTCCTTATTTATTTTATCTTTATTTTCTTTCTTCTTAAAGGGTAATACTAACGCCAGTAATTCATTATTCCTTACAAAACTTCATATTTTGATTTTGTTTGATTTTTTATTTCATTGTTTTCTTCTTGAAGGACAATACCAATGTTCTTAATTCATTCCTTCTTATAAAAATAATTGTTGCAAAACTATACTATTATATGCTTATTATTGCATATTCTTAAAAACACAATTTATTTGTATTTGTCATTTTTTTATTTTAGTCTTCATTTTATTTTCTTACCATTGTTTCTAATTTATTCCTATTAGAAATCCTTTTTATTTATTTTTATTTTAGTACAATAGTATAGAACAGTCAAAACCTGGTGTGTGGCCTTCTGTCCAAGGCCCGACTTTGTTCTGATCCAAAAGAAGTAATCTATCATGAGACCAAAACTTTCAGTAGACAAAAATTCAGTGACGATGTTCGCTTTTTGTTCGGTCATAGGAATGGACTGCAATAAATAGCTCATGAACGTGCCGCCTTTGGTGCTGACCACACTAGGCCCAGGCAGGTTTGGCTGAATGCTTTGCTAGTTGCTGTACGCATGAGTTTGGGGCTTTGGACAACATGTTTGGATGTTTGGTGACCCTGAAAGTTAACAAAATATTTTTTCTTTGGCCTAAAAAAATTGACTGACCTAAATTATAATTTCAGTCGACTGACCGTTAGTCGCTCCCCTAGTGTCACGCACGGCCTCGGCTGGCAAACTGGATTGTTACTCGAATACCCTACTGTTGATTTCAAACCAGATGAACTAGAGGCAAGCCGTGATCACCGAGTTTACCATTTTCCGCTACTTGCCTCGCACCACCGCGGTCACCCGTGGCCACCATTCATGGAGCTGGACTTGGGTCATCGGCATGAATCAGTGTAGCCGGAGAGGCAACAGCAGCAAGAACCACACCTCCCTCTAGAAAGGACATCTCCGAGTAGCATATAAGGTTGTGGTCCTCAGGTAGTTTTTTTTTGAAAAATACCCCCACTTTATTAATTGCAAATAACTGTTACATCATCTATAAAAAGCGGTACAATGTCCTCCAATGGCTCCTCGAACCAATCACTAGTTGCGGAAAATTTAACTAATCTAGCAAGTTTATGGGCAACCTTATTCGCTTCTTTATAACAATGTTCAAATCTAGTAAGAGAAAAATCACAAGCTAGAAAATAACAATCCTCAAAAACTGCCGTTGCCGCTTCTGCAGACCATCCTCCATTCTTCATTGTATCAATGACCTCCGTATTACCAGAGTTAATAACAAGCCGGTTGCAGCCCGCTCTTTGTGCAAGAGACAAGCCAAACCTTAGAGCCCAAGGTTCTGTCAGAACATCAGCGCACCAATCAATCTTCCAGTTTTCACCCACAATGAAATTTCCTTTGTCGTCTCTAAGTACAACACCCGCTGTGCCCCTAAGCATATCTTGATCAAACGACGCATCCACATTTAACTTAACAAAACCCCTTGGAGGTTTACTCCACCCTTCTTTTTTGTTGTAAGCATTAGGTGAGTGAGCATTGATAAAATTTGCCGTTATAGCAGGAGCCCCCATTGAAGTCTGGCTTGCATCCTGGGACTTTCCCTCATGAACCAAGTTACGTCTATCCCATCATAAGTACCAAGCAGTTATGGCAATCAGCTCACGAACATTTCGAATACCCAAACTAGATGTTTCTTGATCCGACATAAGGAGCAAGAACTCAAGAACTACCTCACCAACACGATCAATAGCACAAGCTATGTTAATCACGTCGTGCAATCCCAACTTATTCCAAACCTCCTTTGCTTTCTGACAAAGAAACAACACGTGTTACGTATCTTCCGGCCCATTAGAACAGGACGGGCATGTAGGCGAAGTTTTTATGCATCTGTTGGCGAGCGTAGCACGACAAGGGAGAGTTCCATGTAACGTACCTTCTGTTTTGCAGGCACGTATCTTTCCTATCAACGTCACCCGGGTTCAACTAGCAGAGCGTCATGCTCAAAAAAAAAAACTAGCAAAGCGTCTGCGTCTTTTTTTTCATGAAAAGGGGTTTCCCCCCACCCCAACTTTTTATAGAAAGCCAAGGCAAAACAACCAGTTACGGACTGTTAAACAGAGCTCGACGACAGAGAGTAGCTGCCGCAGATAGAGAGGGTTTAGCCCTATTACAAGCTCAGGATAGTTCAAACACAAGTAACATCGACTACAGCTCCATACTGAGAAAGAGCACTAGGATCTCCACGCAATCCTAAGCAACCACTAGTAGAAAAAGGGTCAAGTGTGAAGCACAATAGTGCCAGTTTGAATTTCAGCCGGCACTAATGTGTACACTAGTGCCGGTTCGTGGCGGCGATCAATAGCACCGGTTCGTGGCGAACCTTTAGTACCGGTTCATGCCACGGACCGGTACTAAAGAGGCCGTGTCAGCCTGCGGTCAGGCTATGGCCCCACCATCACCATTTAGTGCCGGTTCGTACCACGAACCGGTACTAATGAGGTTATGGCAAGCTGTTTTTAGTCCCACCTCGCTCCCCTAACAAGCCTTTTACCACCTTAAATATGTTATTTCTCAAACTATCACAAGCACTTGGTCTTCATTGAACTCTATGTGTAGAATTTGTGGCCGCAATATGAGTCTTCATCGGTTTATAAATCGTTGATGACTCATATTGACAATTCAGATTGTACACACAAAGATAATTGATGATTAAAATATTTTTGATGTTATAAGATCATATTGACAATTTAGACTGTAAAGAAATATAAGATCATGATCTAAATGCTCTTATATTTTTTTGCGTTCAGTATGCACCATTCAAAGCGACGCCATCAACTTTCAACCGTTTATGCCTTCATTTGCTATTTTTCATGCATTTAATGATTTGTTTTGAGAACTAAATGATCTGGAAATTGAAAAGCACTACAAATGAACTCTGAAAAAGTTGAAACTTGGCATGGTATCATCATTTCACCTACATATCATGTTCAAAAAAGTAGAGAGGGTTACGGCAAAAACTGGATGCACTTCGTTTAGAAACTGGACAATCTCTTTCGAAGTATTCGGGTTTATAACGAAATTAAACTCATCTGTTACAAAAGCATTTCATTTTTTAAACTTATTACAACTCCAGACTTTTTGTGCATTCAGTATGCACCATTCAACTGCTAGGCGGGAGGAGCTCTTAAGTACCGGGTTCCAACTGCTAGGCGGGAGGAGCTGTTTAGTACCGGTTTGTGGCGAACCTTTAGCACCGGTTCGTGCCACGAACTGGTACTAATGAGGTTGTGTCAGGTAAGGCTGGGGCCCCACGAGCACCTTTAGTACCGGTTCATGGATGAACCAGTACTACAGTTTCTTAGTAAGCTGTTTTTTAGTCCCACCTCGCGAAGAGAGAGGGACTAGGAGCGGTTTATAAGCCCTGAGTGCAGAGACGATGAAGAAGAGGCTCAATGCTCACGTTGTTAGCTTCAAGCCTTCAGAATATGGTAGACTGCACGGAGCTATGCGCAGTGCAGTTTACACTATTCCGAAAGGCTTGAAGCAAATTAACGAGCATTGCACCTCTTTTTTATTTTTAATAACTTATTACAACTCCGGACTTCTTCTGTTATGGCAAAAACTAATTGCACGTCGGCATTTTTTTAAAACTTTGGTTATAACTCCAGACTTTGACCATCAAGTTTTGCGTAAAAAGAAAAATAGCAGAAAAAAAACTATAGCTGAAAAGAAAAAAACTATGTAAAATGACCGTGAAATTGAAAATCACTACAAAATGTTGAATTTTGGCAAACTAGATGAAAAACTACTCACAAATAAATAGAACAAAATAAATATAACAGAAAAGAAAAAACTATACAAAAAACTACACAGAAATAAATAGAAGAAAATAAAGCAGAAAAGAAAAAAACTATAAAAAAAATTGGGGCACTGCCGGGCCTGCTAGGCCACGGGCGTGCAATTACAGGCCTTAAAGGCCCAACAGACTCACAGGGCAGCGCGTAGAATTTAGGCCCACAAGCCTGCTATATAGAGGAGTTCAAAGAGGTAGCCGCGGCTGGGTTTATAAACCAGTGCGGCTGCCCTTCGCCCGGCGAGGTGGGACTAAACTTTGGGGTGGCAGCGCGAGGCCTTTAGTACCGGTTGGTGGCTCCAACCGGTACCCTTTAGTACCGGTTGGAGCCACCAACCGGTACTAAAGGCCTACTCTTCCCGCCTCTTGGCCTGGCCAAAGTTGGCCTTTAGTACCGGTTGGTGGCTCCAACCGGTACTAAAGGCCCATCCTATATATATAGCACTTACGAAAATTTCAGTTACATATCCCCACTTCGTCTCCAACCTCTCGCGACATCGCCGCGCGCCGCTCGATCCCGTCGTCGCCGCCCGTCGCCCGTCGTCCATCGTTGTCGTCGCTGTCCCCGCTTGCCGTCCGTTGCTGCTCGCGCCGCCGCTCAACGCCGCCGCCCGTCGTTGCTGGCCATGATCCCAGACGTCTCGCGCCCAGACCCGTCGCTTCCAGACGCCGCCGCTTGCCGCCAAGACGCCGGGCGCTTCGTCACAGACAAGATGGGCGTGACGGGCGGCGTACACACACATACACATATACACACATACACACACTACACACACACACACACACACATTTTTTACTTATTTTCTGTTTTCTGTTTTTTAGAAAATTTAATTAGATATTAATTAGCTAGGTATGTGAGATTTGAACTAGTTGAATAATTAATATAACTAGTTTATTTTTAGTAAGAAAATTGTCGAACTAGTTTATTTAGGTATATATATGAGATTTGAACTAGTTGAATAATTAATATAACTAGTTTATTTTTAGTAAGAAAATTGTCGAACTAGTTTATTTAGGTATTTGAGATTTGAACTAGTTGAATAATTAATATAACTAGTTTATTTTTAGTAAGAAAATTGCCGAACTAGTTTATTTAGGTATTTGAGATTTGAACTAGTTGAATAATTAATATAACTAGTTTATTTTTAGTTAGATATATATTTGAATTGGCTAGATATTAATTAATGTCAGATCGTAATAAGTGTTTAATGTTTCACCTATATGAACATATAGGAAATGTCATCTGACAACGAAAAAGATTTCATTATGTGCGAACACTGTGAAGACCAGCGCGGCCTGTGCGACAGAAATTTCCTTGTTGATGGTAGGCGCTTCAGCATCAAGCTGAATGAGACATTCGAAGTGGATAAAGTAAGTCACACCGACAATTATTATTTGAATGCAAAACATATGCTTCATTTGCTTCAACTTATAATTTTAAAGCATGACTTATGCTTCATTTGCTTCAACTTATAATTTTAATTTTTCACTATTCTACTAGCGCATCCCCTGCCATGTAAGAATTTTTGTCTTGGATAAGATAGGTTTTAGTGCTATAGATGATATGGAGGTAAAGAGAGTTTACTTGAAGACGGAGCATGGGTATACTTCACTACTACGAAAAGGCCTACTAATGGCGCACCTAATTTGGCCATTAATGGCGCTGGTGCGTCATTAGTGCCACGCCATTAGTATATTTTACTAATGGCGCACCACTGGTGCGCCATTAGTATCTGGTGTACTAATGGCGCACCAGTGAATGCGCCATTAGTATATACAACAGTGCGCCATTAGTATGCCTCCCAGGGGGCCATGTATACCCAGGTGCTTTGGCATACTAATGGCGCACAACGGCAAGATGCGCCATTAGTAACTTCGGCATACTAATGGCGCACTGTTTAATGATGCACCATTAGTATCCTTTGGCATACTAATGGCGCACTGTGATGTGATGCGCCATTAGTATGAATATTAGGTTTTTTTTATTTTTTTATTTTCTGTTTTTTGCACAGGTTACAAAATGTATAATTGGACAAAATATAGACAGCACACAACAACAATAGATTCATCGAATACAATAAAAGATTAGTCTCTGAATACAATTCATCATATTAGTCTCTGAATACAATTCATCATATTAGTCTTCGAATTGAAAAGACCGAACAAAGATAGAACATTATATTACAAGTCTCGAGACCGCGAGTAGCGAGTTTGTCTTCACATTACAAGTCGATATCGATCATCTAAACTACCATCACATAGAAGAGAGCTGCGTCATCACGATGAGCATCATCACGATGAAACTTCGTCTTCATCCGGTTCCTCCAACGCCTCCTCCCTCTCCGCTAGATAGCGGGCGTATCTAGATTCGGCCTCGGCCCTAGTGGTGTACCCTTTGTAACTGTTACCGCTGAATCGGTGAACCTGTCTCCGACACTCCTCCCGATCGTCGTGAACTCAGGAACCTTACCCTTGTACCACGACATCTGACGGCATCGCTATGCACTAGCCAAGCGAAGCGTTAGTACCAATTCACAGACAATACATAAGCAATATATAAGTATGCAAGCGAGCGATCGGAAGAGAAAAGCAAGACATTGATAGCATCGATTACATCTAAGTTGAACGACTCTCGAAACCAAAGAGACATACTACAAGTTCATTAACGTTTAATTACAACATGAGCCAATCGATGTTTCAGAACTAGACACAACATCACTGCTTTCGACTCGACTCAAGGGACGGAGCGTGGATGAAGCCGCCGTCTATCGTGGGAGTCATGAAAGAACGGGCGTTGTCAGCCTGCATTTGTAGCATTGTGTCGATGTCACTTTGTTGGACGGTTGATTTCTGAGGTAGAACTGCCCGAGTGCGAAGGACATCTTGATGGATGATTTCCGCAAACTCCATTTGGATGCGAAAGAATTCTTGTCCGATGTCCGGCGTCTGGATTGCCGACACGCCGCGGCCCAATCTTTGAGTTTACTCGGTAGCGAAGTTAATGATGGTCCCGTCGATCGCCCGCATGTGATGGATGGCGTAGTAGGCACCCTTCGACCGCCCGGTGACTTGGCAATGAGCGAGCGTCGTATTGTGGGAGAACACGTGCTTGCCGTGCTTACGAATAGGCACGGTGAAGGTGCCTCCAGATTGGGCGTGGCAGGAGAACATCATCAAGAACCTTCTTGACATTTGTGTAGTCTACCTTCGGTGACGGTCGGGGTCGAAATACGTGGCCATGGAATATTTGGGGCTTAGGAGGATGGCGTGCAATGTGTGTCACTTTGCAGAAAACACGGAATGTTAAAAGAAAAAGCGATCAAAGTCTAAGAATTCATATGTTACGGGCGGTTGAGGGAGGACTTACTCGGGAAAGTAAGGCACGAGGAAGTTATCCTTATCTTGGTTTGCCAGAATGACGCCTTCGAGGTAAGAACTTCGCGACTTGCGGTCCCAGCGTTGCCCAAGATCTTGGCACGCATGTAGAAGGGTCGACTATCCACGATGTCCGGGGTCTTGTCGCGAATGATCCGCATCTCCATACTCAGCGAAAATAGCCGAACGAAGGTGTAGTGCAGCGGATGAAGGTTCAACATAGCGTGGATGTCCTCAAACCGCAGGACGATCGTACGCCCGATGGAGTTATCCACAAAGCGCTTGCCCTCTGGCACCTTGGCCACGAAAACCGGGTATGCCACATCCTTCTCTCTGAGACGCCGCTTCTCCAAAGAAAGAACGCTGTCATGCAGACTCCGCATAGCACCGGTTGCAGCATTGAGCATATTTGTCGGTAGCATCTCCCTACCCGCCACATGCACCCTCCTCGAGATATCCTCAGGTGAAGGTGGCCCGTCCTGGGCAGGGATCGTACTCGGTGCCGGGTGGCCCGCACCCTTGTTAGTCTTTCTTTTGCGTGCCTTCTTCTTCTCCTGTAATGGGACCGAGTTCTACTCACAGACCGCCTTCTTGAGTGTGTTGGGGCTGATAATATTTCGCACCACGCCTATCTGAGGCTCGGTGAAGTCGGCAGCTGGAGGCGTCTTCTGACAGCTGAACGGCAGACGCCTGTTGCAACTTGGGTTCTCCGCGGTACCAGCTAGATCGCGCCGCGTCTTTTGTTGGGTTGGGTTCTTGAGAAGGAGGCCCCATGAAGTCGCCACCATACCCATGATCGGCAAAATCTTGATCGGCGTTGGCAAATGTATCGTCGTCGTCGTCGTTACGATCCTGTGCCATATGCATGTTTGGATCGATGGCATAGGGATGTCCGGCACCGTTGCGGCGGTCTTGCCATGGGGCCGACTTGGCGGCTTGACACGACCGGGCGGTGTTGTCTTTGGGGTGGTGTCCCCGCCCCAAACGAATCTAGCTCTTCGCCAAAGCGAGGGGCCAACTCAGGCGCTGAGGGTCATCACGTCATCATCGTCCGCCCCGACGGGTCGAATCAGAGGTAACACCTCGTCGCAGCCTGGCAGCACACGAACCAGTTCAACCCTAAACAAGTTGGGTGGCATCTGGGTACCGTGGAACAAGGGGTTGCCCGGTTGAACGATTTTGCCCTTGGCGACATCGACCAACTCATTGTTCACGAAGTGCGTGAGAGTGCACGGAACATCGGCGGCGCCCTGCGAAAACATGTAGGGCGTCAGGGATGCCCAGTAAAAGGCAAGGAGATGAAGTCCTCGACCGAGAGAGGCTTAATTAGTTACCGTGATGATGGCGTCGAGCTCGGCTAATGTCGAGGCACCGCCAACGGCGGGCGTGCAGTTGACGGAGGGGCCGCTTGCTGCAGAGGTGCCGGCCAGCGTACACCCGGGTGCATTAAGCTCCCGTGCCGGCGTCGGAGACACCAATGCCGCCTCCGCCGGAGACACCAATGGCCCCGCCATCGCATTCTGCGAGTTGCTGGCCGTGAAGCTAGGAATCGGGAGCGGCCCCTGTTGGCCGCCCGCAATCCACACACTCAACCCCTGGATCAAGGTAGGCACAATGGCGGTGATCGCCGCTCCGAGTTGTTGTTGCACTTGCTCTTGGACAATCTCCGGAATCCGCGCCACCTGTGCCTTGAGTTCTTGAACCTCGCGCGCCTGGCTTTCCGAGTTGGTCTTTTTCTCCTTCCGCACACCAGTGGTATAGTATGACCCCCATTTTGTGGACAAGCCTTTGCCGCCACACGACCGGTGACGTCGGCTTCGAGCTTATCCTTGTTCTTCATTACATTCAACGCCCTATTTAGAGTGGTGTCCCAAGGGTTGCTCTTAGTCGACCCAGCGCTCGCTTTCGATCGCTGCGGAAGGAATGTGAACCATTTAGAAATTTGGCTTCATTAATTAGAATGCAACCATATGGAGCTAATTACCCCGGGGTGGTATTCCTTACGAGAACAACCTCAAGCGCCCTGGTCTTGGATCCGTGGTAAGCTCCTTTGTTTTGGGTCCTTCTTGTACAGGGCCCCGACAAAGTTCCTGATGCCTTGTCACCGTATGTATCGAAGAGGCGGTAGGCCTTGCTCGACGCGCTCGCGTCCTCCTTGTCCCATATAGGCTCCGCCACTCTGTAACCGCCCGGGCGAGGTGGGATAGCGATCGAGATGGAGGGGATCGAGATGGAGGGATCGAGTGTCCATGAAATTAAAAAATATTCATGATAGTTCAAAATTGCCCATGAAATACAATCGAGAAATGAAGTCTCTGATTTAAATACAATCGATCTTAGCTAGCTATCTCTTCACAATCTTCTTGCCCTTCTTTTTTCGCAAATGGAGTTCTTCTATGGAGCAGACGTCCTTTAGGTAGGGTGGTCCCGCTTCTTCTTGTGGTGTATGCTGCTACTTCATCATCGTCGTCATGTTCGATCCTCGGTCGCCCGTACTTGTCGAAGTCTTGCTCATTGGCTACTCAATCCATTCCGATGATCTTCCTTTTTCCTCTCCTCACGACAACACGACTGCGCTTTGGCGGGTCGGTAATTAAGAAGCATTGGTCAACTTGGGAAGCCAATACCCATGGATCATTTTTCAGCGGTGACATTTGCGCCCATGATCTTGATTTGGCTTCGGGTATAACCATGGTGGTGAAATACCGGTCTTCTTTTATGACGTTCTTGGCCCATCGACACGGAACATGGGACCTTCTCTCCAGTAGCTCGGCTCCCAGATCTCCTCGATCCTTCCGTAGTATCTGTCCTTGTCGTTACGGTGTAGGATTCCATCGTTACCCCGAGTTACGATAACCATCGCTCTTCATGTCCTTGGCCTCGGTGTAGAATGTGTAGCCGTTGATATAAATGCGCCTCATAGGTCATCGGTAGTGCTCGGCCACTGTGACAAGGCGAATATGAGTTGTTCTTCTGCGGAAGAATCCTCATGTAAAGGGTACGACAGAAGCTTCTGCTTGAACCAACGCGTGAAACATGAGTTGTGCTCTTTGAGTATATCTCCGTCCGTCCTCTGTTGGCCTCGGTCATTGTACGTCTTCTTAATAAAGGTTCTATGCTCTACCACCCAAGGATCGACCACGTCTATGTGTTGTAGCGCGAGTAGGTTTGCTCTTTCAAAGTCGGCGAGTCGACCCTCGAAGTCGACATGCATTTCGCGGCGACCCTCACGATAACCCCATCCAGCGAGCCTGCCGAGGTGCTGTTAACAGGCGAGACCAGCGGGGTTCTCGATGCCTAGATAATTCGTGCGATGGGAGACACACTCTTGATCGAAAAGCCCCTGGCTATGCTTCCTTCTGGGCGTGACATGTTGCGACGTATCCTTTGATGACACCAATCATCCTTTCGAGCGGCATCATGCTTTGTGCGAGGAGCGTCGGCCCGAGTTGGATGATATCCTCCACTATATGGACCAGCAGATGCACCATAACGTCGAAGAATGCGGGCGGAAGTACATCTCAAACTCGCATAGTATCACCACGATCTCTTCCTGTAGCCTTCCGAGTTGCCTCACGCCAATCGACTTCCGAGATGACGTCAAAGAAGTTGCATAGGCCAAATAGCGTTTCACGGACGTGCGTGTCCATGATCCCACGGATTGCAACTAGAAGTATCTGCGTCATCAGCACGTGACAGTCGTGAGACTTCATCCCGCAGAACTTCGCTTGTTGGGTCTAGGTATCTGCTTATCTTCCCCGCCTAACCGTAAGGAAGTTTTACTCCTAGGAGGCAGGTGAAAAACTGCTCGATCTCCTCCTGACTTAGAGTGAAGCACGCGGGAGGGTAGTCATTTCCGGTCTTCTTGGCCTTTTTGCCTTTGCGACGACTTTACGTGTCCTGCTTCGCCTCATCATCATCATCATCATCATCATCATTAGCGTGAAGCTCCTGCACGATGCCCATTGATTTCAAGTCTGCCCTTGCTTTCGGCCCATCTTTGGTCCTCTCGGCATGTTGAGCGGTACCAAGCAGACTCGCACACGTTCTTCGTGATATGCATGATCAAGGCTGTGAGGCACACGGTGGATCTTCCAAAGACGGCAAGTCCCAGAAAACAGACCTCGTTTTCCATACCTTCAGCAGCGGCTCTGGCGCCTTTCGCTTCTTTCCCGGCTCTGGCGCCTTTTGCTTCTTTCCCGGCAGTGGGCAGTCTTTCCAATTTTTCAACAACTTGTCTATTTCCTCGCCGCTCCTCGTACACGGGCGTTTTCGGGGTTCGGTTTCACCATCGAACAGATCCTTGCGTTTCCTCCACGGGTCATCGTCGCGAAGCCACCTTCGATGTCCCATGAACACGTTTTCGAAGACCCGGGATCTCTATCTAGCTGGCGATACAATGTGTCATCCATGCACCTTACGCATCCGGAAAATCCGTGGACTACCCGCCCGAGATATCCGTAATCGAGATAGTCGTGCACCGTCGTGAGCGGTGCGGCTCTCATAGGGAAATATTCTTTCTCTGCGGCGTCCACGTATTGGTGGCGTTTTCCACAGCGTGTCAAGCTCCTCTTTCAGCAGCCCTAGATACAGATTGATGTCGTTCCCTGGTTGTTTCGGCCCTTCAATTAGCATACTCATGTGAATGTACTTCCTCTTCATGCACAACCAGGGGGAAGGTTGTACATCCACACAAACACGGGCAGGTGCTATGTGTGCTTCTCTGCTGCCAAAGCGGATTGACTCCATCGGTGCTCGCGCCCAGCACGATGTTCCTTGGATCGTTCCCAAATTCTGAGTCTTCAAAGTTCAACGCTTGCCACTCGCTCGCATCCTTAGGGTGACTCAACATCTTGTCTTTTTTATCTATCTCCGGATCATTTGCGTCATCTTCTCGCTTCTTCTCCTCCCTATCCGCGTGCCAACGCAGGAGCTTTGCTACCTTAGGTTCCGCGAAATACCGCTGCAGATGAGGAGTGATCGGAAAGTACCACACCACTTTTCGAGGAGCTTTCTTCCTCTTCTTGTATCGAGTGACACCGCACACCGGACATATGGTAGACTCCGCGTGCTCGTCCCGATAAATGATGCAATTGTTCATGCACACATGGTATTCCACGTCGTGCGTAAATCGAGAGGACACACGATTTTCTTCGCCTCCTCCAAACTGGTCGGGCACTTGTTCCCCTTGGGAAGACGTTCGTGCGAATGACATGTTCTCGTCGAAGCATCGTCGGTCATTTTGTGTTTTACCTTCATCTCGAGCCATGAGCGTTACTTTCGGTGGTATACTCGGGCCTGCATCCTTCATACAATGGAGTAACTGCGTCTAACTCAAGTTGATCCATCTTGGCTTTCTCTCGGGCGGCAGCTCTGGCGTTATCCGTCTGCTTGAGAAGCAGCTCTTGAATATGAGGGTCCTGCACCCAGCCCATCGATGGTCCAGTAAATGCACTCGCCCGGCATCATCATCTTCATGATCATGCCCGTCGTCTGCTCCGACATCTTCCTCATCATCATGTCCTGCATCTTCTACATGATGATCGTGTATAGCATCACCGTCGTGATCATCTCCTCAGGGATTCTTCGTCTTCTCGCCCGCCCGAGCCACGGTGGTTGTCTTGCTGCCCTTCCTCATTTCTTGCCCGGCCCCCATAGACGACTTCATAGTCATCTTCATCACCTTGCCACCGATAGCCATCCATGAAACCACGCAAGAGCAGGTGGTCCTGTACCTGCCGAATCCGGCTCCGCAATAAGGCTCTTCACTTGCATCTTCGACACGGACATCTTATCTCCGTCTCGTTCTTTTGAAGCATCTCGGCCTTCGCGGACCTCAAAAACCTATTCACGATGCCTTCGGTCAATCGTGTGGACCATGGTCGCTTCAAGGTAGAGCAAAAGCGATATTTTAGAACCAAACAAAAATTTGGCATGACTTTCCCTAAAATAGGACCAAAAAGAATGCTTAATGCCAAAATTCTCGCTGAAAGCGAAATGAATCAACATTCCGCAAAATATTGGCAACTATCGCATTTCAAATACGGTACACCTCCAAACACAAACACATATGCAACACCACAAACATATGCAACACCACAAACATACATAGATCTAGCTAGGCCATAAAAGTGCATGTGCACATTGTTGTAGGGAGAACAACATAAATATAGCTTCCCCTTACTTACCTATGAAAACAAGGTAATTTAACCACTTAATTTGAATGAATCTATGGTGGAAATGAGGTGAAAAGAGGAGGCACCGAGACAAGGAGGAGGTGGAGAGAATGAAGTGGGGAGAAAGTGAGTGTGGGTAGGAGAGGCTGTCCAAAATATCTAGTTGTTGCCCACTTACTAATGGCGCACCAGCAATAAATGCGCCATTAATAATCCAGGTTACAAATGGCGCACCCTCTGGAGGTGCCCCATTAGTAGTTTTTCGAAAAAAAATTAAAAATGGCGCACTGATACGCAGTGCGCCATTACTAGTTTAAAATAGTAATGGAGCACGGTTGATCGATCGCCATTAGTAGTATTCGAAAAAAGGAATAAAAAATATAATAAAAAAAACAACATTAGTGGCGCACATGCGGAAGGGTGCGCCATTAGTAGTTACAACTACTAATGGCGCACTTTATCTGGATGCGCCATTAGTATGTTTGGACAGGCGCACTAGTTCAAAAATAAAATTGATACTAATGGCGCACCCTTTGCCTGGTGCGCCATTAGTAGTTTTAACACTAATGGCGTATCAGCAGGTGGTGCGCCATTAGTATATACTAATGGCGCACCAACTGTCTGGTGCGCCATTAGTGTCAATCCCATCTATAGCCCTTTTTCTAGTAGTGCTTTCAACGTCAAATTATATAATGGAGACACATACACCCATTTTGAATGCAAAACTTGGCAAGCACTATGCAAGGCTTATGCATTTGAGCCTGATATGGTTATCACCTTTGATATTCGTCCGGAAGATGATATTGAAGGTAATATAGACATCTGGGTTGATGTGCAAACGCCTCCAGTTCTACCATTATGTGAGTTTTTCTCAACCATGCATGCATATGTTTATGTCTTTGATACAGTTTATTCAAAAATAGTTGACAACTAATTTGTATTGTTAGCTTATTTCGGTTCAAGCAAACATGTCCGGTAGCTTGGTAGACAGGACCTACTACTGCCCAGGCTCAACTAAACTGCGAGGAGATAAGTCATTATGTTTCATGGCTTGAGGATCTTAATACTGTCAAGACAAAATTTTTTCCTGAACTTAGAAATGTTAGTACTCAAAACGTGCGACCAATAGTGATCGTATTGAACTACGGTCACATCTATAATCGAAAGATGGTAAGATTTTAACTATTTGTCCTTAATTAGTGCATCTTTGCATACATTATTTTTGAAGCTAAACTTTCATTGCTTAGTATATTAATTACTATACGATGTTCTTTCATCAATAGGGACTTCCGATGACAGTTGTGCCTCAGTGGATCGAGACAAAAGGTCGCATGTCAATGGTTAGCTTACGACCAAGATTTCCTACATTACACATGAGTGCATTCAGGATTTCTGAAAGCGAAGAATGCTTAATAGTGAAAGATTGGAGCAAAATTGTAAACGATCGCGAGAGAAGTACTAGGGGCAACAAGGAGAAGCGCAACCCAAGATTAGGAGACAGATTCATCTGCATGCTCGATATGATGAAGATGGAGAGCTATACATGTTCTATACTATTCTACGAGAGGGAGCAACAGGAGTAGCTAGTTCATGCTCTTAATTAATTAGTACTTGTCCTCTCTCATGCATGTCCGTATTGTCCTGAACTTGATGTTGGTGATGATTATGTTGAACTTCGATGATATCTTTGCTTCATTACAAAGTGAACTCGATGATTATGTTGGTGATTAGATAGCTAAGCGGTAATGACTATGATGATTAAATAGTAGTGGTAACTATAATGACGACTATGATGATTTTTAGCTAGCTAAAGTTTATTTATTTATTAATATGCGATCATGATGATGATGATGATGATGACCACTACAACTCACTATAATGTAAAACAATCCTAAATTAAATTGATAACACAAATTTAATTGAAAAATAAAAAATAAAACAAAAACCCACAAACATTTAGTACGGTTGGTGTTACCAACCGGTACTAAAACTCCGACCCCGGAGCTGCCTCGTGCCACGTGGTTGGCCTTTAGCACCGATGCGTCTTGAACCGGTACTAAAGGGGCGGGGCTTTAGTGACCACACTTTAGTGCGGTTGTGGAACCGCACTAAAGGGCCTTACTGAACCGGTGCTATTGCGGTTACGCACTAGTGAACTCCCTCTTGGTGGTCCAAAAGCCTTAAGCATCGGAGAATGGCGCACCTGCGCCTCGGAACATAGCACTTTCCACTTCTTGATTGTCGCCCCAAACAGGTCCAGGACACACCTCATGCTTCGCCATCTTCGCCCCTGGAAAACAAAATCATTCCGAAGACGCCATAAGCTCCACAAGGCAGCAGCAGAAACAATATTCAAGGCTTCACAATGTTTCCTTCTCTTCCAGAAGGAAGTTAATTTATCAAAATAGTTAGGAACATTTATCACAAAGATATCAGCAATTAAGCTCCACATGATTCAGCAACAACGCAATCAAAAACAGATGCTTTGAATAGATTCGAGTTCACAAAAAGACACATGACATGTCCTCAACATGCCTACGTTTAGCTAAATTATCTCCGTAAGACTCTTGTTATAATAAATCAGCCAGAGAAAGACATGTATATTTGGAGGCACTTTGATCTTCCATATGTCATCTCTAATGATAGAAGGAATCCTCCACAGTTGATTAGTTTGTAAAAGGATTTGACAGAGTACTTGTTAGAAGAATCTAACATCCAGAGAGGTTGATCTGGCGAGGCGGACAAGCACACAGTCTTAACAATCTCATTGAGCTCCTCCCATCTAACTAATGTATTCTCAGCGACAAATCTCCTAAATGTTAACCGAAGCTCACCATCCACCCAGACACTGGGGCCAGGTAGCCTCCTGTTGATGGCAAATCTTTGTAAAGATCCCAAAATGCAGTTTTCAAAGAGCAATCTCCTGCCCGGATGTCATGCCAAAAGGCAATGCTATTCCCATCCCAGGAACCCATCTATAGAAGTTCTTAGCAGCTGCAAGGGCCCAAGATAAACTCTTCATAAATGGAGAACCAAGAACCACCCTAGTATTAAAAAATTAGGACAAGTGGTATTATATTTATACTTCAACAATTTCTTCCAATCCTTTGTCCCTTTAGTCATAAAATCTTTTTCCCCACGATGCCAAGAGAGCCATGTTAAATTCTCTAAGATTGGGTACCCCCAAGCCACCAAACTCTTTTCTCCTAGAGATCAGCCCCCAATTAGCAAGGTGGTATTTATGAGAATCCCCCATGTTGCCCCAAAAGAAATGAGACATTTGAGAAGTAATCATATCAATTGCCCATTTGGGAAATTTCACAATAGAAATAAGATAAGAAGGAATACTAGCAATGCATGTGGTAAGCAAAATCAATTTCCCTTTGTAAGATAAAAATCTTCCCAACCAGCCCGAGATGTTCTTAATAATCCTATCAATAATGGGTTGAAGGTCCTCCCTCCTCAACTTTTTAAAGTGAAGGGGGACACCTAAATATTTGAAAGGGAAATCCCCCATCTGGCAGCAAAAAACTTGGGCAAATTCATTAGACAGCTGTTCAGAGATATTAATAGCATGCAAATCACTTTTATGGAAATTAATTTTCAAGCCTCACAAATGTTTAAAGCATGAAAGAATCCACTTCAAATTTTTAGCATAGTCCAATGAAGTCTCTAAAAACAAGATGGTGTCATCCGCATATTGCAGGCTGACCACACCACCCGGAAAGGCTTGTGGCAGAAGTCCACAAATTAAACCAATACTTGTAGCTTTTTGAAGCATTTTTGAAAACACATCAACCACCAGGTTAAAAAGAAGGGGTGAGTGAGGGTCACCCTGCTTCAATCCCTTCCCCCCAGAGAACTGGGGGCCATTAGCATCATTGATCCTAACTTGGAATGTGCTTTGATGAATGGTGGAGATCACCCAATCCACCCATTTATTACCAAATCCTCTAGATAGAAGCATCTCTTTTAGAAAATCCCAGCTCACTCTATCATAGGCTTTCTCATAATCTAACTTAAGAACCAAACCAGGAGTCCCAGGATCTATGAACTTCATGAATGACTTCATGAGCCATAACCACACTTTCTAAAATGAACCTCCCTTTGATAAACGCAGTTTGATTAAAAGAAATTAGTTTGTCACAAAGGGGGGAGGCCCTAGTGGTCATAGCTTTAGAAAAGATCTTAACAGCACAATTACTAAGGCTAATAGGCCTGAAATTCTTCATGTCTTTAGCCATAGGAATTTTGGGGATAAGATTAATAATGGCATGATTGAGTTTATATATATCCAGGATACCTCTTTCAAAATCTCTAACCATCCACATAAAATCTTCCTTAATCAAGTCCCAAAAGTTTTGGTAGAACAAAAAGGATAGGCCATCGGGGCCGGGAGCACCACTAGCGTATGAGCTCATCACAGCTTGCTTAATTTCGTCCTCAGAAAAAGGTCTCTCCAGATAATCTCTCTCATCAGCACTCACCATTTCATCCTCAGACCAGAAGTTAGTATCCAAATGGATATCAGGTTTGGGTTCAAATGCAAATAACTCTTTATAAAAAGAGGTAGCCACCTCAAGCATCTCTCTGGTCGAGGTGACCACACCATTAGGACTATTTAGCTCAGAAAGATGGTTCTTTACGTATGCGTGATTAGCCAAAGTGCATGAAAATAAGCGATATTTCTATCACCCTCTAGGATTTTTCGTTCTCTAGATCTCTGCCAGAGGGCAGTCTCCTCTTTCTTCCATAAAACATCTAGCTCTTTTTTAATCTCTCTCAACCTGTCATAATCAGCAGTAGATAGTTGATGGGTTTCAGACATGACATCCAATATATCAAACTCCAGAAGGAGTTCCTTCTTCTTTTTCTTAAGAGAAGCCTCCCTATTAATGTTCCACCCTTTAATCTTTTTCCTAAGATTCTTAGTTTTACATAACCAATTCTCAACAGAGGATTTAACTGAAGAAACAGAATTCCAGGCTTCCACCACCATTTGATGGAAGTCTGGTTGTGAGAGCCACCATTTCTCAAACCTAAATGGTTTGGAGGTGGTTGGGGCTCTGGCACCAGTATCCAGGACCAAGGGAGTATGGTCACTCCCCACACTGGGGAGAGCAACTAAAGTAGAAAAAGGAAATTGTGTGTCCCAGTTCACAGAAACAAACACTCTGTCTAATACAGCAAAAACAGGGGAGACCTGGTTGTTAGACCAAGTAAACACCCTATGGGAGATAGAAATCTCCATCAATGCCCACCTATTGATCCAATCATTAAATAAGAAAACAGTCTGTTGATTAACCAAACCACTACTCTTCTCCTTATCATTCCTAACCAAGTTAAAATCTCCACAGATCATAGCTGGGTAAGAAGCATTAGACAAGGTATCATGTAATTCAGTAATAAAGTCTATCTTAAATTCAGGGTAAGCAGACCCATAAACCAACACTAACTGCCAGATGAAACCATCAGACTTATTTTTAATGGTAGCAACAATTGAAAACTTTTGATTAGTAAAACCAACCACTTCAAAACAGTTTTTTCTGAAACCCACAAGGATCCCACCCGCAGTATTATCAGCTGGCAAGAAATGCGAAACAAAATTATCAAATTTATCTATAGACTTGAGGAAACCCTCAGAAATGATTTCTCTCTTAGTCTCTTGAAAACCAATAAAGTCAGGATTAGATTTGGCAATAGTATCACACATGCACTGAATTTTACCATGTTGGCCCAAACCCCTAATGTTCCAAATAAGACCTATCATTAATTAATTTTAAAAGGGTGGGACAAGCCACAAGGCTTACTCTTAGTTAGCATCATAGGTGTCCCCTGGAAGCATCAGCAGTGCCCACTTGGTTCCATAGGGGCATACCATTAGGTGTACTAACTAAATCACTGAGGTCAAACTCAAGGTTATCAGCAAAGACAATTTCAGGATTGTTGTTGGCAAAAACCAAACACCTCTCTTTCTCTACCTCTATCATCTCATCAATAGTAAGTTTCTTTTGATTGTCATCCCCCCCAATCACCAAATCCATTTGACTCAACTGATTAGCAAGAATATTTTTATCCATAGTAGAGAAGGATTTACCTTTGAATATGGGTGGGATTTCCAGATTCTTCTTCCTCTTATACGCTGCAGCTTTTTCCATAATGTTAGTATTGCCATGGCCTCTGGTAGTAGGTCTTGTTGCAACAACAGGGCCCCACCTTGACTTGTTTTCCTGAACAGCCTCTCCATTTTTAGCTTGAGCAAGTGATTCCAGCAAGGATCTCTTCCAAGTTTCACTCTGGAGAATTTGAATAGCCTCAGGAGGGAGAACCCCCATATCACCTTCTATCCCCTCATCTTCAGAAAAATAAACCGCTAGATCGTTTCTCAATAGGAGCAAGTTGCTGAGAGCAAACTCTGGTACATGCCGATATGACCTGTCGCAGCCTGCGCCTCACGATTTTTGACCGCCACGCTATCTCTCCTGCGTATGTGATGGCGACTGTACATAGCACCGTCCAACACGCTAACTCATTCAGGTGCATCGAAGGCCAACTCCACCGCACGACCCCAATATGAACATACAGTTTGGCCGGATTTTGTCCGTTTGAGGCGGCAATGGGTTCGACCATGTCCGCTTCTGTCCGTTGGGTCGTGCGTGCGCCCACCGCGCGGCCGCACCCCAAATCATGTCCGTGTTGGACGTGATTAAAAAAATAGAAAAACTTACATAAAATGACTAAAAAAGCAAAAAAAAAACGCTGTAAAAAAATAAAACATTAGTTAGGAGTCACGGCCACAAAACGGCCCATTCACGGTTCACTTAACGGCCCAGTGCCATAATTAACAAAAAAACAAAATGAAAAACGCCGCCCGCGCGCTCCTGCGTGGCCGTGGCCGTCGCCGTCTTCAGTGGCCGCCGGTGTCGTCGTCGTCACTGACGAGGTCCACGTAATCCGGCAGCGTCCAGAGGTGGGCTGGCGGTCCACGGTACGCGGGGGCGGGCTGGAAGTCGGGGGCCTGCACCACCTCCTCCCGTGGCGACGTGTCCCCCTCCGGTGATCACGGCGGCGTGGGGCACCAGTTCACGCCCCCCACGGCGTCGGCCATCTCCGGCGCGGTGCAGGACCAACTCCACTGCTGGCCCACCAGGCCAGGGTGGAACGCGGCCACCGGCTTCTCCTCCCTCACCTCCTCCGCATCCACCATGTCCAGCTCGTGGATGGCAACGTCGCCGGCCACAGAGAGGGCCATCATCTCCTCGAGCCCTCCTATTAGCGCTCGTCATGCGTGTGCATGGAGTCCTCCATGACACGCGCCATGAGATGGGCCTCCTCCTCCGCTGTCATGCGAGGAGGTGGTGGTGGCGACGGAGAGGATGAAGGCGACGGTGTGGGCGTGAGGTCGCGCACCTGCGTACGCCCGCGCTCCTGGGGAGCACGCGTTGTGCGCTCTGGACGTGGCTGTCGTGGCCCCGTCGACGTGCCGGTGAAGAACGATGCGCGCCGCACGTCGTGCTCGTCCTGGAGCCACGTGTCCCATAGCGGTGAGTCGGGAGCGTACCTGTCGTCGTAGTACAGGTCGTCGGGGAGGAGGCGGCGGCGGCGCTGGATCTCCTCGCGGCGCGCACGGGCGCTCTGCGGCATCGACGGGATCGGCACCCGGTCAGCGGAGAGGTGCCAGTTATTGGGGAGGTGCACATCGCTCCACGGGAGCGGCGTCCTCGCCTCACAATAACAACGGCATACATCCACCGCGATATCTTGCCCGGCAGCGTCGCCGCCCGAGTAGGGCCGATGGTGAACGGGCAAGCGGCGAGTCCGACGCGGTGGCGATGATGCGGGCTCCTCCTTCACGGAGCCGCGGCGGCCCGGCAGCGATGACGCCTCGCGATTGTGCTTCCCCTTGCGGCCGTGGTTCCAGAAGCCCATGGCGGCTGCGAGGTGGCCGCCGACGAGATCAGGGACGGGGGGAGGGCTAGGGTTTGTGGTGTTGGTATCGAGGAGGCGGGAAGGGCCCGACTGGGGAGTGTGGAGACGGCCGGTCCACGGCTTCCCCATTTAAGAGGGAAAGCGACCGTTCACTGTGCGGATGACAGGTGGGGTCGACCACCCGTGCGCATTTATATCGGGCGGCGGGAGGTAGGTGGCCGCCTGCCACGCGGCCCCGACGCAGACGGACGAGCGCGCGTCCGTTTGCTGTCCGCCGCGACCCAAACCCGACGCACGTTTCCGCTTGAAATGGGTCGGCCCGGACACAAAACGGACAAGATGAGTCCGGGCCGTCACGCGTTGGGCCGCTCGGTTTGTCTATTTTACCCCAAACGAACGGGGTCGAACGGGATGGAGTCGCGCGGTGGAGTTGGCTTAATTTCTGCGCTGCCACGAACATGCACGGATTTGAGTCCGCATGGAATCCTTACTGGTGGTGCACAGGCACGCAGTGTTTCTTTTCCCCGGAGGGAAAAAAGTATAGGGCGCTCCGTGATCTGCTTAGATCAGCTTAGCTTTGATGTTTCGCCAACACTTTGCTTTTTCCCTTAAATTAATTTGGTCTGCTAGTGGAGCAATAGGCAGGTACACCCACTACAAATTCCTCTACGTCGTTAGTGCAGTGACAGATATGTTTCTTTTTATTGGCCAGCAAGAAAAATATCTGATTATTCAAATTATTACTGCCAGAAAATATCTGAATTTTGTCTATATATATACTGGGCACGACCACCTTACAGTCCGAAGAAACTTGAATCTTCCTCTCGTAAAGATCTTCGGCTAAGGGCAAATATTCCCTAATTGCCATGCATTCAAGCGTTGCCGGATCAGAAATATTTGGGAGGACAAGAGCTGAGGCTCTCAGGAATAATCCCGCTTCATCTTTGCACACAGCCCCCACAGCAAATATACAACTGGACGCGGTGGAGGACCCCATCGAACGATTCTTTTGCCTTTTGTTTTAGAAGAGAACGGTTCATTTGCCGGGGAACAATCCAGCGAACCCTTTTCGGCCTGCCAGATAGTTCGTCGGGCGGAAAGCCCAGCGTGAACTTTGAGTTGGCCAAGACGCAAGCTAATTGTTTTTTAGAAAATGCCCATGATAAAAATTAGAAAACAGAAAAACGCTAGAAAAGTTGCCACCTTTGTCGTCACCATCCAAAGCCTTTGTGCAAAAATAAAATAAAAAGTAGAAGTACAAAAATAAAAATGACATCTCCTATAAATAAAAATGTCATCTCTTAATATAAAAATGTCAATAAAAAGTGCCATCTCTTGAATAATAAAATACCATCTCTTAAATCCAAAAAATGCCATCTAATCATAATAAAAAAATATCATCTATTAATATAAAAATATCATCTATTAATATCCAGCGGTTTCAGCGGTAGCATCGGCTCACCCGTGAGATGGAACGTGGCCGCACCTTTCACGGGTACACGCTCTTCAGAATCCATCGTCTGGCTATTATGTGCTCTGGCTTGTTTGGAGGCAGTTATCTTCCCCGATCTCTTCCTCTCCTTTTTTCTTGGGCACACCTTCCAGACCCTTCCTTAACCCCTGCCCTAGGGGTCCCGGGCTAAGCACTGTACGACCCCCGGCTAGTTGAGCCTGTGTTGAGGCGGCATCTTCAGGCGTGTCCTGTGAGGAATTCATGAAGAGAGACTTTTTGCAATGCTTCCAACGACCTTCCTGCCCAGGCATATCATCCATATCCTCGTTAGCATGCTGATAGCCCGATTCGTCATATGGTTGACCCATCATATCTTTGTCACAGTCATATGTGTTTGTATTGAGGAAACCCATAGGGTCGACCTCCGTCTCATCATCCATTCTCTGTTCTACAGGACCGATTACATCAGCCAGTACTATTGCACCCCCTTCATCACGTCGTCCGCCGCTCTCACCCGACACTACAGAAGCTGGTAATTGCGTATGCGGGGTGGTGGTCTCCGCACATGCTTGTTGATGTGTGGTTATTGGTGTGCTCTAGACCGGCTCCAGACGAATAAGATTCTTCGGCCATAGCAGCACCCAACCCTTGCAGCTTCCAATCCGCGTCGGGGTCTCGTCGTCCTCTCCCACATGCTGTACTGGAGGAGGCAAAGCCTCGTGCCCCGAGTTCACACTGGACAAGCTAACCCTGAAGTGCCCAGCGGGGATCGGCTGGTTGTGGAACGTTGGTTTCAAGGGGTTCAATATCATCCCCTTTCCCACGTCCACCTTCTGGCCTTTGATCAAGTAGAGTATGGTGCACGGGGTTTCTTCGCCCTGCAAACACATATATCTGTGACGTAAAACATCCGAAAGGCAACGAAAATGGAATATTCCATATATATATATATATATATATATATATATATAGGACAAATTTTATCTACCACCAGTGGTAGTTACCACCACTTGAGTTTTATATGTAGTATGTAGTATCTATCAAATCGGAGAGTATGTACGCGTCGTATGTAGTATATAAGAATGTTTAGGTAGTATATATATACTATTTTTGGTAGTATGTATCATATTTTGAGTATGCTTTTTTTTATGTACAAATATGTACGTATTTCATAAATATAATAAAAACCATGGGCCAACTTGAAATTTTTTCATGCAACTCACTTTGGAGTATCTTATATATAGTATATGAACATACTTAAAATGATAAAGTAGGATATATACTACCGTAAGATAGTATATGAGACATGTGGGGTAACTACCCCGGTGGTAGGATGGATTTTCCTATATATATATATATATATATATATATATATATATATATATATATATATATATATATATATATATATATGTTGGTGCAACATGTAATTACTGTGGACGGCGTCGAGCTCAGCCAAGACGAAGGCCCACCTAGCGCCAGTAGACCGAGGACGGGCTGCTATGAGCGGGAGCGACTGTGAGAGGAGGCCCGGTTGCGTGAGCAAGTGATGTTGCGTTGTTGTTGTTGTTCATGGAGTTGCTCCCGAGGAAACTGGGCATCGGGAAATCATGTACCGTCTTGTCTGGATTTTCCTTCGTCCAGTTGATGATAGCTGGAACCAAGTTAGTGGCGAAATCATTTCTGCAGGCAGTTACAGCTGCATTGACTGCCTGCTGTAGCAACTCATTTTTCTCCTCGGCTGTTTTTTCTGCGTCCTCAGCTGCTTTTTTCTCGACCGCAAGCTTCACCTTCGCGTCGATGTCCGCCTGACTAAACTTCTTTTTCTGCTTCTTGGCCTCCGGGCCTCGTTGTAAAACACCTTCCACGTGGCGCGGTCTCCAACGCCGTGCACACGACCATATTACGGCCGCTGGCCCAAAGGGAGTCCCTTAAGTTCGTTCAAGGACCGGTTGAGAGGGGTGTCCCACTTGGGCCTCATTAGAGAAGTAGGGCTTTCGGCTGCAAGCTGGTGTTGCTTCTATTGCAGAAGGAGCGTGAACCGTTTAGGAATGTGTAGTCGACTAGATATGGAGCTAAATGTAAGATGCTAAAAGAATAATTACCAGTAGTCTAATCAATTTCCTCGTGATCTGGTCCGTGTAAAAAACCTTTTTCTCCTTGTCCCACTTGTAGCGGGCCCTGATGAAGGCACACTCCAAGGGGTTGGTGAACTTCGCGAAGGTGTCTGGGAGACCCGCGGCTTCATGTTCGCGTCCTCCTTATCTCATATGGGCCTTTTACCGAGGTAGCCCACGACTTCCGAGGCGATGCTTCCCGTGTTCCTTTCTTTGAAGGCTCTTGAATTTCGCAGCCTTAGCCTTGGCTGCCTCGGTAGCGCAAGTGTCCTTGAACTTTTCGAACTCCTCTTCCGTAAGTGTCGGATTTTCCTCCAGAATCATGGACAGGGGTTCCTCAGCCTCAGTAGCTCATTTCATCCTCCCTTTCTAGGAGGCCAAATCATTGCTGAACATGCCCATGGTATGATTGTTAATCTTTTTCATCTTCGGATCATCCCACGGTTGTTCTATGTTATCATCCCGGTCGGGGAACTTGAATCTCTTGTGCAACTTCGTTAGGAGCAACTGCGTCAAATGTTCTTTACTCCTTAAGTCATAAATGCGTTGATGCTCGCGCATTCCCGTAGGATGCATCCTACTTGGTTCCCATAGCACTTGCGAGGTTCTTCCGGCTCTAATGGCTCAAACTTGCCAAGTGCCATCTTTGTGATCACTAGTCGTCCAATCCCTAGCTTGTTAGGTTTTCGTATCCTCTGCTTCTTATGCTTCTTCTTTTCGGTAGCGGCATCGGCGCCTGTACCTTCCCCGCCGGTCTTGGCTCCGCCATCGGTGCCGGCGCCGTCGGTGTCGATGTCGGCGTCAGTACCATCATCGAGGCCGACCTGCAAACCTTGCTTATCAGTCAAATATTCGAGGTACTCTTGTTCACACTCATAATCCATCTCGTCTGCATCTTGGTCAGAAGGCCCAGTTTCTTCGTTGTTCGACATGTTTCCTATGATTAAGTCTCCTTGTTTATTTCTAAAAGTATGAAAAAAAGAGAAATGACATAAAAAAGAAATCTATGTGCCAACACTCGAAATGCCTACTATCTAGCACAAATCATGCCAAAATTCACGGAAAATTTCGGCATGACCTTTGCTAAAAAATGGACATATCGAGCGCCTGAAATTCACCGGAGCGAAATGAATCAACATTCCGGCGTAACATAGGCCACTCGGATCATTTACCAAAATTTAACCAAAACATCACATGTCCAAATGACATGTCCAAATTCCAAACATGACATGTCCGAAACATGACATGTCCCCATTGAAGGAAATATGCCCTAGAGGCAATAATAAAGTTATTATTTATTTCCTTATTTCATGATAAATGTTTATTATTCATGCTAGAATTGTATTAACCGGAAACATAATACATGTGTGAATACATAGACAAACAGAGTGTCACTAGTATGCCTCTACTTGACTAGCTCGTTAATCAAAGATGGTTATGTTTCCTAACCATGGACAAAGAGTTGTTATTTGATTAACGAGATCACATCATTAGTTGAATGATCTGATTGACATGACCCAATCCATTAGCTTAGCACCCGATCGTTTAGTATGTTGCTATTGCTTTTATCCATGACTTAAACATGTTCCTATAACTATGAGATTACGCAACTCCCGTTTACCGGAGGAACACTTTGGGTACTACCAAACGTCACAACGTAACTGGGTGATTATAAAGGAGTACTACAGGTGTCTCCAAAGGCAGATGTTGGGTTGGCGTATTTCGAGATTAGGATTTGTCACTCCGATTGACGGAGAGGTATCTCTGGCCCTCTCGGTAATACACATCACTAAGCCTTGCAAGCATTACAACTAATGAGTTAGCTGTGAGATGATGTATTACGGAGCGAGTAAAGAGACTTGCCAAGAACGAGATTGAACTAGGTATTGGATACCGACGATCGAATCTCGGGCAAGTAACATACCGATGACAAAGGGAACAACGTATGTCGTTATGTGGTTTGACCGATAAAGATCTTACGTAGAATATGTAGGAACCAATATGGGCATCCAGGTTCCGCTATTGGTTATTGACCAAGAATAGTTCTCGGTCATGTCTACATAGTTCTCGAACCCGTAGGGTCCGCACGCTTAAGGTTTCGATGTGCTTATATTATGAGTTTACATGTTTTGATGTACCGAAGGAGTTCGGAGTCCCGGATGAGATCTGGGACATGACGAGGAGTCTCGAAATGGTCGAGACGTAAAGATTCATATATTGGATGATATGTTTAGGTTGGTGCAAAAGGAGTTTTGCGGAGGCCAGGGGGCCAAACGCCGGAGACCCTGGCGTCTGGCCCTGGGCTAGACGCAGAGGCCCATGGCGTCTGGGCCAGACGCCAAGGTTTGTGGCGTTTGGTCCTGGAGTCCGAGTGGGACTCTTGCCTTTCGGGAAAAACCGACTTTGAGGAGGCTTTTGCTCCAAGTTTCGACCCCGGGGCTCAACATATAAATAGAGGGCAGGGCTAGCACCAAAGACACAACAATTGATCTCTTGGATCTCTTAGCCGTGTCTGGTGCCCCCTCCACCATATTCCACCTCACCATATCGTCGGAGTTTAGGCGAAGCCCTCGCTACCGTAGAGCATCATCATCGCCACCACGCCGTCGTCTTGTGACGGAACTCATCCCGACACTTTGCTGGATCGGAGTCCGGGATCGCCATCGAGCTGAGCGATGTGCAGAACTCGGAGATGCCGTACGTTCGGTACTTGGATCGGTCGGATCGTGAAGACGTACGACTACATCAACCGCGTTGTCATAACGCTTCCGCTTACGGTCTACAAGGGTACGTAGACAACACTCTCCCCTCTCGTTGCTATGCATCACCATGATCTTGCGTGTGCGTAGGAAATTTTTGAAATTACTACGTTCCCCAACAGTGGCATCCGAGCCTAGGTTTTTATGGTTTGATGTTTTGCACGAGTAGAACACAAGTGAGTTGTGGGCGATACAAGTCATACTGCCTACCAGCATGTCATACTTTGGTTCAGCGGTATTGTGAGATGAAGCGGCCGGACCGACATTACGCCAGACGCTTACGCGAGACTGGTTTCACCGTTACGAGCACTCGTGCTTAAAGGTGGCTGGCGGGTGTCTGTCTCTCTCACTTTAGTTGAACCGAGTGTGGCTCGCCCGGTCCTTGAGAAGGTTAAACGGAGTCTATTTGACGAAGTATCGTTGTGGTCTTGATGCGTAGGTGAGATTGGTTCTTGCTTAAGCCCGTAGCAGCCACGTAAAATTTGCAACAACAAAGTAGAGGACGTCTAACTTGTTTTTGCAGGGCATGCTGTGATGTGATATGGTCAAAACGTGATGCTATATTTTATTGTATGAGATGATCATGTTTTGTAATTGAAGTTATCGGCAACTGGCAGAAGCCTTATGGTTGTCTCTTTATTGCATAAGATGCAAGCGCTAAATAATTGCTTTACTTTATCGCTATGCGATAGCAATAGTTGCAAGAGCAATAGTTGGCGAGACGACCATGTGACGACACATTGATATAGATAAGATGATGGAGATCATGGTGTCATGCCGGTGACGATGGAAATCATGACGATGCTTTGGAGAAGGAGATCAAAGGCACAAGATGATGATGGCCATATCATGTCACATATTTTGATTGCATGTGATGTTTATCTTTTATGCATCTTATCTTGCTTTGATTGACGGTAGCATTTTAAGATGATCTCTCACTAATTATCAAGAAGTGTTCTCCGAGTATGCACCGTTGCCAAAGTTCGTCGTGCCCGGACACCACGTGATGATCGGGTGTGATAAGCTCTCGTCCATCTACAACGGGTGCAAGCCAGTTTTGCACACGGAATACTCGAGTTAAACTTGACGAGCCTAGCATATGCAGATATGGCCTCGGAACACGGAGACCGAAAGGTCGGCGTGAATCATATAGTAGATATGATCAACATAGTGATGTTCACCATTGAAAACTACTCCATCTCACGTGATGATCGGTTATGGTTTAGTTGATTTGGATCACGTGATCACTTAGATGACTAGGAGATGTCTGCTCTAAGTGGGAGTTCTTAAGTAATATGATTAATTGAACTTTAATTTATCATGAACTTAGTCCTGGCAGTATTTTGCAAATTATGTTGTAGATCAATAGCTCGCGTTGTTGCTTTCATATGTTTATTTTAATATGTTCCTAGAGAAAACTGTGTTGAAAGATGTTAGTAGCAATGATGCGGATTGGATCCGTGATCTGAGGTTTATCCTCATTGCTGCCTGTAAGAATTATGTTCTTAATGCACCGCTAGGTGACAGACCTATTGCAGGAGCAGATGCGGGCGTTATGAACGTTTGGCTAGCTCAATATGATGACTACTTGATAGTTTAGTGCACCATGCTTAAAGTCTTAGAATCGGGACTTCAAAGACGTTTTGAACGTCATGGACCATATGAGATGTTCCAGGAATTGAAGTTAATATTTCAAGCAAATACCCGAGTTGAGAGATATGAAGTCTCCAACAAGTTCTATAGCTAAAAGATGGAAGAGAATCGCTCAACTAGTGAGCATGTTCTCAGATTGTCCGGGTACTTCAATCGCTTGAATCAAGTGGGAGTTAATCTTCCGAGATAAAGGCGGTGGTTGACAGAATTCTCTAGTCACCATCACTAAGTTACTAGAACTTCGTGATGAACTATAGTATGCAAGGGATGACGAAAACGATTCCCGAGCTCTTCGTGATGTTGAAATCGACGAAGGTAGAAATCAAGAAAGAGCATCAAGTGTTGATGATTGACAAGACCACTAGTCTCAAGGAAAAGGGCAAAGGGAAGAAGGAACTTCAAGAAGAGCGGCAAGCAAGTTGCTGCTCGAGTGAAGAAGCCCAAGTCTGGACCTAAGCACGAGACTAAGTGCTTTTGCTGCAATGGAACTGGTCACTAGAAGCGGAACTACCCCAAGTATTTGGCGGATAAGAAGGATGGCAAAGTGAACAAAGGTATATTTGATATACAGATTATTGATGTGTATTTTACTAGTGTTCGCTGCAACCCCTCGGTATTTGATCTTTGGTTCAATTGCTAAGAGTAGTAACTTGAAACGGAGTTGCAGAATGAATAGAAACTAGTTGAAGGGGAAGTGACGATGAGTGTTGGAAGTAGTTCCAAGATTGATATGATCATCATCGCACACTCCCTATACTTTCGGGATTAGTGTGGAACCTAAATAAGTGTTATTTGGTGTTGAGCATAAATATGATTTGATCATGTTTATTGCAATACGGTTATTCATTTAAGTAAGAGAATAAATTGTTGTTCTGTTTACATGAATAAGACCTTCGATGGTTACACACCCAATGAAAATAGTTTGTTGGATCTCGATCGTAGTGATACACATATTCATAATATTGATGCCAAAAGATGGAAAGTTAATAATGATAGTGCAACTTATTTGTGGCACTGCCGTTTGGGTCATATCGGTGTAAAGCGCATGAAGAAACTCCATGAAGATGGATTTTCGGAATCACTTGGTTATGAATCATTTGATGCTTGCGAACCGTGCCTTTTGGGCAAGATGACTAAAACTCCGTTCTCCGGAACAATGGAACAAGCTACTGACTTATTGGAAATAATACATATCGATGTATGCGATCCAATGAGTGTTGATGCCGTGGCAAGTATCGTTATTTTCTGACCTTCACAAGATGATTTGAGCAGATATGGGTATATCTACTTGATGAAACATAAGTCCGAAATAGTTGAAAGGTTCAAAGAATTTCAGAGTGAAGTGGAAAAATCATCGTAACAAGAAAATAAAGTTTCGCAATTTGATCATGGAGACGAATATTTGAGTTACGAGTTTGGTCTTCAATTAAAACAATGTGGAATAGTTTCACAGCTCACGCCACAGAACACCACAACGTTATGGTGTGTCCGAGCGTCGTAACCGCACTTTATTGGATATAGTGCGATCTATGATGTCTCTTACTGATTTACCAATATAGTTTTGGGGTTATGCATTAGAGACAGCTGCATTCACATTAAAAGGGCACCATCTAAATCCGTTGAGACGACAACATATGAACTGTGGTTTAGCAAGAAACCCAAGTTGACGTTTCTTAAAGTTTGGGGCTGCGATGCTTATGTGAAAAAGTTTCATCCTGATAAGCTCGAACCCAAATCGGAGAAGTGCCTTCATAGAATACCCAAAGGAAATAGTTGGGTACACCTTCTATCACAGATCCGAAGGCAAGATATTCGTTGCTAAAATGGATCCTTTCTAGAGAAGGAGTTTCTCTCGAAAGAAGTGAGTGGGAGGAAAGTAGAACTTGATGAGGTAATCGTACTGCACCCTTATTGGAAAGTAGTTCATCACGTAAATCAGTTCCTGTGACAAATACACCAATTAGTGAGGAAGCTAATGATATTGATCATGAAACTTCAGATCAAGTTACTACAGAACCTCGTAGGTCTTCCAGAGTAAGATCCGCACCAGAGTGGTGTAGTAATCATGTTCTGGAAGTCATGTTACTAGACCATGATGAACCTACGAACTATGAGGAAGCGATGATGAGCCCAGATTCCGCGAAATGGCTTGAGGCCATAAAATCTGAGATATGATCCATGTATGAGAACAAAAGTATGGACTTTGATTGACTTGCTCGATGATCAGCAAGCCATGTTAAATAAATGGATCTTCAAGAGGAAGACGGACAACGATAGTAGTGTTACTATCTACAAAGCTCGACTTGTCACAAAAGGTTTTCGACAAGTTCAAGGTGTTGACTACAATGAGATTTTCTCAACGATGGCGATGCTTAAGTCTGTCCGAATCATGTTAGCAATTGCCACATTTTATGAAATTTGGCAAATGGATGTCAAAACTACATTCTTTAATGGATTTATTAAAGAAGAGTTGTATATGATGCAACCGTAAGGTTTTGTCAATCCTAAAGGAGCTAACAAAATGTGCAAGCTCCAATGATCCATCAATGGACTGGTGCAAGCATCTCGGAGTTGGAATATACGCTTTGATATGTTGATCAAAGCATATGATTTTATATGAGACTTTTGGAAAGGCCTGTATTTACAAGAAAGTGAGTGGGAGCACTACAGCATTTCTGATAAGTATATGTGAATGACATATTGTTGATCGGAAATAATGTTGAATTATTCTGCAAAGCATAAAGGAGTGTTTGAAAGGAATTTTTCAAAGAAAAACCTCGATGAAGCTGCTTACATATTGAGCATCAAGATCTATAGAGATAGATCAAAAGCGCTTGATAAGTTTTTCAATGAGTCCATACCTTGACAAGATTTTGAAGTAGTTCAAAATGGAACAGTCAAAGAAAGAGTTCTTGCCTGTGTTACAAGGTGTGAAATTGAGTAAGACTCAAAGCCCGACCACGGCAGAAGATAGAAAGAGAATGAAAGTCATTCCCTATGCCTCAGCCATAGGTTCTATAAAGTATGCCATGCTGTGTACCAGATCTATTGTATACCCTACACTGAGTTTGGCAAGGAAGTACAATAGTGATCTAGGAGTAGATCATCGACAGCGGTCAAAATTATCCTTAGTGGAATAAGGATATGTTTCTCGATTATGGAGGTGACAAAGGTTCGTCAGTAAAGGGTTACGTCGATGCAAGTTTTGACACTGATCTAGATTACTCTAAGTCTCAATCTGGATACATATTGAAAGTGGGAGCAATTAGCTAGAGTAGCTCCGTGCGAGCATTGTTGACATAGAAATTTGCAAAATACATACGGATCTGAATGTGGCGGACCCGTTGACTAAACTTCTCTCACAAACAAAACATGATCACACCTTAGTACTATTTGGGTGTTAATCACATAGCGATGTGAACTAGATTATTGACTCTAGTAAACCCTTTGGGTGTTGGTCACATGATGATGTGAACTATGGGTGTTAATCACATGGTGATGTGAACTATTGGTGTTAAATCACATGGCGATGTGAACTAGATTATTGACTCTAGTGCAAGTGGGAGACTCAAGGAAATATGCCCTAGAGGCAATAATAAAGTTATTATTTATTTCCTTATTTCATGGTCAATGTTTATTCTTCTTGCTAGAATTGTATTAAACCAGAAACGTAATACATGTGTGAATACATAGACAAACAGAGTGTCACTAGTATGCCTCTACTTGACTAGCTCGTTAATCAAAGATGGTTATGTTTCCTAACCATGGACAAAGAGTTGTTATTTGATTAACGGGATCACATCATTAGTTGAATGATCTGATTGACATGACCCAATCCATTAGCTTAGCACCCGATCGTTTAGTATGTTGCTATTGCTTTTATCCATGACTTATACATGTTCCTATAACTATGAGATTATGCAACTCCGTTTACGGAGGAACACTTTGGGTACTACCAAACGTCACAACGTAATCGGGTGATTATAAAGGAGTACTACAGGTGTCTCCAAAGGCGGATGTTGGGTTGGCGTATTTCGAGATTAGGATTTGTCACTCCGATTGACGGAGAGGTATCTCTGGGCCCTCTCGGTAATACACATCACTAAGCCTTGCAAGCATTACAACTAATGAGTTAGCTGTGAGATGATGTATTACGGAACGAGTAAAGAGACTTGCCGATGCTTGAGATTGAACTAGGTATTGGATACCGACGATCGAATCTCGAGCAAGTAACATACCGATGACAAAGGGAACAACGTATGTCGTTATGCGGTTTGACCGATAAAGATCTTCGTAGAATATGTAGGAACCAATATGGGCATCCAGGTTCCGCTATTGGTTATTGACCAAGAATAGTTCTCGGTCATGTCTACATAGTTCTCGAACCCGTAGGGTCCGCACGCTAAGGTTTCGATGGCAGTTATATTATGAGTTTACATGTTTTGATGTACTGAAGGAGTTCGAGTCCCGGATGAGATCGGGTACATGACGAGGAGTCTCGAAATGGTCGAGACGTAAAGATTCATATATTGGATGATATGTTTAGGCTAAGGGGTCAAGCCCATGAGGCTTTAGGTTGGTGCAAAAGGAGTTTTATGGAGGCCGAGGCCCAAACGCCGGAGACCACGGCGTGCGGCCCTGGGCTAGACGCCGAGGCCCATGGCGTCTGGGCAGACGCCAAGGTTTGTGGCGTTTGGTCCTGGAGTCCGAGTGGGACTCTTGCCTTTCGGGCAAAACCGACTTTGAGGAGGCTTTTGCTCCAAGTTTCGACCGGGCTCAACATATAAATAGAGGGGCAGGGCTAGCACCAAAGACACAACAATTGATCTCTTGGATCTCTTAGCCGTGTGCGGTGCCCCCCTCCACCATATTCCACCTCAGTCATATCGTCGCGGAGTTTAGGCGAAGCCCTACGCCGGTAGAGCATCATCATCGTCACTGCGCCGTCGTCTTGTGGAACTCATCCCGACACTTTGCTGGATCGGAGTCCGGGATCGTCATCGAGCTGAGCGTGTGCAGAACTTCGGAGGTGCCGTGCTTTCGGTACTTGGATCGGTCGGATCGTGAAGATGTACGACTACATCAACCGCGTTGTTATAACGCTTCCGCTTACGGTCTACGAGGGTACGTAGACAACACTCTCCCGTCTCGTTGCTATGCATCACCATGATCTTGCGTGTGCGTAGGAATGTTTTTGAAATTACTACGTTCCCCAACACCCATATCACATGTCCAGTTCAAATTTGCATATAAATTCAGCCTACCTAAATTCAGCCTACCTAAATTTGCATATAAATTCAACCTAGCTAAATTCATAACTAAATAGATAACCTAATTAACCTACTGCCCTAACTAAAACCTAAGTAAATTAACCGAAGAACCCTAGCTAGGAGGAAGGCCTGACGATGGCCGAGGTTGGGAGGGGAGGAAGCAGAGGAGGGAGGCGTGGCGCGTCGGGGTCGGGGGCGAGCGCCGGGTCGGGGGCGAGCGCCGGGGTCGGGGGCGAGCGCCGGGGCGCGGCGGTGCGACGGGGGAAGAGAGAGTGGGGATTTGGGGGGAAAAGAGGCGGGATGAAGCAGAGAGAGGGAGGATTTTGGGTTAAGTGGACGTAGCAGTAGCGCATTTAAACCAAACGCGCTACTACTAATACAGGTAGCTATAGAGGTTTTTGCGGAAAACGCTACTGCTACCTTGACTAGCTGTAGCTCTTTTTCAGTAGAACGCTACTACTATAACCAATTTTCCTTTTTCTTTTCCTTTATTTTCTCTCACTTTTTTTTCCAAGAGCAGTGAACAAAGGGAAGGCGATATATATTGCATCATTTGACGGTTAAATATGTATACAAAATAGGAACATATATATTACATTATTGGACCCATGCATAATAATTGCTAAGTGTGTATACAAAATAGGAACATATATATATATATATATATTACATTATTTGACCGATAAGATACGGTTCCTCAGCGTTGACGTTTTCGTTTTTGAGTCAGCTTTTCCCTTCTTGTTTGTCGAAGAATAATTGAGCCCCTCATTGTGACTTTGCCTTTTCCATGGAGTACAATTTTTCTTAGGTAATGTAGTATTGACTCTTCTTTTGACGTATACTTCATCATCATCGCCATCTTCCCTCATTGGGTTGCCGTACTGATCGTAGTCTTCCTCGTTGGTGACTTCATCCATTCCAATGATGTTCCTTTTGCCTCTCCTCACGACAACACGGCTGGGATTGCGCGGGTCGGTTATGAAGAACATTGTGTCACGTGCTTAGCGTGTACCCATGGCTTGTTTTTTGCGATAGCGTTCACGGTAACGCTCTTGGCGTCGGGTGTAGTCATGGTAGTGAAAATCCGGCTTTCTCTTTCGACATTCTTAGCCCATCTGACACGGAACATCGTTGTGTTGTGCAGTCCAGAGTAGTCAAGCTCCAAGATCTCCTCGACCCTTCCATAAAATCTTTCATTTGCGCCGTTGTCGCTACCGGTCATGCATTCCATCGTCACCCCTGAGTTCTGATCATCACTGTCCATATCTTTGGCCTCCGTGTAGAACGTGTATCCGTTGATATCATATGCCTGATAGGTTACGAGGTTGGGCGAGGGGCCATGTGCTAAGGCGTATATGAGCAATCCATCCTTAGAGCCCTCCTCCGGGGGATTAGCAATAATATGCTCTTTGAATCAATGCAGGAAAGTGGAGTTGTGCTCTCTAGTAACTTCGGCGTCCGTCCTGCATACCCCCCGGTCACGATACTTCTTTGCGATAATTTCTTTGTGCAGTGCCACGAAAGGATCTACCTCGTCTAGGTGTTGTAGAACTACCAAGTTTGCTTTGTCAAATTCGCTGCGTCGATCTGAGTATGCCACGTGCAGTTCCTTGCGACCGTTGCAGTGACCTTCTCCTTCGAGCCTCCCATCGTGCTTGTTAACGGGCAAACCAACACTAACACCAGGCGGCTGGTCTGCGCCACATAGAAAATTCTCGCAGAAAGAGATGCACTCTTGTGTCACATAGCCCTGGACGATGCTTCCATCCAGATGGGACATGTTACGAACGAATCCTTTGATGATCCAATTCATCCTCTCAAACGACATCATGTTGTGCATGAATGACTACCCCAGGTCTATTATGTCATCCACAATATGGACACACAGATGCATCATCACGTCAAAGAACGCGGGCGGGAAGTACTGTTGGGGAACGTAGTAATTTCTAAAATTTTCCTACGCACACACAGGACCATGGTGATGGCATAGCAACGAGAGGGGAGAGTGTTGTCTACGTACCCTCGTAGACCGTAAGCGGAAGCGATCACAACGTAGAGGAAGTAGTCGTACTTTCTCCTCGCGATCCTGCCGATCCCAGCGCCGTTACTCCGGCACCTCCGAGTCGATGATGACGTAGAGGAAGTAGTCGTCGTTCTCCTCACGATCCAACCGATCACAGCGCCCGTTACTCCGGCGCCTCCGAGTTCTTGGCACACGTTCAGCTCGATGACGCTCCACGGGCTTCGATCCAGCAAAGCTCCGGGAGGGGAGTTCCACAAGACGACGGCGTGGTGGCGATCTTGATGTTACACCGTCGCAGGCTTCGCCTAAGCACCGCTACGATATGACCGAGGTGGAATATGGTGGAGGGGGCACCGACACGGCTAAGGAACGATCTCAAGGATCAACTTGTGTGTCATGGGGTGCCCCCCTTTGTATATAAAGGAGGGAAGGGAGGGGCTGGCCGGCCAAGGCTTGGTGCGCCAGGGTGTCCTACTCCTACTAGGAGTAGGATTCCCCCAATCCTAGTCCAACTAGGTTTCCCCAAGAGGGAAGGGAGAGAGAGAGGCGCCTTCTCCTAGTCCTAATAGGACTAGGGAAGGGGAAGGTGGACCAGCACTTGGGCCCCTTCTCTCCTTTCCACTAAGGCCCATGTTGGCCCATTAGTATTCGGGGGGTTCGGTAACCTCCGGTACTTGGTAAAATTCCCAATTTCACCCGGAACACTTCCGATGTCCAAACATAGACTTCCAATATATGAATCTTTATGTCTCGACCATTTCGAGACTCCTCGTCACGTCCGTGATCTCATCCGGGACTCCGAACAACCTTCGGTACAGAAACATCATAACAACTCATAGTAAGCCATCGCCGAAGCGTTAAGCGTGCGGACCCTACGGGTTCGAGAACTATGTAGACATGACCGAGACTCCTCTCCGGTCAATAACCAATAGCGGGACCTGGATGCCCATATTGGCTCCTACATATTATACGAAGATCTTTATCGGTCTGACCGCATAACAACATACGTTGTTCCCTTTGTCATCGGTATGTTACTTGCCCGAGATTCGATCGTCGGTATCCAATACCTAGTTCAATCTCGTTACCGGCAAGTCTCTTTACTCGTTCCGTAATACATCATCTCACAACTAACACATTAGTTGCAATGCTTGCAAGGCTTATGTGATGTGCATTACCGAGAGGGCCCAGAGATACCTCTCCGACAATCGGAGTGACAAATCCTAATCTCGAAATATGCCAACCCAACATGTACCTTCGGAGACACCTGTAATGTACCTTTATAATCACCCGATTACGTTGTGGACGCTTTGGTAGCACCCAAAGTGTTCCTCGTGCAAACGGGAGTTGCATAATCTCATAGTCATAGGAACATGTATAAGTCATGAAGAAAAGCACTAGCAACAAACTATACGATCAGGTGCTATGCTAATGGAATGGGTCATGTCAATCAGATCATTCAACCAATGATGTGATCCCGTTAATCAAATAACAACTCCTTGTTTATGGTTAGGAAACATAACCATCTTTGATTAACGAGCTAGTCAAGTAGAGGCATACTAGTGACACTCTGTAGGTTTATGTATTCACACATGTATTATGTTTCCTGTTAATACAATTCTAGCATGAATAATAAACATTTATCATGAAATAAGGAAATAAATAATAACTTTATTATTGCCTCTAGGGCATATTTCCTTCAGTCTCCCACTTGCACTAGAGTCAATAATCTAGTTCACATCATCATGTGATTCAACACTAATATTCACATCTGTATGTGATTAACACCCATAGTTCACATCGTCATGTGACCAACACCCAAAGGGTTTACTAGAGTCAATAATCTAGTTCACATCGCTATGTGATTAACACCCAAAGAGTACTAAGGTGTGATCATGTTTTGTTTGTGAGAGAAGTTTAGTCAACGGGTGCATCACATTCAGAGCCGTATGTATTTTGCAAATATTCTATGTCTACAATGCTCTGCGCGGGGCTACTCTAGCTAATTGCTCCCACTTACAATATGTATCCAGATTGAGACTTAGAGTCATCTGGATCTGTGTAAAAAGCTTGCATCGATGTAACTCTTTACGATGGGCTCTTTTATCACCTCCATAATCGAGAAATATTTCCTTAGTCCTTACTAAGGATGTTCTTGACCAATGTCCAAAGGATCTACTCTTAGATCACTATTGTACTCCTTGCCAAATTCAGAGCAAGGTATACAATAGGTCTGGTACATAGCATAGCATACTTTATAGAACCTATGGCTGAGGCATAGGGAATGACTTTCATTCTCTTTCTATCTTCTGCCGTGGTCGGGCTTTGAGTCTTACTCAATTTTACACCTTTGTAACACAGGCAAGAACTTTTCTTTGACTGTTCCATTTTGAACTACTTCAAAATCTTGACAAGGTATGTATTTATTGAAAAACTTATCAAGCGTCTTGATCCATCTCTATAGATCTTGATGCTCAATATGTAAGCAGCTTCACTTTGAGGTCCTTCTTTGAAAAACTCCTTTCAAATACTCCTTTATGCTTTGCGTAATAATTCTACATTATTTCCGATCAACAATATGTTATTCACATATACTTATCGTAAATGTTGTAGTGCTCCCACTCACTTGCTTGTAAATACAGGCTTCTCCAAAAGTCTCAGATAAAACTATATGCTTTGATCACACTATCAAAGCGTTTATTCCAACTCGAGATGCTTGCACCAGTCCATAGTTGGATCATTTGGAGCTTGCACATTTTGTTAGCTCCTTTAGGATTGACAAAACCTTTTGGTTGCATCATATACAACTCTTCTTTAATAAATCCATTAAAGAATGTTGTTTTTGACATCCATTTGCCAGATTTCATAAAATGTGGCAATTGCTAACATGATTCGGACAGATTTAAGCATCGCTACGGGTGAGAAAGTCTCATCGTAGTCAACCCCTTGAACTTGTCGAAAACCTTTTGCAACAAGTCGAGCTTTGTAGATAGTAACACTACTATCGCTGTCCGTCTTCCTCTTGAAGATCCATTTATTTAACATGGCTTGCTGATCATAGAGCAAGTCAATCAAAGTCCATACTTTGTTTCTCATACATGGATCCTATCTCGATTTCATGGCCTCAAGCCATTTCATGGAATCTGGGCTCATCATCGCTTCCTCATAGTTCGTAGGTTCATCATGGTCTAGTAACATGACTTCCGAACATGATTACCGTACCACTACAGTGCGGATCTTACTCTGGAAGACCTACGAGGTTTGGTAGCAACTTGATCTAAAGTTTCATGATCATCATCATTAACTTCCTCACTAATTGGTGTAGAAATCACTAGAACTGATTTCTGTGATGAACTACTTTCCAATAAGGGAGAAGGTACAATTACCTCATCAAGTTCTACTTTCCTCTCACTCACTTCTTTCGAGAGAAACTTCTTCTCTAGAAAGGATCCACCTTAGCAACGAATAACTTGCCTTCGGATCTTGTGATAGAAGGTGTACCCAATAGTTACCTTTGGGTATTCTATGAAGACGCACTTCTCCGATTTGGGTTCGAGCTTATCGGTGAAAACTTTTTCACATAAGCATCACAACTCCAAACTTTAAGAAACGACAGCTTAGGTTTTACTGTTAAACCATAGTTCATACGGTGTCGCCTCAACGGATTTAGATGGTGCCCTTTTAAACGTGAATGCAGCTGTCTCTAATGCATAAACCCAAAAACGATATTGGTAAATCGGTAAGAGACATCATTGATCGCACCATATCAAAATAAAGTACGGTTACGATGTTCGGACACACCATAACGTTGTGGTGTTCCAGGTGGCGTGAGCTGTGAAACTATTCCACTTTGTTTTAATTGAAGACCAAACTCGTAACTCAAATATTCATCTCCACGATCAGATCGCAGAAACTTTATTTTCTTGTTACGATGATTTTCTACTTCACTCTGAAATTCTTTGAACTTTTCAACTATTTCAGACTTATGTTTCATCAAGAAGATATACGCATATCTGCTCAAATCATCTGTGAAGGTAATAAAATAATGATACTTGCCACGAGCATCAACACTCATTGAATCGCATACATCGGTATGTATTATTTCCAATAAGTCAGTAGCTTGTTCCATTGTTCCGGAGAACGGAGTTTTAGTCATCTTGCCCAAAAGGCACGGTTCGCAAGCATCAAATGATTCAAAATCAAGTGATTCCAAAAGTCCATCAGCATGGATTTTTCTTCATGTGCTTTACACCAATATGACCTAAACGGCAGTGCCACAAATAAGTTGCACTATCATTATTAACTTTGCATCTTTTGGTTTCAATATTATGAATATGTGTATCACTATGATCGAGATCCAATGAACCATTTTCATTGGGTGTGTAACCATGTAAGGTTTTATTCATGTAAACAGAACAACAATTTATTCTCTTACTTAAATGAATAACCGGATTGCAATAAACATGATCAAATCATATTTATGCTCAACACCAAATAACACTTATTTAGGTTCCACACTAATCCCGAAAGTATAGGGAGTGTGCGATGATGATCATATCAATCTTGGAACTACTTCCAACACTCATCGTCACTTCTCCTTCAACTAGTTTCTGCTCATTCTGCAACTCCGTTTCAAGTTACTAATCTTAGCAACCGAACAAGTATCAAATACTCGGGGCTACTATAAACACTAGTAAAGCACACATCAATAACCTGTATATCAAATATACCTTTGTTCACTTTGCCATCCTTCTTATCCGCCAAATACTTGGGGTAGTTCCGCTTCCAAAGGACCAGTTCCATTGCAGCAAAAGCACTTAGTCTCGTGCTTAGGTCCAGACTTGGGCTTCTTCACTCGAAAGCAGCAACTTGCTTTGCCGCTCTTCTTGAAGTTCCCCTTCTTCCCTTTGCCCTTTTCCTTGAGACTAGTGGTCTTGTCAATCATCAACACTTGATGCTCTTTCTTGATTTCTACCTTCGTCGATTTCAACATCACGAAGAGCTCGGGAATCGTTTTCGTCATCCCTTGCATACTATAGTTCATCACGAAGTTCTACTAACTTAGTGATGGTGTCTAGAGAATTCTGTCAATCACTATCTTATCTGGAAGATTAACTCCCACTTGATTCAAGCGATTGAAGTACCTGCATAATCTGAAAGCACATGCTCACTAGTTGAGCGATTCTCCTCCATCTTTTAGCTTTAGAACTTTTGTTGGAGACTTCATATCTCTCAACTCGGGTATTTGCTGGAAATATTAACTTCAACTCCTGGAACATCTCATATGGTCCATGACGTTCAAAACGTCTTTGAAGTCCCGATTCTAAGCCGTTAAGCATGGTGCACTAAACTATCAAGTAGTCATCATATTGAGCTAGCCAAACGCTCATAACGCCTCATACCGCTCCTGCAATAGGTCTGTCACCTAGCGGTGCATCAAGGACATAATTCTTACGTGCAGCAATGAGGATAAACCTCAGATCACGGATCCAATCCGCATCATTGCTACTAACATTTTTCAATACAATTTTCTCTAGGAACACATATAAAAACATAGGGAAGCAACAACGCGAGCTATTGATCTACAAACATAATTTGCAAAATACTACCAGGACTAAGTTCATGATAAATTAAAGTTCAATTAATCATATTACTTAAGAACTCCCACTTAGATAGACATCTCTCTAATCCTCTAAGTGATCACGTGATCCAAATCAACTAAACCATGTCCGATCATCACGTGAGATGGAGTAGTTTCAATGGTGAACATCACTATGTTGATCATATCTACTATATGATTCACGCCGACCTTTCGGTCTCGGTGTTCCGAGGTCATATCTTATATGCATAGCTCGTCAAGTATAACCTGAGTATTCCGCGTGTGCAACTGTTTTGCACCCGTTGTATTTGAACGTAGAGCCTATCACACCCGATCATCACGTGGTGTCTCAAAGACGAAGAACTTTCGCAACGGTGCATACTCTGGGAGAACACTTCTTGATAATTAGTGAGAGATCATCTTATAATGCTACCGTCAATCAAGCAAAATAAGATGCATAAAGGATAAACATCACATGCAATCAATATAAGTGATATGATATGGTCATCATCATCTCGTGCTTGTGATCTCCATCTTCAAGCACCGTCATGATCACCATCGTCACCGGCGCGACACCTTGATCTCCATCGTAGCATCGTTGTCGCCTCGCCAATCTTATGCTTCCACGACTATCACTACCGCTTAGTAATAAAGTAAAGCATTACATCGCGATTGCATTGCATACAATAAAGCGACAACCATATGGCTCCCTGCCGATTGCCGATAACTCGGTTACAAAACATGATCATCTCATACAATAAAATATAGCATCACGTCTTGACCATATCACATCACAACATGCCCTGCAAAAACAAGTTAGACGTCCTCTACTTTGTTGTTGCAAGTTTTACGTGGCTGCTACGGGCTGAGCAAGAACCGTTCTTACCTACGCATCAAAACCACAACGATAGTTTGTCAAATAGACTCCGTTTAACCTTCTCAAGGACCGGGCGTACACTCGGTTCAACTAAAGTTGGAGAGACAGTCTTCCGCAAGCCATCTATGTGCAAAGCACGCCGAGGGAACCGGTCTCGCGTAAGCGTCTGCGTAAGGTTGGTCCGGATCGTCTCGCCCAACAATACCGCTGAACCAAAGTATGACATGCCGGTAGGCAGTATGACTTGTATCGTCCACAACTCACTTGTGTTCTACTCGTGCATATGACATCTACGCATAAAACCAGGCTCGATGCCACCGTTGGGGAACGTAGTAATTTCTAAAATTTTCCCACGCATACACAGTGACCATGGTGATGGCATAGCAACGAGAGGAGAGTGTTGTCTACGTACCCTCGTGAGACCGTGGCGGAAGCGATCACAACGTAGAGGAAGTAGTCGTACTTTCTCCTCGCGATCCTGCCGATCCCAGCGCCAAGTTACTCCGGCACCTCCGAGTCGATGATGACGTAGAGGAAGTAGTCGACGTTCTCCTCACGATCCAACCGATCACAGCGCCGTTACTCCGGCGCCTCCGAGTTCTTGGCACACGCTCAGCTCGATGACGCTCCACGGGCTTCGATCCAGCAAAGCTCCGGGGAGGAGTTCCGTCGACAAGACGACGGCGTGGTGACGATCTTGATGTTACACCGTCGCAGGCTTCGCCTAAGCACCGCTTCTGATATGACCGAGGTGGAATATGGTGGAGGGGCACCGCACACGGCTAAGGAACGATCTCAAGGATCAACTTGTGTGTCATGGGGTGCCCCTGCCCTTGTATATAAAGGAGGGAAGGGAGGGGCTGGCCGGCCAAGGCTTGGTGCGCCAGGGTGTCCTACTCCTACTAGGAGTAGGATTCCCCCAATCCTAGTCCAACTAGGTTTCCCCAAGAGGGAAGGGAGAGAGAGAGAGGCGCCCCTTCTCCTAGTCCTAATAGGACTAGGGAAGGGGGAAGGTGCGCCAGCACTTGGGCCCCCTTCTCTCCTTTCCACTAAGGCCCATGTTGGCCCATTAGTATTCCGGGGTTCCGTAACCTCCGGTACTTGGTAAAATTCCCAATTTCACCCGAACACTTCCGATGTCCAAACATAGACTTCCAATATATGAATCTTTATGTCTCGACCATTTCGAGACTCCTCGTCACGTCCGTGATCTCATCCGGGACTCAACAACCTTCGGTACAGAAACATCATAACAACTCATAGTAACTCGCCATCAAACGTTAAGCGTGCGGACCCTACGGGTTCGAGAACTATGTAGACATGACCGAGACTCCTCTCCGGTCAATAACCAATAGCGGGACCTGGATGCCCATATTGGCTCCTACATATTCTCTGAAGATCTTTATCGGTCAGACCGCGCATAACAACATACGTTGTTCCCTTTGTCATCGGTATGTTACTTGCCCGAGATTCGATCGTCGGTATCCAATACCTAGTTCAATCTCGTTACCGGCAAGTCTCTTTACTCGTTCCGTAATACATCATCTCACAACTAACACATTAGTTGCAATGCTTGCAAGGCTTATGTGATGTGCATTACCGAGAGGGCCCAGAGATACCTCTCCGACAATCGGAGTGACAAATCCTAATCTCGAAATATGCCAACCCAACATGTACCTTCGGAGACACCTGTAATGTACCTTTATAATCACCCAGTTACGTTGTGGCGTTTGGTAGCACCCAAAGTGTTCCTCGTGCAAACGGGAGTTGCATAATCTCATAGTCATAGGAACATGTATAAGTCATGAAGAAAAGCACTAGCAACAAACTATACGATCAGGTGCTATGCTAATGGAATGGGTCATGTCAATCAGATCATTCAACCAATGATGTGATCCCGTTAATCAAATAACAACTCCTTGTTTATGGTTAGGAAACATAACCATCTTTGATTAACGAGCTAGTCAAGTAGAGGCATACTAGTGACACTCTGTAGGTTTATGTATTCACACATGTATTATGTTTCCTGTTAATACAATTCTAGCATGAATAATAAACATTTATCATGAAATAAGGAAATAAATAATAACTTTATTATTGCCTCTAGGGCATATTTCCTTCAAGTACATCTCAAGCTCATTCAGTATCACAAAGATCTCTTCCTGTAGCCTACGGAGCTGCTTCACACTGATCGACTTTCAAGAGATGTCGTCAAAAAAGTTGCAGAGACCAATAAGCGTGTCACGGACGTGCTTTTCCATTATCCCTCTAAGGGCAACAGGTAGTACCTGCTTCATCATCACATGACAGTCATGGGACTTCATCCCGCTGAATCTTTTCTTGTCCGTGTCTAGATATCTGCTTATCTTTCCACAGTAAACGGAACTAACTTTGACTTCGGTAAGGCACTTAAAGAATTGATCCATCTCAGCCTGACTTAAGGTGAAGCAAGAAGGGGGGCAATAATCCTCTTTCTTTATTTTCTTTCCCTTCTTCTCCCATGCCTCTGTCTCCGTCTCTGTCTCGTCTGACATTTTAAGGGGCGACATGTGCAGATCTTCCCTGATTTTCAATTCTTGCAAGTCTTTTCTTGCCTCCGGCCCATCCTTGGTCTTATCCGGCATGTTCATCAGTGTTGCGAGCAAGCTCTCAAGGACATTCTTACAGATATGCATTTGATCAAGGCAATGAGGTGTATCGAGTTTGTGCATGTACTCTAAGTCCCGTAACACGCACTCGTCTTCCATACCTTCAGCAGCCGCTCGGCGCCTTTCTTATCGTCTTTCCCGGCGCGGGGCACTCCTTCCAGTTTTTCAAAAGCTCATCGATTTCGGCACCGCTCCGCTTACTTGGAGGTCCTCGATGCTCAGCTTGACCATTGAATAGATCTCCACGGTTTCTCCACGGGTCGTCCTGTTCGAGCCATCTTCGATGCCCCATGTACACGATTTTCCCGGACCCGCCATCTTTCCTTGACGTTAGCTGCTGAGACGTCGTATCATCCATGCACCGCGTGCATCCGCAATATCCATGGCACACCTGGCCTGCGACATATCCGTAACCGAGATAGTCGTGCACCGTCGTGATCAGCGCGGATCTCATGTAGAAATACTCGCCTTTGCTGGCATCCCATGTCTTGGCCGGTGTTTTCCATAACGTGTCTAACACCTCTTGAAGTAGCCCCCAGATACAAATTAATATTATTTCCTGGTTGTTTCGGCCCTTGAATAAGCATGCTCATGTGAATGTACTTCGACTTCATGCACAACCAGGGGGGAGGTTGTACATCCATACAAACACGGTCCATGTGCTATGGTTGGTGTTCTGGTTGCCAAACGGATTCATGCCATCGGTAGACGCGCCGAGCACGATGTTCCTTGCATCACGTTCGAAATACCGATAGAAGCTGTTGAACGCTCTCCACTGACTTCCATCCTTGACGTGTCTCAGCTCCGGATCATCTCCATCGTTGGGCTTCTTCCTCTCCGCGTGCCAGCGCATTATCTTTGCTTCCTTGGGATCTACAAAATACCTCTGGAGACGGGGAGTGATCGACAAGTACCATACAACTTTCTGGGGACATTTCCTCCCGACCTTGTATCGAGAAGCATTGCACACCGGACAACTTGTTTTTTCCACGTGCTCCTTCCGATAAATTATGCAATCGTTGATGCATACATGGTATTTAACATGTGGCAGATCAAGAGGGCACACGATCTTCTTGGCCTCATCAATACTAGTAGGACATAGATTCTCCGCGGGAAGAACATCCTTTAGGTACTTGAGATGCTCATCGAGGCTAGTGTCGGTCCATTTGTTTTTAGCCTTCGTCTTCAGGAGTTGGAGCGTGAAAATCAAGCGGGTCACCTCAGGATTGCAACCATCATACAATGGAGTGCTCGAGTCTACCACCAGTTGCTCCAGCTTAGCCTACTCTCTAGAAGCAGCTCTCTCAGTACTCGTCTCCTTGCGAAGCAATGCTTGAACATGAGGGTCCCGCACGATTGAACTTAGTACCGACGAACTCTGTTGCATGGAGTCCATGTCGTTCTCTTCGCCGCCATGTCCGGCCCCTTCTCCTCCGCCATGTCCGGCCCCTTCTCCGCCGCCATGTCTGGCCTCTTCACCGCCGCCATTATCAATCATCTCTTCGTCTTGCCCCGTGTCATCATTTCCTGCCCCGTCGGCGTCCTCAACATCGTCATCCTCATCTTCAATTATCCACCGAGTATAGCCATCCATGAAATCAGTCATGAGTAGGTGCGCTTCGACATGACCATCGTCATGGGGGTCGAGCCAAACTATTCCTTTGCATTTTCGACACGGACATAAAACCTATGTCCGGTTATTTTCTTTCATGTCCTGCACCGCCGACCGCAACCACCTGTCCACCATCGTTCCACTGACCATCGTGAAATCTGCATGGTAATAATAATCAAATTGATTATAAAAATGCGTGCATGCATCAAAGTCATACAAAAATTCGGCATGACCTTCCCTAAAAATAGGACATATATAGATCTAGAGTTTGCCCGGAATTCGCCGAAACGGAAATAAATTAACATTTCGGCAAAACATAGGCAACTCAAAAGCACAATTTGGCGTGAACTCATGCCACACACACAATTTCCATCATATCTCCCAATTATCATATCACACACACATAAACATATGTCCATTTTGCAAAAGCATGAAATTTTAATCACCTCTATCTCGAGATCGAGCACACGGTGGAGATGATGATGTAGGGAGATCAAAAGTGCACAAAGCTCTTCTTGACAAAGATAGATCTAGTTAGGGGGCAAAAGGTCACTTAACTAAATGCTACATCTACATAGCTAGATAATTTGGGAGGAGACAACTTCAACTAGTGGAGGGGGAAGGAAAAAGAGAAAGGAGATGCATTAATGGAGGTGGTGTAGTGATGACCCGCAAGTATACGGGATATTTGTAGCCTCTTTTGATAAGTAAGAGTGTCGAACCCAATGAGGAGCTAAAGGTAGAACAAATACTCTCTCAAGTCCTATCTGCCACTGATACGACTCTACGCACGCTTGACGTTCGCTTTACCTAGAACAAGTATGAAACTAGAAGTACTTTGTAGGTGTGATAGGATAGGTTTGCAAGATAATAAAGAACAAGTAAATAAAAAGTAAGGGATGTTTAGATAAATAAACAATAAAGTAAATATAGCGAGTGTGGAAAAGTGGTGGTAGGAGTTGCAGAATTGTCCCTAAGCAATTGACTACTTTACTAGACCGATAGCAAGTTTTATGTGGGAGAGGCCACTGCTAGCATGTCATCCCTGACTTGGAATTCTATGCACTTATGATTGGAATTATTAGCAAGCATCCGCAACTACTAACGTTCATTAAGGTAAAACCCAACCATAGCATTAAGATATATCGGTCCCCCTTCAATCCTGTATGCATCAATTTCTATGCTAGGTTCAAGCTTCTGTCACTCTTGCCCTCCAATACATAGTCCTATCAACATACAACTAACCCTATGGTGTGATCCACGCCCGCGCTCATATGATGGGCGCCAAAGGACAACAACATAACCACAAGCAAATTAAATCAATCATAGCAATTCATCAACCACCAATAGGACAACGAAAATCTACTCAGACATCATAGGATGGCAACACATCATTAGATAATAATATGAAGCATAAAGCACCATGTTCAAGTAGAGGGTACAACGGGTTGCGGGAGAGTGGACCACTGTAGATAGAGGGGGGAAGGTGATGGAGATGTTGGTGAAGATGGTGGAGGTGTTGGTGTAGATCTCGGTGATCATGATGGCCCCGGCGGTGCTCCGGCGCCACTGGAAGCAAGGGGAGAGGGCCTCCTTCTTCTTCTTCTTCCTTGACCTCCTCCCTAGATGGGAGAAGGGTTTCCCCTCTGGTCCTTGGCTCCCATGGCGTGGGAGGGGCGAGAGCCCCTCCGAGATTGGATCTATCTATCTGTTTCTACGTTTTGGAATTCTGCCCTGGTACGGTTTCTTTTATATCTGGAGATCCATAACTCCGATTGGATTGAAACCTTCGCCCAGATTTTTTTTCCAAAAATTAGCTTTCTTGCTGCCAAAGAAGGGCATCAACCGCCTTACGAGTGGCCCAGGAGGGTGGGGGGCGCGCCCACCTGGAGTGGGCATGGGCCCCTATCTCGTGGCCACCTCGGGCACCGGCTCGCGTTGATTTTACTTCCCAAAAATCACAAATATTCCAAAATAATTCTCCGTCCGTTTTTATCCTGTTTGGACTCCGTTTGATATGGGGTTTCTGCGAAACATAAAACATGCAACAGACAGGAACTGGCACTGGGCTCTGGATCAATATGTTAGGCCCAAAAGATAGTATAAAAAGTTGCCAAAAGTATATAAAAGTTGAAAATATTGGCATGGAACAATAAAAAATTATAGATACGACGGAGACGTATCAGCATCCCTAATTCCTGCTCGTCCTCGAGTAGGTAAATGATAAAAAAGATAATTTTTGATGTGGAATGCTACCTAGCATAATCTTGATCATATGTCTAATCATGGCATGAATATTAAGACACAAGTGATTCAAAGCAATAGTCTATCATTTGAAATAAAAACAATAATACTTAGGGCATTCCAACAAACAATCATGTCTTTCAAAATCAATGCTTCCAGAACGTTATCCCTACAAAATCATATAGTCTTGTATGCTCCCTTTTCTTAATACAAGGTACCCCTCATGCCTATCCCGGTGTCAGCCAAGCAATTGTTTCATACTTTAGTATTCTCAAACTTTTTCAACCTTCACGCAATACATGAGCGTGAGCCATGGATATAGCACTGTGGGTGGAATACAATATGATGGTGGAGGTTATGTGGAGAAGACAAAAAGGGAGGAAGTCTCACATCGACGCGGCTAATCAACGGGCTATGGAGATGCCCATCAATTAATGTAAATGCGAGGAGTAGGGATTGCCATGCAACGGATGCACTAAGAGCTATAAGTGTATGAAAGCTCAACAAAAGAAACTAAGTGGGTGTGCATCCAACTTGCTTGCTCACGAAGACCTAGGGCATTTGAGGAAGCCCGTCATCGGAATATACAAGCCAAGTTCTATAATGAAAAATTCCCACTAGTATATGAAAGTGACAACATAAGAGACTCTCTATATGAAGAACATGGTGCTACTTTGAAGGACAAGTGTGGAAAAAGGATAGTAACATTGCCCCTTTTCTTTTTCTTTTTTTGGAAAAAGGATGACCCCGTGGAGGGCTGGATGAACAGTAGACGATGGACGCGTGCCCGTGGAGGGGTGGTTGAACAGTAGCCGGTGGAGTAGCGCGCGGTGGAGGCTGGATGAACAGGAGCCCGTGGAGGCTGGAGGAGGTCGACGGTAGCCCGTGGAGGCTGCAGGAGGTCGACGGTGGAGATGAATAGTATCCCATGGAGTCCCGTTTTGTGGTACGCCACATCCCTCCCGATGAACAGGACCCCCGTTTCTACCGTAGCGCTCCAACACTAGTCTGTTTCGTCCGTTTTGCGGTACGCCACACCCTTCCCGATCAACAGGACCCCCATTTCGACCATAGGAGGTCCGTTTCCTCCGTTTTGCGGTACGCCAGACCCCTCCCGATGAACAGGATCCCGTTTCGAACGTGGCCAGTCAAACACAAGGCCGTTTCCTCCATTCTGCGGTGCGCCAGGCCTCGTTTCCATCGTCTGTTCCGTCCAAGCCCTACCGATGAACACGACGACACATTCCGTTCCGACCCAGCCGGTTGGCTCCCCATGAACACGACGACGACGCTGTTTCTCCGTTCCGACCCAGCCATGTACACGAGCCCTGGCCATACGTATGCGCGAGTAGGCGTTCGAGACCCCGCCCGTATGTACACATACGGGGCCATATTTTCTTTATTGCACACTGGCCGCTGTACGTACGTGTACATGCTACGTGCACGCCTCTACTACGACACGTACGCGCCTCTACTACGACACATGCACGCCTCAACTAAGACACGTGCACGCCTCTACATCGACCAGTATGTACATACAGTTCACGACCAGAATGACAATGCTACGTACGCTTCGACCTGGTGGGTCCCGACTGTCAGGCACTTCCTTGCGTGCGAAGATATAGATGGTGGGTCCCAGCAGTCAGGGGGGCGAATTGATTTTTTATTTTTTGCCCGGACGCACTTCCTTGCGTGCGAAGATGTAGCTGGTGGGTCCCAGCAGTCAGGGGGGCGAATCATTTTTTTGCCCGGACGCACTTCCTTGCGTGCGAAGATGTAGCTGGTGGGTCCCAGCAGTCAGGGGGGAAACGTTTTTTTTCGTGAAATATGGTGGCCCGTCCGGTGGGTCCCTGCTGTCAGGTGGAGGAATAATTATTTTCCACGTAATAAGGAGGCACTTCCTTGCTGCGGCCGTGGACCCGGTATCGACCTCTCCACGTATAGTCCACGTCCGATGGAAGTCGTTCCTTGACCACAGTGACCATGCCGCGCCGAGAGCACCACGGCGGTGGACGATGGCGAGGCCTAGGGAGGGGACGACACGGAGCCGGGGAAGACGCGGCAGTGGAAGCCCGCGCGGAGAGGAGTATGAGGGTTCACTGGTTCGGCTGCGGTGTGAGGCTGTCGTCGCCGCAGGGCCTGGCCAGCGGTGGGAATAGTAGGGGGCAGTGAGGCATCCGCGGCAGCACAGCCAGCCACGAGAGGCAGGAGCATGCGACACGACCGACACTGCTTTGGGCGGTGGAGCAAGAAGACCAGAGGTTGAAAAAGCACTACAGCCGTTGGATGGACATCGTACGGTCACTGAAGCTAGAATTGTTTATATTGACTAAGTTGACAAAGCCCTTGGTACGTGCCAACTTAGTAGGCCCACAGGTCAGCCTCCGAAACGGTGCGCCCCAGATGTCAGGGGGAGGAATCATTTTTTGGGCGGCCGAAGCTAAGAATATCCGAGATTGAAGAAGAAGCACGACATTCGTTGGATAGACATCCAACAGCCACTGCTGCTAGAACCATGTGTTGACTATAATAAGTTGACAAAGCCTTGCATACACGTCAAATTATTTTTATAGGGGACGCGTCAACTTAGTAGGCCCACAAGTGTGTGGCAGAGAACTTATAGCCCATTTGCGACTTGTAAGAATGTACAACCCATTTTTGAATTCTAATGAAATTTACTACAACCCATTTACAGTTTGTTAAAAGCATAGCCCATTTTCTAGCTAGGACAACGATTAATAATTTCAACCAACCGTTGAAGACAGAATTCAACAAAATTTCCCACATTTTGATGGGATCTGAAATATTTTTATCCCGAAATTTCTAGTCAGATTAAATATAAATTTGTATTACGTAACAATCCAACGAAATATTGCGCACGCAACAATGAAAATTTAAGATTTTCAAAATCCATAAATAATATTTTATAAACTAATTTTGTGTTTGGTGCATTTTTTTATAGTTACTGCCCAGTTTTTAAAATTACATCCCATTTATTATTTTTTAAAGCCCATTTTCCTTTTAAGCTTAATGCATCCCTCCTAGGAAAGATTTGCAGCCCAGCGGGGCGGAGAATAACAAGTTGACCTTGCCTGGGTGTTCCTCAAAAAAACGTATAACTGGGCTAGCCATTTTCATCTTGAAAAAATTAATATCTGGGCTGGATATCTGGCCTGGGCTAGGCAGACCTGGCGCACCAGTTAATACCCTGCTCTCCACTGAACAACAACGAAATCATCGCCAAGAAAAACTCTGCAGTGCTCACGCCTCAAAAACACAAATACTGCCCGAGCTGCTTGGTCCCCGCTGTCGGCCGCACCTTGTGCAATTCTCTTGTTTATATTGACTACATAGGTTGACAATGGTGTGGGACCGTGATGTCAGGAAACCAGGAGGAAGCAAAAAAATATAGTTGTACATAATAAGGAGGCCCTTGCGTACGTACGACTATGGCCCTAGTGGGTCCCTAGTGTCATGCAGTCAAAATAAAGTCATCTCCTGAATCCTCATGTTCGTTGACGATGTTAACAATGCTCGGCGCCACGGTGAGTGCAACAACTCGAAGGACGACGGAGCCCTACGGATGGTCTGATATAGTGTCCGCTCCTCATTCAGGAAGCCAGGATCATTGGACACCTATGAGCACCTTCGAGAAACTGAGACGGCATGAAACGGTAAGGCCGCGCTTGGGAGCTCTGGTTTATTCCAAACCTGTATTAACATACAAGTGTAATTTACTCGTCATTGGAAACAACGCCAGAAAATACAGGTGTAATGTAACCGAGGGCCCGAGGTCCGTAAGTAAAACCGCGGTTACGCGTGTAATTTGAGAGACCGATGTATATTTTACGAGCACTGCTATATGGACGACATTACCGCATTTATACATGCACGACTTGCGTATCATGCCATCCATGGGCAAGGCTGAAACAGCAGCTAACGGCTGGATTAGCAATCGCCCGAGTGTCGTTCAGCATTTTTATCGTGTGTGAAGTACTTCCGATATTTTACTAGTCGAAATCGACCAACCAAGCGCTTCGCCCGAGACCATCTGCTTTTATTTACAAGCGTCAGTTTGACAAGCGGTTTTGGTTGGAAAACGATGATCCAATCACGGCCTAATATCATGAGTTGGTCGGAAGATCATATGGTTTCACGTCTAACCTACCCGACTTGTCGTATAGGCTATGAATGAAACATCAGACGATGAACTTCTTAAGCACGTAAACAATGTAAGAGGATGATCTTCTTAACAAGAAAATCACTGGCAGTAGATCGACATGCAAAACAATACGAAGCATTATTCTCAGGTGGCACGGAGAACAGCTCGTGATGCCGCATGCCACAACATTCCAAGCTCAACTTTGCAATCAAACACAAGGCCTGTCATTATATAGACAATATTTAGAACAAACTCTTAACACAGGAATATGTCAGCAGAGTAACTATTTACTTCTAAACTGAACACAGGAATAGGAAAAAACAATCGACGCTGCTCACAGCAAGGGCGTCCCACTCAAAAATATCAAATGCATGTCTTCTGGCTAACATCAATGAGCAAATTTTGACAAGGTTTTCCAATTCTAATATATGAAACTAACATCTTCTTGCTAACATCAATGATTAAACTTTTACAAGCTTTTCCCATTCAAAATATGTAATGCCTATGATCGTGGAGTCCCGTCGTAGCTTCTTACTTGTTTGGGCACTTTTTGCCCAATGCACTCCACGTGTTGTAGAATTGCCAATGCTCTTTGCAGACTAGTCATGTCACCAGCGTCTAATAATACTCTGTAAAGCTTCTCGGTCATTCCTTCTGTAATGTAGCGCAAATAAAGGATCGCTTCTTTCTGCAAAGTGGAACGACCAACTGGGCCCAGTAATGCAGCAGTTTGCCTTGGACACATTGGCTCCTTTTGTGCAGTTCAACTAAAATCAAAGTCGGAATAAAACCAAGCTTTAATTTTGATATCCCTGTAAGAAATAATAGGTATAAGGGAAACAATTACTAAGAAATAACGGTTGATGACTTGTACTCCTAGAAGAAAAGCATCTACTGATCTACCTTATCTTAATGGGAAACAAAGCAGGAGAGTAGCAATTCTCCATCAGTGTGATTCATTCATATTGACTGAGACATTATCTTAACAATGCCTTGTTTCAACATGTATAAAGAACGACAAAGCAGAAATGTACCATTCCGAAAACAATGCAACTGATTCATTTTAACAGAGACATTATTTTAACAATACCTTGGTTAAACATGTAGAAAGAACTACAAAGCAGGATAGTACCATTCCTAACAAGTGTTGCAGTTTTGAACTAAGATTCAGTAGTTAATCAATTCTGAGAGTGGCGTTGCTTAATTTTACCAAATGCATTAGATTAACGAAAAGCATAAACAGTTCCAGGAGAGTGGGCCCAACAACAATATGTGCTTCCATCTACTTATAAAGGGGTGATGCAGAGTTTGTTGTAACAAAGCAACAAGCATCATGTCCGGTTGGTCCCATTTTGTTCACTACTTAATGGGAAAAGACAGCAATACAATAGCTTCAATTCAACATTTATTTAAAACAGTACCAATACAAGTAGCACAACATCTCAAAGCACACTGCACAATCATGTGGATGAAGGCCTGTACTGACCTTTCATGAGAACACCAGGATAAAATACGAACCTGCCAACACGAATATGAAATCCAATCTCATTTTGTGCAGTTGCACTGAAATCAAGCAAAGTGTTTCGCGTAGCGAAGCAAAATGTCGCAATAGCAACAAGTTGAATAGATATCCCTGCATAAACAGAGGTAAAAAGGAACCAATTACTGGCTAATAAAGGAGGATGAAACATGCGGCCACAAAAATGGTAATCCCGCCAATCCCTAACAAGTGTTGCAGTTTTGAAATAAAATTCAGTAGTTAATTCTGAGAGTGACATTGCTTAATTTTACCAGCGGAAATAGATCAACAAAAAGCATAAACAGTTCTAGGGGAGAGTTGGCGCAACAACACCATGTGCTTCCATCTACTTATAAAGGGGGTGATGCAGAGTTTGTTGTAACAAAGCAACAAGCATCATGTCTGGGTTGGTACCATTTTTGTTCACTACTTAATGGAAAAAGAGAGCAATACAATAGCTTCAATTCAACATTTATTTAAAACAGTACCAATACAAGTAGCACAGCATCTCAAAACACACTGCACGATCATGTGGATGAAGGCAAGTACCAACCTATCACAACGCTCACAAGATCAACTACGAATCTGCCAACATGAATAGGAAATCCAATCTCGTTTTGTGCAGTTGCACTGAAATCAAGCAAAGTGTTTCGAGTAGCGAAGCAAAATGTCGCAATAGCAACAAGTTGAACCGATACCCCTGAACAGAGGCAAAAAAGGAAACAATTACTTGCCGATAAAGGAGGATGAAACAAACGGTGACAGAAAGAAGCATCTAACTTATCTTGGATGGAAAACAAAGTAGGATAGTAGCATTTCTAAAACGGTTGCATTGATTCATATTAACAGAGACATTCTCTTAAAACAACATTCGTTAAAAAATGTAATTTACTTTTAACAGTGGCATTGCTTCAATTTTCCAGCGGCATTCTTAGATTAACAACAACAAAATAGCTGTATGGCACATGCCAACACCATGTGCGTCCACACGTATAAATGGGTGATGCAGAGTATGTAGCCAAGCAACATATATGCGTTGGTCCCATATTTGTTCTCTTTGAACCTTTTTCCTATGTGAGGACAACAAATCTAGTCCTGCACAAACTACCCGACCCCCCAGTTTCTTTCCCTTTTCAACAAAGAGATTGGTTCCTTACAGATGTGTGTACTGGGTTACCCCCTTTTTCCCTTTTCGACCAACAAAGTGGCTGGATAGCCAGTCTATACTACTTTCCGTCCCTCCTTTCCTCATTGAACCACGTCCTAGATTCTTGCTCCAGCCCACCGCACCCTTCTTTCCTCTTTAAATCAAGACCTAGATTCGACTACAGATCGAAAAAGATCCACATGCAGCTAGAGCAACGACGGTTTCAAAGAAACTTATACCTTAGGGTCGTCGGGATGTGGCAAGGCGTGCGGCGGGAGGCCGAATCTGCCCACACTACGTGCTACAGCGAGGAAGAAGGGGCCGGTGGCCCTCCCGCACAGGCGCTGGGTGAAAGAGAACAGCACAACCGGCAGTGGATTGCCCCCCTTGCTGAAGGCGATAGAGTGAACGCTGCACCTCCTCCCCTTCCCGATTCGACGGGATATGGACGCCTCCTTCACCACCGTGAGGGGGGAGAGAGAGACAAGAGGCTAACGCAGTCTTGTTTAGATCTGGTGAAGAGAGGGTGAGAGACTGTGAATATAGCAAACCCTAGCAAATGAACGCTGAGCCTCCAACACGTATACATATATGTAGTGCGGCGAGAGTGTGGAGAGTGCAAACCCTAGCGAACAAGCGCTGAGGCTCCAGCTTATATATATACTACTGTAGTATGGACTTAGCTCCGGTGCCTTCACTGCACCTGCTTTTGGCTGTATGACAGGTGAGCTAGACACATTTTGGGCCCACCTGTCATAAACCCAAAGGCAGGTGCACTAAGTCAATGAAGCTGCGTCCATATAGTACTCTCGTGGAGTGGTTTTTTTATTCTCTCCATAACAATCGTTTTAAATTGTGTAGGTACAAAACGAAACTCTTTATTTAACGTACAGTGAAGAAAACTACTACTACTTCCGATGAACTAACGATCTAGGCCCACGCGTCCTGGTCGCACTTCCTGTCCTTCACGTGCGGTACACTACCCTCCCTTAAGTGAACAACCACACATGCGCCAAATTATCGGAAACGTGTGAGAGTGTGTACAAATAAAGAATTTTAATTTCAATTATCAGAAAGGTTTGGGAATTTTTAGTCCACACCATTTTTTAAATCAAAGTTAATAGCTGGACAAATAAAATTACAGGGGAGCTGGAGACAAAGTTGTGAGAAGACTTAGAAATCAATACAAAACTTATGCTCTTAGTACCAACGTCGATCCTTCTTCATGGAAACATTTGGTTCATAGCCAATTGTGTGATAAAATTGCACCAACGTGAAAGACGATTGCGTCTCCAACGCATCCAAGGTGAACTGACGAAGGATATCATCTTTGTGCGTAACAAGCAAAGAGCACTGATGGAAGACAACTTGTTTTTCATTGAAAATCGATCAGCTTCACCAGCCGACGCAACCATGAGGCGCAACCATGAGCATCGATGGGTCATCGTAGTGATGCATCATCCATTTGGCATCAAGTTTGGGTGAGGCACCTATGAAGTTCGACAAATCCTCATTGTGGTCTGTTTCTTCTCAGTAATCAAGCTCGAGGAAGGAAGAATCACGTGGCAGAGGACAGTAAGGCGGAACAACAATGGCCATCCAATTTTGTGCAGTTCCACTAAAATTGAGGAAGACATGCCCGGCTATGGAGATACGCATCGCTGTTTCCAAAAATATAAAAAAGGGATATAGTGTTGTTACTTTGTTTTACAAGATTAGCAACGACATCTCAATTGTCAATAAGAATTAATGAAAAGTACACCAACAAACAGAAGCATCATAATTATCTTGATGGGAACTAAACCAGGATACTCGAGAAAAAAGCATTTCTTCATTTAACCAGTGATAGTACTACCACCATATGGACAATGACTGCACAACCACCTTGTACTTTTTGTCGAAACAACATGTATACCTCCACCGAGGCATAATTAAGGACAACTTTTCGAGTGGCATTTCCTCTACAATAGTACTAGTAGGTGATGTTGGACCAGCCGACGAACCCTAGCTACTATACATGGGGAGCTGGGGAGTAGTCGCATAGAAGAAAACCCGCACGCAGCGACCTGGGGAGCTAGACCAGTACAAGAAGTTACACCTTAGGTGGGTGAGATGTCGTTTAGGCGGGCGGGCGGGATTTGCCTACACGACGACAGCGAACAAGGGCGCGGAGGATCTTCGTCCGCGCCAGCGCCGACTCCGAGAGGACGGTGCACATCGGCTTCCTCTGTCGCCGACGGCGACAACGTCGACGCTGCACCTCCTCACCTCCCGCAGTGGACGGGATTTGGCCGGATCTGTGACCACCGGTGAGGAGAGAGATAGAGTGGACACTGTCATCTTGTTTTGATATGGAGAGGGTGAGAGAGCGAGACGCGAGAAACTCTATCAAACAAGAGGCTATAATGGAGTAAAAAATCTCTCCATAGCAGTGGTTTTAAATAGAATACGCGCGTTCCCGGAAAAAAGAAATGAAAACTGGCGGACAATTTTTTAACGTACCAAGAAAGAAAACTCGATCAAAATCATGCCCCCGCTTCCAGGTCGTGAGAGTCGTCGCGCACACACACAGACATAGACATGCATATCCGTGTTTACATAAAATTCCATTTCCATCTCCATCTCCAATCATATTTGTCCAACTGGCACATTATTTACGTTGTTAATTATATACACAGCAATATTAACGTACAACATCTCTTGTTTGCAGACGTCCGGACCGCTACCACACGGCCGGTCCTGACCGACCCGAACCCTCTTCATCACCCGCGCGTGCTTCCCGCCCGAAACGGTCAGTGCTGCATTCATGCCCAGCCAGAGCGGACGCGACCTCTCACTGGAGCCGGCATTGAAGTGGCGCGCCGACCGAGAGAGTGTTGCCCGCGCCTCTTTCGTGTGCACGTGACTGCTCCGTGTTCAAAGGTCGCAATAGCCGGCTACAACATGCATGTAAAAAGTTCTTGGGAGTCCGTGCTACAGCTAGCTGTCCTCGCACAACTCGTCAATCTCTTCTAGTAGTGCTAGTACTCCATGGCGCGGTCTATCGACAAGCAGGCGGGAAAGTTATCGTATACTCAGTTCGCGGTGACTGGCATGCCGAGGGACCGTTTGGGGTCGAGCCGTGGAGGAGGGTGAGACACGAACACGAAAGACGTGATTTAAACGTTGGTTTTGCTCGATGGCGCGATCCAACGAAACGAAACGTTGGTTTCTCTCCGTTTCCATTTTTTCTCCGAAAAAACCGGAACTTTCCACTTCATTTTCTTTCCTATTCCAAGGTTGCCCCGTTTTCCATCAAATACAAAGGAAAGCTAACACGCATGCTGATGCATCTCAATGATTCACAGATCATAGCCAATATTTACTTCACAACTAAAGACAAAAGTTGTGAGAGCGTGTACGAAAGAAAAACTACTGATGGGGTCACTACGACTTAAACCCTAAACCCTAAACAGGATTTAATTTCCTGGCCAGGTAGAACCTGTCGAAGGAAAGACGGCTGGCACCCTCGGATCGTACGATGCTTTTGTGCAGTTCCACTAAAATCGACCTGAGCATCCCTGATGGCAAAAATATTGAAGAAGTGTGATTAGAATAATAGTACTGGCACTAGTTCATGAGACATAAACTCTTGACAAGTAGAAGCCGGTAGAAGTTGAGAAAGATCGACATGGAGATGGAGCTACGGCAGTGGAGCAAGCCGGCTCCAAAAGGAAGATGGACTACCTGGGACGTCGGGCTGTAGCTAGAAGGGCGGTTGGGACGCGGCATCGGCCCATACCGCGGTGACCCCCGATTGGGACGCACCGACTGTGGGTTTTCTCCCTCGCTGATGTCGACCACGTCTACGCAGAACATTGTTCCCTTCTCCCAGCTGCGGGATCAGGCCCGTCGTTCTATGCTTGTGAAGAGAGCACCTAAGCAAGCAGGCTTGTAGCTTAGGCTCCTGCTAGTGTATATATAGTGGTTTTATTTTTCTCTCCATATCAACCATTTTATATTGCGTACGTGTCATTAAAGAGTGAAATGATGGTTACTTCTTCCGACTAACTTACTGCGTGATTTGCCTGCTCCTTAGGCCCTCCACTATGTAGCGGTGCCAAAACTCTGCAAAAGTATACCACACCCATGTCGATGCCAGATGAAGAAGTTTTAGCACCGCCCACACTATGTGAAAGAATTTGGCATTCAATAAAGCTAGGGCCAATGTACATAAACTACTATATATCAGCCCATGTCACCCTACTAGCAGCATCCTGGTTCCTAGCTCGTTGCTAGCTCTTTGCGTTGAAGGACGGCTGGCGCGGTTAATTTACTCTGCAGATGGATTTGGCACCGGAGCAAGTAGATGCTCCGGTTCCCTAAAATTTTGTTATGGCACCTGCTAGGCAATGGAGGGCACCGGTGCCAAATGAAGTAAAAGTGATTTTGGCACCGATTTTGGCCTACATAGTGGAAGGCCTTAGTGGGCCCTACACGTACTCCCCCTACGTGTATGCAACAGTCACACGCACACATGGACGCAAAAACGCGCACGACGCCCTAATGCATGCATGTCCGAGCACACGGCGGAACATACACGATCACGCTTAAGTGCTCAACCTACACATGCATGCACACACATACTCAGTCAGGGTGAGCTAGTGACCGTATAAACACCGGAAAATATATATATTGAGCGCAATGAGCGTATTATGAAGTCCACTGACCGTATTTTTACAAATATACAGTGACAGACAGTGTATTTATCTCGTTTGAAATTAAGCCATATTAACCGGAGAGGAGGCAGTATGGACTAGCATTACTTTGCTGTGTCCCGTCAACTTGCCGAACGAGGAGAAGGTTGCAGGATGGGAGAAGCTTGCGCGCGGTGGCTCGCAGGACAAGGAGAAACTTTTGACTAATGCAAGCTCTCCCTCGCTCAGGCGGTGGACGTGCAATAGTTAATTCGGTGTCAGATTGCCAGAAGCATACACTATACTACTAGTGCTATTATTGTTCGACTTCCCGAATAGGTGAACAGCCAAGCGCAAAGTTTACTAGTAGTACTAGTACTACTACTATAGTCTATAGAGTTATGTACTATACTAGTACTAGGAACCGGATGGAGGCGCGTCTGCACTCTTATTATGATTTTAAAATGTGATAAATCAATCTTCAACACATTTGGTTCTCTTCGAGGGTTCTCGCATGTGATAATGGAAGTTGATTGCATGGAGCACTCGCCTCAATTCTCGCTTAATTCTGGATCACATCCTATTACAAATAGGAGCGCTCAGTAATATTTCATCTTTTTTTGTTATTCACCATGTAAACAGGTTAGCAAACCTTGCAGCGCATCTTCGTGCGAACCATGCTTGCTGCACTTTGAATGTGGCCGAGAGCTGGCTTGATGAAACACCTTGCTTCCTACTTCTTTTTTTGCGGGGTACCTCGCTTCCTAGTGACAAGTGTCTTGGCTGATCGTCGTAAGAATGCTTATATATGAATAAAGCTCTCTCATTTACCCGCAAAAAGATTAAGCCATATTAACCGGAAAGGAGGGAGTATGGACTAGCACTACTTTTTGGTGTGTCCCGTCAACTCGCAGAACAAGGAGAAGCTCGCTTACGCCTTTTGACTAATGCAACCTACCCTCGGTGGACATGCATCAGTCCATTCGGTGTCAGATTGTCAGAGGCATGCACTGTAGTACCCAACATGCGGAGTACCATCATTGTTCGACTTCACGAAGAGGCGAAGAGTCAAGCGCAGTAGTACGAGTAGTACTACTACTAGAACCGCATGGTGGAGCGTCTGTACTCTTATTTTTTTATCTCTGATAACGTACACGTTTATTCCGGAGAAGGGCGGAAAACGGCAGCCCAACATGTAATGATGATATCGATCAACCAACCATGATTGAATATATCTTGGCCTCCGTGCGAGCCCGTCTGTGTGTTGTCGCTCCTCGTCTCTCTCAAGGAACGGCGGGTTGGCTCTTTGCCGTCAATTGAGATCGGTTTGCTCACACTCCTGTCCCACTTGTCGGTGATATGCCAAGAGGAGGTGCGTTGACCGACTGACCATACACGTACTTGGTTTTGCACCTTCATACTACTCCTCCCTCCGTCACAGTTTACAGGGCACGCTTCATTATGATGCATTTTTCTCAATGCATTTCCACCTCCAGAGAGACTTTAGACGCGTTTGGTTTAATGCTCAATTAGTTAGGGCGTGGTAACCGCAATCAAGTCCACAATTTTCTCTCGATGTACTCCCTCCTTTCCGGTTTATAGGGCTTATCTCAAAATTTTAGTTTTTCCATTTTATAAGGCTCAATTTGGTTGTTTTCCATCACATGTTCAGATTCCAAGGTGCATTAAATCATTTCATGCAAGTATTAAGAGAAAATTAACCAATGCATGTACTTTATGCATGCATGCATGCAATTAATGCATTGATAAACATAATTTTTGAGGAAAACAAGAGCATTAATTAGGTGCTTTTGCAAACTACAAGAAGTATTCCACCACTCGCCATCTACCTTGATTTGTGAGATTTTTGAATAGCACTTTAAATCGGAAAGGAGGGAGTACTACTACGGAGTGGAGTAAGTGCATGCATGTGTGTACCCAGGGTGGAAGCACTGCATGCACGTGTGTACGCATTATTCCCTCTTGTAATAGACGCCGTGCTATAACTACCAATGCTATTTTTCAGGCCGATCGCTAGTCGCCTTGGTCCCACAGATTTTTTTTTCTTTTTTCTGAAGCACGCTCTATAAACAGTGGCGGATGAAGTAGTATGAGCGGATTCAAAGAAGAGCGTATTGATGGTTGCTTCTTCCGAGCAACTTACAGTGGGAAAGGTGGGGCTTATGATTTGACTTCTCATTACTCACTATTAATGCGGCGCAACGATAGGGCTGAGTCTCCCATGCGGTTGTGCACTACCCCCTCGGTTCTTAAATATACTCTGGAGTATTTGTCTTTCTAGAGATTTCAACGAGTGACTACTCAAATATTTGTCTTTTTAGAGATTCAAATGGATTACTACATACGGATGTATATAGACATATTTTAGAGTGTAGATTCACTCATTTTGCTCCGTGTGTAGTCACTTGTTAAAATCTCTAGAAAGACGAATAGAGTATTTAGGAACGGAGGGAGTACACATATGAAGCAAAATGAGTGAATCTATACTTTAAAATATGCCCATTTTAAATTTGTAAAAAGACAAATATTTAGGAACGAAGGAGTATAATTTTGTGCATGGCACATGGACCCGGATGCTGAAGAGGCTTCTAGCAATGCTATCAAGCTTCCATCATTTGTTTACATAATTGACGTACTATACAAATAATTTTCCAGCGACATGAAATTGTACAATGATGTGAGCTTTCAGCTTTTGTTTCATGTGTCTTGCCATCGATGCTCTTTCGAAAACAATAAAAAACTAACTTCCTTGCTAATGCATGTCAATTATTAGCAGATCAGAGCTAATAATTACATCACAACTGAAGGCAGAGTTGTGATAAGGTGTTAAATTAAAATTGATCCATGCTTTCATTGGCAGCAACGTCTCCCCAGCTCTATCTAAATCAATAAGGCATGTTGGGAAAAAAGTAGCTATCTGGAGCATGCAACATTTCGATCATTTTGTGCAGTTCCACTAAAATAGAGCTGAGCGTCCTTGTTCCAAAGATATTAAGTGTGATTACGATAATAGAGGACTACTGATGAAACAATAAACACACAAATAGAAGCCGGTCACCTTTGCATTCTCTCTTAAGACTAACTAGTTCGAGAAGATTAGGCTCGGAGTTGGATGAGGAGGATAGAGCAAAACCAATCTCCCTTTGTGCAGTCGCACTGAAGTGTAGAGATGTTGCACGTGTGACATTTTAGTACAATTGCAGAAAACACTCTTAAGAAAAAAGTGATATGTGCAGTTCACCAAAAGGTCGCAATAGCAACGAGGTGAAATGGATAGCCCTGTTTGCAAAAAAGAGGTAGAAAGGAAACAATTACTGGCCAATAACAGTTGATGACACATGCGACGACAAAAAAGAAGCATATTCCTTGTCCTAAGGGAAGATAACAACACGGTTGTGTTTGTCTAAAACGGTGTGAGGACGAGATTGCAATATGGAAAGTACGCCGGACGAGCTACATTTTGGGCAAAGAACTATGGAAGATCCATATGCAGCGACGTGGGAAGACGGGCAGTGGAGCAAGGCCGGAGGGGATACCTGGAGGTCGTCGGGATGTAACTAGGTGAGCGGCGGCGGGCGGAATCTGCGAGCAGGTGGCATAGGCCCTGCCGCGCCGGAGCTTAGTCAGAGAGAACGGCATGTACTGCAGATCGGGACGTGCTACCTCGGCGCTGTCGAATGGAGAAATGATGCACTTCCTCCCTTTCCCCCGGCGGACGGGATGCGGCCGGATCAGTGACCAACGCTGAGAGATAGAGGCCACCGCACTCCCTTTCCCCAAGCGGACGGGATGCGGCCGGATCAGTGACCAACGGTGAGAGAGAGAGAGAGAGGCCATCGCAGCCTTGTGTGAGATACTCTGAAGAGCGACAAACCAGGCAGGCAGGCTCCATTGTATATAGTTGAGCGTACTACCTTTTTCTCCATAAAAATCGTTTTATATTCTGTGTACGTGCCATTGAGCGCTATAACTTTATTTAAAAATAACGCGGCAACGCTTCAAGTCGAACTTTGTTTCGTGCACGCGTGGTACACGACCTACCTAGGTAAACAACTGCTACAGGCGGTCAAATTAGCACGTGGGCTGCCATTTCGTAAAGAAATGAGCTCCAGCTGTACCAGCTGGTGTGGCCGGGCAAGAAGCGTGAGTACGTGCACGGTGCACCTATCTCTTCTTGTATACGTACACCACCTACGTGGGGTTGTGTGAGAGAGATACAAACCTAGAGAGATATAGTGTGTGGGTTCGTGAGAGTTTTTTTGGGGGGGGGGGCTCTCAATCAAAAAATGTAACATATGCAATGTGTGTGAAATAGAGTCCTGGATATAACATATATATAGAGGGGGTGATCCACGAGAAGAGAGTGGAGGTATCATCGGCTTGAGGTGTCCATAGAATCGAAGAGAGGGATGATGTGTGTGTGTGTGCGCGCGCGATCGATAAAGAGTGCCATCGAATTTGTGTGTGCCCACGTCAAAAATATAGAGTGGTTGGCCTACTGGAACGTGAGAGGGGACATGTCCAGTTTGTCTCTATGGCATGGATACCTACCTGCAGCGCTCGACTATCGGTGTGTGGTGGGGGAAGAGGGAGGCCCAATTAACTATAGAGGTATAATGGCTGGTATATGTGTGGAGGAGGAGAGAGGCCTACCTCATGTATTAAGGAGATCGATCTGCCTCATGTATTAAGGAAGATCGATCGGCATCCATGCATATGTGCGGAGAGGAATAAGGTTGGGAGAGAGACAGAGCTAGAGTGTTGGAGGGGGTGGTAGTGGAGTTGCTTCTAACAAATGGTGGGATAGGCTTGCTAGACAAACAGAGGGCACGCCCGCAATATCAATAAGAGAGGAGATGGCTGCTTGTTGTTGTCTGTGCACGTGCGTGTGAGAGACGGGTCAGGTGGCATGCACGAATGATGAGGGGGCACGATATGGCTGTGCTAAGCACACATAACTACATAGGAAGATCAATCACCCTTTGTTAGAGAAAGGAGAGACATAACTTGTGAGGTACGTCGATCGATGGGGGCGGGATAGTTAAAGTCGATCTAGGTATATGTTGGGAGATCGATTGGTATACATGCATGTGTGTGTTAGAAGCAAATGAGGCACGAGAAGAAGGATTGAGAGAGAGGGATGCATCTAGGAGGTGGTACGAGAGGCATACTATATTGAGGGGGAAGGAGTGTGCGAGTACGAGATCGATGAAAAGAGTGGTGGGAGTGAGGCATGGACAGTGACAAGAGAAGAGGGGAAGCTTGTGTTTGTGCAAGGCACACCTGGCTAGAGAGGCATATCGATCGATGTGTGCCGTAAAAAAGGAGCTGGGGGGCCTACACACACCGTGGGCGAACGACCTAAAGTGAAAAGACGAATTTGCGCGATGGAGCTAGACAATGTTGAGGGAGGGTGAGAGGGATGCGGGTGTGTGCATGAACGAGAGAAAGTTAGCGCTACCTACAAAGATAAGAGGATTGTGTGGGTGTAAAAGACGAATAGAGATCATACTTCATTATAAAAAGTGAATTCAGATATTTGAAGAATTTATCATAGTGTTTAAAACCGACGCATGTGTGAATATATATAACGGTGATACACACGGTGCGGTTATGAACATGTTATACTACATATAATATATTTTATCTCTACTCTTATAAAAACGGAGTTGTTGATGATGGTGTGCCTGCCATCCTGCAATATAGGTCGTCCGATTTATATCTGGCGGATAGGAAGGAAACTATGGCAAGTTTGAAAAAATATACCCACATCCCTCTCCATATTTGCAAATTAGGCCCCTTGATCATACTGATGTTCTGTGGAACGCATGGGCATCTTGCTAGTACTACATATAATACATAGAACATTGATTATAATTTGGGCTAATGTGTGGCTTTTGCAGCTCAGGTCTAAATACTTGTCATAATGGAGGGGGCGGGGCACTATGCTTTGTGTGATAAACACGGTGTACATATGGAACATGGTTTAGATTATGAATATATAGTTAGTACATCAAATGTACTATTATTTGGAATCAACATCAAGTGTATTAAAAAAAGAATTCGAGTTCATGTAGTACACATAGTTCATATCTATCTCTATAGTAATCATGTGGTGTATTATTAAGGTAATACACGAATGATGGTTGAAGTTGGCAACAATCATGATTGTAGAGTCTTATTGAAATAGAGAAATGAATTCAAATTTAGTTCGAATTGCAGCGGTAGTATAGAGATTTGGAATGCACTAAAATATTGGTATGAGTAGGTTACATGCATTATACAGCAAGCGAAAAAATTTAATCGGACATAACATGGATTCATACTCCCTCCTTCCATCTATATAGGGCGGAATGAGATTTTTAAGACCGCCTTTGACTATTGACAAGATTAATAGTATATGACATGCACAATGTGAAAATTATATCATTGAAAGAACCTTTCGCATTTAATTGAACGGTGTGCTTTGCGTAAGTTGCATGTCATATATTATTGCTCTAATATTTGGTCAAAGTTAGCATCGAAAAACGCATTAGGCCCTATATAGATGGAAGGAGGGAGTAGCTTTGAATAGCATTTGTATAGTAAAACGGGGCAAGACTCTCTCTTTGTGTGGTGTGAAGAGTTTTATTTTTTTTGTTTTATTTTTGGTTGAGGGAAGTGCGAATTGATTTGATACGTACAAGTACAATATTACTACACGTTAGGCTTGTCCCTAAAATTCAACCTGCGTCTTGTTATATCCCAAAAATTCAGATATCGTGCTCCCAAAACTAGCGCCTTCAAAACCCGCGCCTTGCTATCCCGAATTACAACGCGCGCGAAAACTCCCTCCAGTTGCCAAATCCCGACTCGCGAAATCCCCCTTCTAACCCTGAGCCGAAAGGGACGCTAGTTCAAATCGGTGGGGGGGGGGGGTACTTTTGTAACACACCCTACATTTCGGACAAGCGCGTCCCTAAGTCATGCTTCACCCCTCCCATCGCCCCCTTTTTGCCATTCGAAATCCCAGGCCGCCATAACCTCTCCGCTCCAGCCATGAAACCCCACCCTCCTTCGTCCGCCACCTTACCCCTGCCCAGCCGGAGCCTCTTCCCCGGTGACGTCGTCCACCGCAACAGCTCGACGTCCCTCATCCACCTCCCCGGATGAGGATCCGTCGTCCATCTCATCGGCCCGCCGGTTCAGCCGCCCCGTCCTCCACCTCCAAGGAGCTGCTCCGACGATTGCCTCGTCTATCGCGGCTGCTCCATCCCCACAGCGCCGCCTTAACCTGGTCCACCGGAACCGCAACATTCTCACCGACTCCTCGGACGAAGCCGAGGCCTACTCGGCGCCACCAAAGAGGTTGTACACTCATCGCATCGCACCTTCTCCTTAACTGGACCTTCCGGCGCCGATGGTGCTCCATCTTGCACCCCCATGGAGCGGCTACCTTGAAGCCGGCGCCGCAGGCGACATCTCCACGGTGGCTCTCACCCAGTGCGAGGCCCCTTCGGCGGCGGCGTCCATACCAGCCGGATCTGCTGCTGCTGCTCCGACCCTCGCTCACTAGCTCACGCTGTTGCTGCTGCTCCGACTCTCGCTCGATCGCTCGCTCGCCCAGCTGCTGCTGCTGCTCTCCCCTCGCTCGTGCTGCTGCTCTGCTCCGATTTAGCCAGACTTCAGTCGACTGAATCGACTTTTGGGTCAGCCGATTTTCAGGGGTTGGGGGGGGGGGGCTCGCCGGAGTTAAGGAAGAACCACCCGCAGCGGGGACGGGGGCTCGCCGGAGAGGTACCCCACTATCTATCTTAGGGTTCAAGGTGGGGGGGGGGGCGGGGGGCCTAGACGACTGGTCGGGGCGGCGGTGGGGAGTTGTTTTGGGGCGGCAAGGCGGCGCTGGGGCCGGCGGTTCGGCCGGTGGTGGCGGCTCAAGGGGGTGCAGGTTGAAGATGAACTGCAGGCCCTCCCTAAACTACATGTCAAGTGCCTCTCTGCTACCATTGCGTTCAGTTTCGACAGTAACATTCAGATTCCACAGTAAATTTCAGTTTCGACAGTTAAGTTCAAAGTCAACAGTTTTTACCTCATCTGTTGTAGTCAGGTGGTTTTTGGTGATGTAAATTTTACATCCATTTTACATCATCTATTGGAGATGCTATTAGAATCCCACTTGACATTGATGATGTCTGTCTTGTGCTGCTTCAGCCTTGACGTCTTACGGCTCACCAGAGCTGCTCCCACGACAGAATGATCCATCACAACAGAGCAGTGCCCTGGACGCCGTCTACAGATTCCCCAGATCTTCCTCCACACCTCCGACAGCCACCTCTACCTCAATTGCTTCAACGACCAACCCAATGATGCTGAGGTCGACACGGCTACGGCAAAGAGGTTGTACACTTGTTGCATCACTTATTACTATACATTCACGTCGATCCATTAGGGCTATTTTGGTTCAACGGAAAAACATAGCAATAGGGAATTTTCCAATGGCACCCTACTATTCAATTATTCATGCATTTTGTTGAAAGGAATGAAGCAAAACATCCACCGGACCTACTTTTCAAAATCCTATGCATGAAAACAAGACCAAGTGCATTAGTGCCAGAATAACATTCTAACTGTACACACTTTCATATGGTTTCACTTTATTTTGGCCATGTTTCTTTGCATTCCTCTGCTCTTCCAATTCTTGTAAACCAAACACCCAAGTTGACAGAAATCCTGTGTTTACAAATGCTCTGTTTACCATGTGCATTCCTATCCTATTCCGGTGTTTTTCCTATCCCTGCGTTTCAAGAATCATGCAAGCCAAATGAGCCCTTACAGAATTACTTGATTCTGTGTACGTGTCGAAGAGAACTTTGTGTGGTTTGTCCTGCTCCCGCCGCAACGTCGTCCACCTCACCGAGCTGCTCCATCGATGTAAGCATCCACCAAACCAGACATCACGACTCCTCGACCGCCTTTCACCGCCTCGAGATCTCCTTCCTCGCCGCCGCACCCACCGCAACATCACCATCATCGACTCAGCAGATGAACCTGAGGAGTACACGGGTCCACAAGAGAGGTCGCACTCTTTTGTTTCTGCTTATGTTATGCATTGCTTAAACTTACCTGCTACTTTATTGTCCTGTTCAGCTCTTGGACTCCCAAGTCAAGTCCAAATTAATGTTCAAACTTGAGTTCTAAATTAGTTGTGGGGCACATATCAAGGAAGCAATGAATAGTATGTCTGTCTAATATCTGGTTCACCTAGGGTATGCCTATGTTGTTCATCTTGGGTGGGAAAAAAATAGTAAAGCAATCATCATCTGTCATTTTATTAATTTAAAGCAATCATCAGCTTGCTATCATTATTTTTGGATCCATCCACTAGTTGTTACCATCACTCTAAATTTTTGCACGCTCTCCTTACATAATCTCACCATATTTTTTCGTATGCATGTCAGTATTGTACACAGTCATGCTGAACATGTAGAGAAAAAGAGAAGAGTTTTGCGCGGCAATACAATGTCATGCAGACATCGCTCCATGGTGGGCTCAATGGAAAACCCTCCCCACCCCTCTCCAGATTGTAATCCAGAGGAAGATATCTGCTCGAGGCGGATTCTGACGCCACGACCACTCCTATTTACCCCCAAGGTGTTTGCTCTACCTTGGCATGATGATGTTAGTCATATCATGCATATGTTGCCTTGCAGTGCCTACTTTTGACATCATATATGTCATCTGCTTAGTTTAGACATGTTCTGTAATGCCACCGGTTTTGTTTCTATATCATATATGGGAATTATGCAGTCTCATGTCTTTTAGCCAGCCATAATATATGTGAAATGTGCAATGCCATCCTGTTTAACCAGCCATCATATATTTGAATGATATCTTGCCCATCCTTTTCTTCATTACATTTCCATTGGTTGACAATGTTTGTATATTAAACTACTCTTCCTGTGAATCAGCCATTTGGGTGGGAGATGGAAAAATCTGGAGTGAAAACAAGGCCTTCGGAGCAGACAGTGCTACCTGTCAAAGCAGATCTCTTGTTGGGTCCCGATAGCTCCTCAGAGATGGATTCAAAGACAGATGACCAGTCCTATCCCCCACTGAGGTGTATGCTCTAAATTGGCACGGTTATACTGCTCATATCATGCATATGGTGTCTTGCATTGCATAGTTTAGACATCATATACACTATTCAACACCATGTTCTTAGTTCGTACATCATATCGAATGCCCTCTGCTTAGCATATAAATCACATATGTGAATTAAATGATGCAATCCTGATTACTTAGATAACATGTAGGTGAATTATGTCATGCGATCATGTTTAGTTATTCATCATATCTTTGAATTATGTTATGCTATGCTATCCAGTTTAGATAGACATCATATATGTGAAATTATAACATGTTATCCATTTTAGTTAAACAATATACATGTCAACTATTTCATGCCCTCTTTTTTCCACACTATCTATTGCATCTGTCTCTCATACAATGTCTGTACATTCAACTATGTTTCCTGTTTATCAGCCATTTGAATTGGAACGGTGATGCCAAGATTCAGCGTACTAAAAACACGGTCTTCAAATAAAACAGTGCTACCTCTTGGTGGAGATAGCACCCGGTTGTACATGCACAAGAACTAGCCCTACCACACATAACCCAAACTCTCGCAGATTGTACCCCTACTACGATGGATGAGAACCAGCTTCACCCAATCTAACCCCAACCCCAAAGCAGATAGTAACCCAGTTCCTGTTGACACAAAGCACCATCTCCACCACAGAGCTCCCAAACAAGAGCAGTTAGTAAGGCAGCTCCAGTGCCCAAAGGGCCAGTACTACCACGGCGAACCCCAACTCCACCAGTTTGTACGCCTATTCCTATGGAGGAAGCACAACCAGCTAGTTGTAGTTTAGCAGCTATCGCATTTGATGTTGTTAAATCGTATGTGCGTATCTTCTCATCTTGGAAATATTATATTGAAGATGAAGGAAAATGCCAGTTGCAGGTGTTTGTCCAGGAGTTATGTGTAAGTAACATTATTCATGGCAATTACTTTGCTTTGTCCCATACATCCTACCTCCATGATGGCTATAATACAACAAATTTTCGCATTTTTCTCTGTAGAGAAGGACCGATTTGGAAACTCAGGATGAGGTAACCTGTGCTAATACCTCTGCTATCTTCAAGAATGCTTGGTGGCAGTATTGGAATTACCTGAAGAAAACGTACTTCACCGGCTAATAAACTCATCAAATTCCCTTACGTTCTTCTGAGACACATTTACTGGATGATGACTGGGAACGCCTTGTCCTGTACTGGTCCCGGACCAAGAATGTGGTAAGGTCTATGAGCTCATTTTCTATTTTAAGTACTATATTCTTGCGTCTTACTATACTCTGTTCATGTAGAACAAGTTCCTAAACCCGAAGAACAACTGTTCTAATTTAAGATTCCATTGCTATCATAGTTCAAAAAAGCGCTAGGCGTTAATTGTGCGTTTTGCCACCGCCTTGCGCTTTACTGACCAAAACGCATGCTTATGCGCAGTTATGCACAGATTAAGCGTAGTTATGCGCAATGCGTTTTGCCAACGCCTAGAGCCTAGGCGCGCCTTTTTTAACTACGATTGCTATTGTGCATACAGCTTTGCTCTTGTATCGCTGTATTTACTCATACAAACTTATTTTTAAATTGAAGGATCCAATCGAAACTCCAATGGCACAGCAGGTATGTTCACGCATGTTTCTTTAACAGGTTTGCTCTTATCAATAGCTCTGTTGATTTCAATTTCAGTTGTGTATACAGTTGACTTCTCATATCATGCATATTACTAGCATCACAACAGAGCCAATAGTGTTTTTATACATTTAGACCCGTGGTACCCATCTGAAATCTTGTTGTGCCGTGTAGTTTCCCACGCTTTGTATTCTTTCACTGCTGCTTTGTCTTGAACTGATATGATTTGAACCGTGTCTCTATTTTGATTTGGCAAGACAATGCAATGACCATAGGACATAGATATATGTTTGTCTGATGCTTTTATTATGTACTAGTACTTGGCAATAGAAGAATTGGTAGTTTAATCTTGTCCACCTTACTAATGAACTGGTTCAAAATGAGTTTCATATACTAGTACATGCTAAACCTGTTATGTGTCCGCTTGTTTCTTCTTTTAGAATGTCGATGTAATATTGGGGAAGAGTGCCTTATTAAGCAATGGTAAAGGAAGTAATGTAGATAAGGTTCAGGATAGTGACACATCCTTGTTGGTCTCCAACAAAGCTGATAAAATAGCTAAGGAAGACTATCTTGAAGACAGTGAGACAACCCCAAAGTCCTGTCTTGGTTTATTGTTCGAGTTACTGGCCACTACCGCTTGCACAAGCTATTCAAACTCACTGTCTGAATCAATTCGGTTTCTTGAGTCTCAACTGCAAGCTGAAAGACATCGATCAGCTGTGCTTCGACAAGAAGCGGAAGGATCATGGAAGTCCTGGAGCATTCAGATGCATACTTTCCGTGCAACAACAAGCATTGGAGGATTTTAGCGCCAACAGACAAAGCTAATAAGCTTGCTAAGCTTATTGCCAGCATGGTGGATACCTGTGATAACGCCTCTTGAGCTCTTCCGAAGTTGTTTCATTATGCTCTTGTTTTGCTGCCGCGTTTATTTGCACCTTTGGTGGCCAATTTTGACGGCGATGTATGTAATATGCTGCTTTGTTCCCTATATTTGCACTGGTGGCGAACTTTGATGCCCAGTGGATGTAATATGTGTAATAGCGGTAATAGGCTAGCGTTAATTGCTTGCTAATTTATTTCCTCATTGTCTTGTTTAGTTGTTTGCTTGTAGTCACTGCAGTTCTTTTTCTGTGTTTTTCTAGTGGCCACAATAGCCTATTTTTGGTAACTAGGCCAAAATAATCATGGCAGCGCACAAACTGTTGTAACCATGGGCCTCCTGCGAGCCGTATGATCCATGGGCCTTCTACGGTCGTAGGGTCCATTGGCCTTTGTACGGGCCATAGGATCCATGTGCCTTCTATGGGCCGTAGTGTCCATGGGCCTTCTACGGGCCGTATGATCCACGGGCCTTCTACGGGGCATATCATCATTTTGCCAATCATGGGCCGTACTATTCGTGGACCATAACGGGTCATATTTGATAACTGTATGAAAACAACCCAACAAGTTTTTTGACATGAAAACGGCCCAACGTATTAACGGTCCACAAACGGGCCGACTGTAACGACGAGCTGAATTTGGCCCACAAGCAGAAAATGACAGTAACGGGCCGTAAGTAACTGAATGCTGCAAATGAGCCCAAGAATAAATGGGCCCTGAGAAGGCCGAAAGATAAATTGGGCTGGAAATGGCCCAGTGGAATAATGGTCCGTTAATGGGTATAAAGTGATACACTGTTCACCATGGGCCAGTCTCACCACATGCCGTTAATGGGCCAAGAGTTACAAAGGGCCTCATATGGGCTGAAAGAAGTCATGGGCCACACATGGGCCAGAAGTTAAAACGGGCTAGAATCATATTGGACGGCCCATATGACGCTACTGGGCCTAATTCGGATAGGGCATAACGGGCCCTGGGTTAGCGGGTTGTAAATGGGCTATATGCGGACAGGCCGTTAACAGGCTTTCCGTGGGCCGGCCCACCACCTTTTGACTAAGTCACACGGGCCGACCTTTTCACAGGAATGGGCATCTGTTGAGCCGTGCCACATGTCGACGTATCATAGGCGCCTTGGGTCCAATGAGTGGATGACATCTGTCCCAACAGTGAGCCGACACGTGTTTCCTCTAGCCAATGATGATTTTACACGTGGAAAATCCCTATTGGCCGGGGCTGTTAACGAGTTATCGGATCGAAAACCCGACTCGGTAGCTTAACGGCGTTCTGTTACGGTGGATGCCACGTGTCGGTCACCCTTGGCGAAAGCACTTCTATGACGCGTGATTTATCGTCATGGAAGTGGACACTTCCGTGATGATAATTTTGGTAATGTCATGGAACACTTCTATGTATGACTATCTTGATTCTGTCATAAAATCGTCATGGATGTACATGCATGACAAAAAACGTGACCTACTGTGACAAACACGTACCATCACGGAAGTGTATTTTTTTGTAGTGTCGTAGACGTGCGACATGATGTCGGCTTGGAGTAACAGGAGCCCCTGCTCCGATTGCAGCCTAAGGATCGCGCATTTCTGTCTTCTTCCATTCGCATAGGCGTGAAAGTATTTGGTGTTAGCGTCCCCCTTGAGCGTCCACTTGAGGCCGCCTCAAGGCCCAAGATTCTCCTCGCTCCGGAGCAGAGCCTCGACTAGCCCTTCCAGGGCGTATCGGTGGGCCCATTCTTGATCGGTGAAGGATCTCATGTCGGCCTGGGCGTCGAGACATGCGATCTCGTCGACAAGTCTCGCCCTGAGAAGTTTGCAGTCTCGCCCTTGGTTAGCACCCCAACCCTTGAGGCACGCGCGGAGGCGGCCGCCTGCCGCGTTCCAAAATTCCATTGGGCCGCGCTGTGGACCAATTAGTTGCACACAGGAACTCCCTTTTCCCTAAAAACGGAGTCAAAGCATGGTATCTCGAACTAGGCCGTCTCAAAAAAGAAATGGGGGCTGCGGAGAACCCTGTCCTCCCCTGAGGACAAGGTTAAGGGCACATGGTCGGACCCGATGCGCGTCTCCGCAATGAGCGAGCACAAGGGGTACACCACCTCCCAGTTGCGTGACATGAACACGCGGTCCAGCACCGAACGCACCGGGGCGAGCTGCTTGTTTGTCCAAGTAAACCTAGCTCCATTCCTGGCCACTTTCCTAAGCGCTATTGACGCGATTGCGTTGTTGAACATGGCCACCCTTGGCCAGTTGATGTTGTTATTGTTCTTATCTGCTCCCGAGTGAATCAGATTGAAATCGCTCCCTACCAATAGAGGGGTCTGTGCTGCGGAGATCGCGAGCACCTTGGCTTGGAGTTCTCCCAAGAACTCGGACGAGCGGGAGTGGTCCGCAGGTCCGTAGACCTGGACAACCGCAAGAACGCGTAACGACGCACGGACTCGAATGTTAGCCGCAATGAAGAAGGAGCCAACATCCCATGCCAAGACCTCGTAGGTGGTTGCGCAGAAACCTAACAGCATGCCTCCTGAATGACCCATTGCTGGGACATGGTGCCATGCAAAGCATTCCGGGGGATCAACTGCCAGGATATCTTGGTGGCGAAACTACGTTCTGATCGTTTCCTGGAGCCCTACGATATCGACTGCTTCTTTCCTAATGTACTCTTTGAGTTGGGTACGGCGACCCGCGTGGCCGAAGCCGCGAATGTTCCAGAACAGAGCACGCATCTATAGGATTCTATTCCTCAAGCGAACACCCCTGGAGGTGATCGCCTTGGCCACGCGCCGCACCTTGCCGCGGCAAGGTGGTGGGGAGGTAGCAACCCATGTTGCTGAATCCCCATCGGGCCGGACTGCTAGCACATCCGAGGCCCCTGCCTCTGATGCCAGCAAATCCGTGTGATTGGCCACCGCCGCTGCAACTGCTGCCTGCGCCACTTCCTTGGCACGGATCAGTGAGATTAGCTCACTGTCAGTGCCACCCAATGCCTCCACACCGCTCTCCCCTAACACCTCGCCCAAGTGCTCGTCCGAAAAAGAGTCTAGAATCGTAAAGCGGGGAAGGGGGTTACCTGAGTTCTCCAGGTTCTTCTGGGCTTGTAGAAGCTGGGCGTGCTGAAGGGATGGCATGTTCCCTTTGGCACCCTTGGAATGAGAGCTGGCCCGCACCGGAGCCACCTGCGCCGCCGCCACCGTCTTGGATCGCTTGGCCTTCGGGATAGGCACCGTCTTGGTGGCCTCCTGCGCGAGCGGGATGGAGATGGGTGCAGCCGGAGCCATCACAGTCTGACGACGGGTCACGGGAGCCCCCATCTACTCCGCCGCACGCACCGCCTCCGCAGTCACCTTGCACACCGCCATCTTCTTGGACTACTGCGCGGAGCTGGCCTTGTTGCTGCTGCGCCTGCCCTGGGTCAGAGAGCAAGAAGGAGGGGGAAGCAGCAAAGTGTCGACGGACATGGCGAGCGGAGTGTGCGCCCCATCCAGCACCGCCGCGTCTGCCAGGTCCGAGGGTGTGCCATCCACCACCCGCGTCGGAGGGGAAGTCACCGAGCTCAGGTTGGAGCCGTACTGGTTGGGGCTGGAAAGCGCTAGCCCTGTGGACATCCCGTCCTGCGCCGGAGCCACCGCCGCCTGCCGGGGAGGGACGGACACCCCCCGTGCTCTGTGATACCCAGCTTCTCCCATGCCGCCGTGTCGATCGACTCGTCGTCCCTGCTTGTGTGTTGTATACGTGCTTCATCTGTTCATAAAACATCTTTCAGATGTACTGCAATTTTGCTTCCTTCAAGCCACCAGTAGTACAATGCTTCCTAAGCTAATAACATGGAGAAGGCCAAGGGTGGCAACTGTGTCGTCGCTTGGGAGACAGTGTGTGCGCCCAAGTGGGAGGGGGGGGGGGGCTTGGCATTCCCAACTTGCGTTGGATGAATCTGGCGATGCAGGCGCGCTGGCCGTGGCTAGCTCTTGCGGATAAGAGTAGGCCGTGGAGTGAGTTCAAAATACAGGTGCCTGCTGAGTCCATGCAAGTATGTCAGGCTGCTTTGAGGGTTAGTGCAAGGAATGGAGAATCCACCCTGTTCTGGGAAGATAGGTGGCTAGATGGAGTGAAGATTAAGGAGGTGGCGCCAGACTTGTACAACAGGATTCCGAAGAGAGTTCGGCAGGATCGCAGGGTTAGGCATATGGCGGCCAATGGGCAGTGGGCTTTGGACGTCGGCCCAGAGTTAGATGCCGCAGCGTTGCAATAGTTCCTCCATCTGTGGCCGAGGGTCGCTGAGTGGGAACCAATGCCTGGAGTGCAAGATGAGTTCACATGGTCCTGGGATGCGAGTGGGAAGTTCTTGGTGCGTTTCAGCGTATGCAGGCAGGTTTTGGGGTCGGGAAGTGGTTCCCACAGCGAAGCTGACTTGGAAATGCCGGGCACCATCGCAATGCCGTTTCTTTGCATGGTTGGCCTTAAAGAACAGGTGTTGGACCTCAGATAGGCTGGCGAGAAGAGGGTTGCCGCATCAAGCTGCTTGCCCGTTGTGCGATCAGGAGCCAGAGACGTTAAACCATGTGCTACTCACATGCGTTTTCGCCAGATCAGTGTGGGCAGCGGTTGGAGAGGCTCTGGGTAAGCATGGATGGGGGCCAAACCAAGAGGATGAGTTAGGGGAGTGGCTATGTGGCAAGAGAGGAGACAACTACCTCGGTACCAAGGACGTACATACTATCCTGTTGCTGGTCCTGTGGGAGCTTTGGAAGCATCGGAATGCAATTGTCTTCGATGGTGCGTCACCGTCGGTGGAGAGGCTCATGGGCCGGGTAAAATCTGAGTGCGAGATTTGGTCATCTGCGGGTCTGTTCAAAGGGAAGCTAGAGGGGTTACTAGGTGGGTTACATTGGTGGCTGTGTAGGGAGGAGTAGGCTTGTGGGCGTTTGAGTGGAGTGGGTACAGGCTGTAAGGCCGTACAAGCGTGTAATGTAACTGTGAAGGCATGCTTTGCCCTTCTTCTTTAATATATGATAAGCACACTCGTGCATATTCGAGAAAAAAAAGCTAATAACATATGTATCCTACAAACTATAGATTTGCTTCCATCTAGCCGTGCTTCCTACACGTGGTGGTGTGCGTCCTTCCAACCCTAGGTGGTCCACATGATCGAACAGACGTCTGCTGAGGAATGGCATGGAAGAGGTGAAGCTGCAGAATAGATGCACCATTAGCTGAGATTCCTCTTAAATTATAAGTCTATTCGTATTGTAATCTATCTCTATTAGTCTAGTCTTGGAGCCCAAGCTTTGTAATCTATATAAACAGCCCTTGAGGCCCCGATCAATACAACAATCACTTCTCCAATATCTCAATCTATCATGGTATCCGACGCCTAGGTTTTCCAAGACTTTGGTATGGCTCCGCCACCAGCGCCGCCGCCCGGCCGATTCGCCCCTCTTCTCCATGGCCGAGTTCCGCGCCGCCGGTGCCCCACCCCCTACCTCCTCCTCCACAACTACCCAAACACCTTCCCCTCCAAACCCTATGTTCTCCCTAGCCGACACCATTGCCGACATCTCTCCCTTCATACCAACTCATTAGACCTCGGCATCCACAACTACTACCATTGGCGCCACCTCTTCATCATCCATCTCGGGCGCTGCGGCCTACGCCATCACATTGATCCCTCCTACCCGCCACAGCCCGCTGATCCTCGCTGGGTGAAAGATGATCTCGCCATCATCCAGTGGATTTACACACGCATCTCCACGGAGCTTTTCAATCTGGTGTCCGACGATGACGCCACCGCCGCCGATCTTCGGGCTTCCTTCAACAAATTGTTTCAGACAACTCCGACGCAGCGAATCAACGCGCTCAACACCGAAGCTACGCAGAACCATGCAGGAGATGTCCCAGTCTCCATCTTCTCGCCAGAATCAAGGCTATTGGCGATGAACTCCGTGAACTTGGTGATCACGTCGAGGATCGCACTCTCATCAACGCCCTCCTCCAAGGTCTCCGTGATCAATTCGAGAAGCAGCAGTCCTTCATCCCCATGCTCAAGCCGTACCCCACCTTCAAGGAAGTCCGCTCGATCCTCCAGCAAGAAGAGAAGAACCAGGCTCGCAAGGCGCAACGGGCGCCGCAGGTGTTTCATGCTGCCGCGCCCTCTTCTGCAGCTCCCACGCCTGGGCTGCCGCGGCAACCGACCGCCCCTCCAACTCCTGCTGTGGCTGCCGCGGCCTCAACACCACCACCAGGCCGGCGCCCGAGTCCCAACTACAAGGGCAAGAATCCCGTCTACCGGCCTCCTGCATCTTGTCCTGCCGGACCTGCACCAGCATCGTCATCCACCGCTCCCGCGCCACCAGCTCCGTCTCCATGGCCTCCTCAGCATGATCCTTGGACTGGCCTCGTCCGAGCTTGGTCGATGCCATGGTCGGCCCTCGCCGTATGGTGTCCCTCCTGCGTGCAGGCACGTGGAGCCCGGTCTTCGCCCAGCCACAGGCTCTCCGGGACTCCTTGGACCCAGGCCGCTGGCGCACGTCTACACCGCCACTCCTACTCCGCCTACCAGCACGCCAGGACCACCGTCGCCCTAAAACACCATGCCGGCCTTCTACGGCAACATGCAGGCCCCAACCGCATACAACCCATCCGCTATCCCTACGTCAACATGCAAGTTCCTGGCCCCTCTGCTCCTTCCCAACAACCGGCTTGGGACCAAGCCGCCTTCATCAACGCCATGAACAATTTTGTCCTCAACGACGCAGGTATGGATTGGATTTTCGATTCTGGTGCATCAATGCATATGTCTTCAAATATGAATTTATTGTCAGCTTGTTTTCCTTCTGCTTTTTCCACTATCACCATTGGCGATGGCTCCACCATCCCTGTTTCATGCACTGGTCACTCTTACATCCCTTCCTCTCATGCAAATTTTCTTCTACGCAATATTCTTGTGGTTCCTTCCATCATCAAAAATCATATCTCTGTTAGAAAATTTTGCATTGACAACAAAGTTATCCTGGCCTTTGACCCTTTTGGTTTGTCTGTGAAGGATCTGACAACGGAGGCGGTCCTCGCTCGGTACAATAGCACGGGCGATCTTTATCCTCTTCATGGCACGCCCACATCCACCTCTCGTGCCATGCTCGCCTCTGTTGATCTATGGCATCGCTGCCTCGGTCACCCCAGCAAAAACACTTTGACGTCTTTACTCCAAGAATTTTGTATCCCTAGTTCTAGCAGTCCTCATAATCCTCTCTCTCTGTAATGCATGTCAATGTGGCAAACATGTTAGATTACCTTTTGGAACCTCTACTACCATTAGTACTTTTCCTTTTGAGTTATCTGCCTGTGATTTATGGACCTCTCCAGGTCCCTAGTGTTTACGGTTATAAATATTATCTTGTGATCTTGGATGATTATTTTCACTATACTTGGACCTTTCCTCTTAGCTAAATCTAAAGTACCTGCAATCTTTCTCAACTTTCGACAATATGTAATCACACACTTTGGCTTGCCAATTCGATTTATTCAATGTGATAACGGTCGTGAATTTGATAACACCCAAAACCGCACCTTCTTTTCTCTCTCAAGGCATTCTTCTTCGTTTTTCATGCCCTTATACATCTTCTCAAACTGGTAAATCTGAACGCTGTCTTCGCTCTATTAATGATGTTCTTCGCACATTGCTTTTACAAGCTTCTCTTCCTTCCCGTTTTTGGGTTGAAGCCCTTCGCACCGCCACACTACTTCTTAATATTCGACCAACTAAAACTTGCCCTCTTTATTCGCCTTTCCAATCACTTTTTCTCTCCCACCCTGACTATTCTTTTCTGCGTGTTTTTGGTTGTCTATGCTTTCCCAACATTGCCTCTACCGCCTCCAACAAACTAGAACCACGCTCACTACCTTGCATTCACCTTGGTCTTTCTGATGATCACAAAGGATATCATTGTTTCGATCTATCTTCTGGTCGTATCATTCTCTCTCGTCGTGTCACATTCGATGAAAATACTTTTCCTTTTTCTGTCACTACAACCACAAAACCAATTCCACCACAATCCGCCACCACCAAAACCCCTTTCCTAGTTCGTCCTTCGGTCATCTCTGCTGTCATGGAATCTTGTTCCGTCTCTCCGCCGGAATCGCCCACCGTCAGCCACCCTCCTGCTCCGTCCCCCACCTCTCCCGCAACTGCATCCTCTACCCCAGCCGTCTTTCCCTACGAAGGCAACCACCTCGACACCCACCACCTCTGATTCTTCTTCCTCACCGTCTTCTTCAACCAAAAACCCACTGCCACCCAATGCCGTTCTTATACCACCGCTCACCAATGATCATGTCATGTGCACCCGTGGAAAACGAGGATTTCTTCTCCCCACCAAACGTCTCAATCTTACCGCCACCCCAACCATCTCTTCTATTCCAACCAGTTATAAGCGAGCTCTTCTTGACCCTCTCTGGCTTTCCGCTATGCGTGATGAATTTGAAGCTCTTCAGCAAAATAATACATGGACTCTTGTTCCCAAACCTTCCGTGTTAACATTGTTTCTGGCAAATGGGTTTTTCGTCATAAATTTCATTCCGATGGCACTCTCGCTCGTTACAAAGCTCGTTGGGTGTGTCGTGGTTTCTCTCCCAGCAGCATGGTATTGACTTTGATGAGACTTTTTCTCCTGTTGTTAAACCAAGCACTATTCATGTTGTTCTTAGTCTTGTTGTTTCCTCTTCTTGGCCTATTCATCAACTTGATGTTAAAAATGCTTTTCTTCATGACACTCTCAATAAAACTGTTTATTGTCCGCAACCCTCTGGTTTTGAGAATCCCTCCTCTCCAAATTTTGTTTGTCTCCTCCACAAATCTCTTTATGGCCTTAAACAAGCTCCTCGTGCATGGTTTCAATGCTTTGCTACTTTTATTCAAACCATAGGCTTTATTCCCTCCAAATCCGATTCTTCTCTCTTTGTTTATCAGTCTCCTACTCACACTGCCTACCTCTTGCTTTGTGTTGATGATATCATTCTCACGGCTAGTTCTGATTCTTTTCTTTAACATACCATCTCTTCTCTCAATCGGGAGTTTTCCATGACAGATCATGGTCCTCTTCATCATTTTCTAGGTATTCATGTTTCTCGCACAACATCTTCCCTCTTTCTTTCTCAACGATCATACATTTTGGACTTGTTTTCTCGTTCTGGTATGTCTGATTGTCAACCCTCTCGTACTCTAGCCGATGTTGGTGCTAAACTGTCGGCTGATGGTGATCCTCTTTCTGATCCTACTTTATATCGTAGCATCACTGGCGCTCTTCAATATGCCACTCTTACTCGTCCTGAAATCTCCTATTCTGTTCAGCAAGCCTGTCTCTTTATGCATGATCCTCGTGCTCCTCATCTGGCTCATGTCAGACGCATTCTCCGCTATTTAAAAGGCACTCTTGATCACTGTCTCCTTATTAATTCTTCTTCACCTACAAGCTTGCCAGTTTATTCTGATGCAGACTGGGCAGGTTGTCCAGATACTCGACGATCTACATCCGGATTTTGCGTTTATTTGGGTGATAATCTTGTTTCTTGGTGTTCTAAAAGGCAGGTAACAGTTTCCAGGTCTTCTGCTGAGGCTGAGTATAGGGCGGTTGCTCACGCTGTGGCCGAGGCGGTGTGGCTACGGCAGCTTCCCGTTGAACTTCATCGTCCGCTCCCACGTGCTACCATTGTTTACTGTGATAACATCTCTACAGTCTACATGGCTTCCAATCTAGTTCAACATCGCCGCACAAAGCACGTTGAGATTGACATTCACTTTGTTCGTGAAAAGGTGGCTCTTGGCGAGGTTCGCGTTCTTCATGTTCCTACAAGTGTCCAATTTGCTGACATTTTTACCAAAGGACTCCCGACTGCATCGTTCACCGACATACGCTCCAGTCTCAACATTGTTTCACCTGACGTTGAGACTGCGGGGGGATCTTAGAGTATAAGTCTATTCGTATTGTAATCTATTTCTATTAGTCTAGTCTTGGAGCCAAAGCTTTGTAATCTATATAAATAACCCTTGAGACTCCGATCAATACAACAGTAACTTCTCCAACATCTCAATCTATCAATTCCAATTGACGGCGAAGTAGCTGAGGTTGAGATATGAGTTACCTACTATTCCCTCGGTTTCATATTACTTGTCGCTGATTTAGTATAAAGTTGTACTACATCAGCGACAAGTAATATGGAACGGAGGGAGTAGATCCGTTGAGGACGACCCAAGGCGGCCATGCTTGCATGTTGCAAGTTGCATGCGACCTCCACGTTGCCGTCGCCTTATGCGGTTAGCCAGTCCCGTCATGTATGCACCGGAGTCTGTCGCCGCGCTCGCTAATGCATGACGATTCACGCGGTCGGCTGGACGATCTCCCTGAGCACCAGGCTTGCGGCACAATGGAGATCTCTTCAATGACAGTGGCGACTTACGATCAATACGTAGGGTTGGTGCCCTTGGTTGGGAGACAGGTCTCGTGGAGATGAGATATGGGAACGAGAGACGAGGAGCAGAGGAAGGTGACCGTCTCACCGGCGCGATGCCTCGTCTGACCGGCGGCGGAGGCAATGGTGGTGAGATGGATCAGATCGGATCCGCCGTGGTAAAATAGGCAACTGTATTTACGGACGGGAAAATAGATGCGTTGTGGATTTATATTGCCCAAACACATGTCGTTGGATGTATGATGTGTATCAGACGGCTAGATGCTAGTCTGACGAATTGCTTGAATCAGACGTCTGAGTAGAAGCGTTTCCCTTTTAAGATCCATGTGCACCTCATTAAACCCATTAAGCGTCGGGAGAAGGACAATCAACCAGCTATGCCACGTAACGTAAGCTGGTTGCATGCAGTGAGAAAATTTTTGAAGTATTTTTTTAGATGGAGGTGAGGATTTTTTATTTGAAATGTTTTTATTTTCTTTTTAGATGGAGTTGAGGACCCCATGTATATTTTAAAATGGAGGGCTATGCAAAGTGGCGCTCGCTGTTAGGCCACGGTGGTAATATTTTATTTTTTAATTTTTTTACTTCTTTTTTACATGGAGGTGAGGACTTTTTTTTATGTTTTTTTAGATGAAGACGAGGACCCTATGTATTTTTGAAATGGAAACGTGTGCATATTTTCCTCTCAACAAGCGGTGCCACGGGATAGCGTCCCAACCACTAGTGTCCTTAAAAGGAGCCCTATTTCTTATTCCCACTCATTCCACGCACGTCCATACCATTCAAAATTATCTCCTTGCATGTGATGGGGGTTCGACATCTATGATTTTATGATCTTCCTGATCCTACGTATGTACCACTGATGTTATCAAATACCTTGATGAATAATTTGTCTATATGCTCGAACTCTAGGAATAGGAGGAATGGGGAAGTTCACTATATCCATGCCACTTAGTATATCATGAATGAAAGAATGAAGATCTCCGAGGCAGCGTGTAAAAATTTGTTGTTCATTCTATTCTGGAAAGCAATTCTAAAAGTAGTCTTGGCCATGATCTCCGAAATGTACTGGGCCCCCAACTCCTGGCAATATAAGGAATATATTGTTTGCAAGGTTTTGAACACCAGTACTCAATCAATATTCGATTATGTGACGCAAAATGACAGTACGTATTAATTTAATATTTGTAAACAAGAATCTATTGGCACTAATTTATAGCATTTGTAAACAATAATATATTTTGCAGGAATATTAAGTTAATATAGTTGACATCACATAAATTTTGTTAGCAAGTAAACCCTAACTATTGATGCGCACAAAAAAAACCCAGCTATTTTGTTTTCAAGAACACAGCAGAGAAGTGCAGGTCTTGTCATTAAGGGAGGAAGAAGAATGGTGAAGTTACACAATGTACTGGTCCAGCCACAAGACGGCAAAGCAGCAGACACACGCCCTCTTCCATAAAGAAAGGTCAGCTCTAGTGCACAACCTTGGCTGGCAAAGTGGATTGTTGGTCAAAGACCCTACTGTTTATTTCAAGCCAGATGAACTGGAGGCAAGCCATTATCACCGAGTTTACCATTTTCCCATGCTTCCCTGGCACCGCCGCGGTCACCCGTGTCCAGCATTCATGGAACTGGACTTGGGTCATTGGCGTGAATTGGCGTAGCCGGAGAGGCAGCAGCAGCGAGAAACACACCTCCCTCTAGAAAGGACATCCGAGCAGCATATATGGTAATGGTCCTCATGTAGTTGATCACACAAGGATGTTGCAATTGCCATCGAGCGAGGCGATCCGGTCCACAGACTACCCCCTAACCAATCCCTTCGCCCCCCTGATTTAAAGGGTAGGTCCTGCCCCTTGGTTTCCAGTTAACTACTGCCAAGTCAGTTTGTAACTTTCCGTGGGATCTGCCGATAGTTGTATTTATTTACGGAGGGAGTACTTTTCATGTGAAGCAAGCTGCCGAGAAAAAGAGTCAGAATGTTCCACCAGTCTCACCATTCGCAGTGTCCAAAACGAGGTACGCGGTAATCACTTGGGCAGAAAAAATGTCGCGAATCCATAGGTCATTCCTCAATGCCGAGCGTGAGCGTGAGCCTGACCGAGACCGAGAATCAATATACATGCACGCATCTGAGCTTTTCAAATCACTGGCTTCAATTGCTAGCAAATTCTAGTCGTGTTTTGCAGGCAAGATTTGTAGAGCGTCTGCGTCTGTTTTTTAAGAAAAAACCCGGTGATCGATATCGTTTCTCAATAGAAGTATATGCTGAGGGAAAATGCACCTTGTGGTGCTCTCGTTGTATTGATCTCAATATATAGGGGCCGTACATGTACAGGGCGCCGTAGCGCATGAGAGACAGAGAGGCGAGGCGACGTGCGAGAGGTGGAGGACGTGCATGACGTGCATGGTCATGCAGCCTAGACTACCAACTGCTAACACCCCGCCGCAGCTGAAGCATCCGGTGGCCGGATGCATAAGCTAGACCGGAAATCTTGGAACGCCGGCGCCGGGAGCCCCTTCGTCAGCACATCAGCGAATTGGTGCTTGGTTGGCACATGCAGAACGCGGAGATGACCGAGGGCGACCTTCTCTCGCACGAAATGGATGTTGAGTTCGATATGCTTCGTGCGTTGATGATGGACGGGATTGGCAGCTATGTAGACGGACGAGATGTTGTCGCAGAAGACGACGGTGGCCTTGGGCAGGGTGATGCGCAGCTCACCAAGGAGTTGACGAAGCCAGCAACATTCAGCGACGGTGTTGGCGATGGCACGGTATTCCGCTTCCACGCTGGAGCGTGAGACCGTGACTTGGCGTTTTGAGGACCAAGAGACCAAGGAGTCGCCGAGGTAGACTGCATAGCCAGAAGTGGAGCGTCTGGTGTCCGGGCAACCCGCCCAGTCTGCGTCCGAGTACGCGGTGAGCGTGAGCGACGTCGACGGGTGCAGCTGGAGTCCGTGCTCTGCGGTGCCTCGAAGGTAGCGCAGGATGCGCTTGACCTGCGCGAGGTGTGGTGCGCGCGGAGAGTGCATGACCAGACAACATTGCTGAACGGCATAGGCGATGTCGGGCCGCGTCATGGTCATGTACTGGAGCGCGCCGGCCAAGCTGCGGTACTCGGAGGCGTCCTGGACCGGCTCACCTTCTGTGGCAGAGAGCTTGGAGTGGGTGTCGATCGGCGTGGCGACCGGCTTGCAGTGCGTCATGTTCGCCCGTTCCAGCAACTCCTCAGTATACTTCCGTTGGGAGAGGAAGAAGCCGTCGGCAGTCCTGGTGACGGCAATGCCGAGGAAGTAGTGGAGGGGGCCAAGGTCCTTCATCGAGAATTCCGCAAACAGGAGCTGCTGAAGACGGTGAAGGAGCACGGGTGTGGACGCAGTGAGCATGATGTCGTCGACGTAGAGGAGAAGGTAGGCCGTGCCCACGTTGTTGTGGAGGATGAAGAGGGATGGATCCGAGCGGGAGTCGACGAAGCCAATCCCTCGAACGAACGCGGCGAACCGCGCGAACCAGGCGCGTGGTGCCTGCTTCAAGCCGTAGAGGGACTTGTCGAGGAGGCACACGTGGTCGGGGCGGCTGTCGTCGACGAACCCGGCTGGCTGCTGACAGTAGACGCGCTCTGCGAGACGTAGGCATTGTTCACGTCCATCTGATGAACGGGCATGGGGTTCGCCATGGGTGCAGTTAGAGAGAGGCAGCGGAAGAGGGGCCTGAACTGGCCTCTGATACCATTATGCGAGGGAAAATGCACCTTGTGGTGCTCTCGTTGTATTGATCTCAATATATAGGGGCCGTACATGTACAGGGCGCCGTAGCGCATGAGAGACAGAAAGAGGCAAGGCGACGTGCGAGAGGTGAAGGACGTGCATGACGTGCATGGTCATGCAGCCTAGACTACCAACTGCTAACAAGAAGCAAGTTGCTGAAAGCAAACTCTGCTACATGCCATTGCCACAAATCTTGGTCGACATGCCGATATGACCTGTCCGCAGCCTGGGCGTCACGATACCGACACGCTAGCTCTTCTGTGTGTGTGATGGCGACTGTACATAGCACCGTCCAACGCATCTAATTTACGTGCGTGTAGAACATGCACGAATTTGGGTAGGCATGGAATCCCTTATTGCTGGTGCACAGGCACGCAGTGATGCTTTTTTTTTTCTTCTGAAAAGAAGTGATGGTTTTTGAGGAAAAAAAGTAAGGGGCACGCAGTGATCAGATCAGCATAGCTTTGATGTTTCGCCAACGCTTTGTTTTCTCTCGCTAATTAATTTGGTCTCCTAGTGGAGCAACCGGTAGGTATACCCACTAGAAATTCTTCTACGTCAGTGCAGTGACAGATATGTTTCTTTTTCTTAGCCAGCAGAAAAATATCTGATTTTTTAAATTAGTTACCGCCAAAAAATATCTGAATTTTGTCTATATATACTGGGCCAGCGGGCTAGACCCATAGTATCCTTGCTCGAGAATCCAGACAATAGACCTGAACCACTCACTCGCTAGTTATATCGGTCAGCAAAGCTCATCGATTAAGCTCACGCTACCACCGGCAGAACTGCTCTCCCAGGTGGCCAAGCTAGGCTCCCTGCTCGCCCTCCTCCTCCTCGCGCTGCTGCTGCCCGCCTTCCTCAGGGTCGCCTATGGCTACCTCCTCTTCAACGGCATCGTCCTCGCGCTGGGCATCCAGGCCTTCGTCGGCAGCACAGCTTCCATCGCCGACGAGTCCTCGAGTACCGGTCAGGCTGTCGTGCCTGTCGGCGTCGCGGCCTCACCATTCCAGAGGGCTGGATCGGTCCGTCCTGACGACCGGACGGCGGTTGCTGATGATGATCGTGTGGTGGTTCCTGCCTTTGTGGCGAGTAGTATAATCGAGCTGAAGATCAAGACCAAGGAGGTGGTGCTGAATGTGCTGAAGAAGTGCCCGTCTACGGCGAGCATCTTCTTCCTCAGTGCGCTGAACGGCAGCCAGGCCGGCGGAGAGGAAAAGGGACGGCAAGAGGAGCAGGGTGATTTTGAGGTCGACTTGGACGGCGACGTGACGATGAGTCGGCAGGAGCTTTTCGCCAACACGGAGAGGTTCATCGGCAACTTCCGCAAGGAGCTCAGGGATGCAGAGACAGTAGCCCCCTGGAAGCTAGCTAGCATAGATATTTTCATTTAGCTTTTTTTTCTCTCTCTCTTATTTTTTGTGTCATGATATATAGGAGTGTGTTTAGTGTGACACGTCCGTGACCACTCGTCTAACCTCTATTCGTAGGTTTAGGATATTTGCGGTGTGTTTAGGTTTTCTTTAGACTTTGCTTCTTCAGACTGTAGAAGCACCCCATAGATATTTTTGCTTAGCTTTTCTTCTTCTTAATATTTGCGTCAAAGGAGTGTGTTGAGTGGGATACGTCGTTAGCCCACGTCTACAACCTCTGTTCATATCCTTAGGATTTTCTCTTCTTCTTTTTTCGAAAGAACCTTAGGATTTTTGGTGTGTCTAGGTTTCTGAAATTGACATAATCTTAACTGTTACTAGTCTCTCAATTATGTCCAGCAATCTCAGAAGAAAGTGAATGCCGGTGGCTATATATGTAAATGTAGCCAGTTTTTGCGTAGACTGCTTCTTCACACTCTAGAAGCACCCCCGATGACGTACATGACACGCCAGCCGAGGTGCACCGGGCAGGCCGACCAAGGAGTAGGACGGCATGTAGCCGAGATGGATGTCGCCGTTGATGAATATATCCGGCCAAAGCATAATCATTTTTTTTGCGGGTCAATAGTGCTGGATATAAGCACTTCGTCGATTAATCTAATCCACGAGTAAACAGTAAACATAGCATTCACAATATGCAACTCATACCAATACCTAAACATTTGAGCACGTGCCCTCCGGTAGGCCATGAGAAGGCCGCAGCGGACGCAACGGCTTCGACCTCTTCCGCGGCCTTCTTCTTGGCAGCGTCGTCTTCAGCCATGGGTCATAGTCGGGGAAGTAGTCGAAGCAGAGGACGGAGATGGGGACGGATCGGGAGTAGTCGCGCCGAGACGCTCCCCAAAAACCTTATCGCCCTCTCCCAATCTAGGATCTCGAAGGACGGGGTTCCGGAGGCCTAATCCTTGTCCGGCCGTGCACTCGGCCGACGCGATGGGATCACCGGGGGCAGCATAGTAAGAGGAATAGTAGATGAAGGCTAGGGTTGCGTGAGGAGGAAGTGAGTGTGTCGGCTGGAATGGCCAACGCCTCCAATATATAGGCCACCAAGTAAGGAGTCAAGAGTCGATACACCCCGGGAAGGGAGTCGCCACATCCCGAGAGGGGAGTCAATGTATCCTATGAAGACCATGGTCCAACGTCTCGGACAGTGATACATATGTTAGCGACTCGTTAATTAATCCTGGATTAATTAATCATTCTTGGCCGGCAAAAATAAGTGCAAGCATATGTTTGAGCTCGGCTCGGCTCATTCACGAAACAGGACGTGTGTGCGCAGGCGGGCAGTCGAGGGAGGCAGCGGAGAAGGAGGAGCGTGTGTGTACCACTCATCTTCTCAAGCTCTCAATGGCATGTGATAGAGCAACCCTTATAAAGGGCTCTCAACTCTCCTCTGTTGGGGAACGTTGCAGAAAATAAAAAATTTCTACGCTTCACCAAGATCAATCTATGGAGTCATCTAGCAACGAGAGAGAGGAGTGAAATTACATACCCTTGTAGATCACGCGCGGAAGCGTTCAAGAGAACGGGGTTGAGGGAGTCGTACTCGTCGTGATCCAAATCACCGAAGATCCTAGTGCCGAACGGATGGCACCTCCGCGTTTAACACACGTACTGTTGGGGAAGACGTCTCCTCCTTCTTGATCCAGCAAGGGGAAGGGAGAGGTTGATGGAGATCCAGCAGCACGACGGCGTGGTGGTGGAAGTAGCGGCGATCTCGGCAGGGCTTCGCCAAGCACAATGAGAGGGAGAGGTGTTCTGAGAGGAGAGGGAGGCGCCAGGACTTGGGTGCGGCTGCCCTCCCTCCCTCTACTATATATAGGGGCTGGGGCGCCGGCCTCTAGATCCCATCTAGATGGGGGCGGCCAAGGGGTTGGCTTGCCACCCAAGCCAAGTGGGGCGCCACCCACCCCTAGGGTTTCCAACCCTAGGCGCAGGGGGAGGCCCAAGGGGGGCGCACCAGCCCACCAGGGGCTGGTTCCCTTCCCCACTTCAGCCCATGGGGCCCTTCGGGATTGGTGGCCCCACCCGGTGGACCCCGGGACCCTTCCGCTGGTCCCGGTACAATACCGGTGACCCCCGAAACTTTCCTAGTGGCCGAAACTGGACTTCCTATATACCATTCTTCACCTCTGGGCCATTCCGGAACTCCACGTGACGTCCGGGATCTCATCCGGGACTCCGAACAACTTTCGGGTTACCGCATACTTTAAGTGGGGACTCCGAACATCTCTACAACCCTAGCGTCACCGAACCTTAAGTGTGTAGACCCTACGGGTTCGGGAGACATGCAAACATGACCGAGATGACTCTCAGGTCAATAACCAACAGCAGGATCTGGATACCCATGTTGGCTCCCACATTCTCCTCGATGATCTCATCGGATGAACCACGATATCGAGGATTCAAGTAATCCCGTATACAATTCCCTTTGTCAATCGGTACGTTACTTGCCCAAGATTCGATCGTCGGTATCCCAAGACCTCGTTCAATCTCATTACCAGCAAGTCACTTTACTCGTACCGTAATGCATGATCCCGTGACCAAACACTTGGTCACATTGAGCTCATTATGATGATGCATTACCGAGTGGGCCCAGAGATACCTCTCCATCATACGGAGTGACAAATCCCAGTCTCGATCCGTGTCAACCCAATAGACACTTTCGGAGATACCTGTAGTATACCTTTATAGTCACCCGATTCGTTGTGACGCTTTGGTACACCCAAAGCACTCCTACGGCATCCGGGAGTTACACGATCTCATGGTCAAAGGAAATGATACTTGACATTGGAAAAGCTCTAGCAAACGAACTACGATCTTGTGCTATGCTTAGGATTGGGTCTTGTCCATCACATCATTCTCCCAATGATGTGATCCCGTTATCAATGACATCCAATGTCCATGGTCAGGAAACCGTGACCATCTATTGATAAACGAGCTAGTCAACTAGAGGCTCACTTGGGATATGTTGTGGTCTATGTATTCACACATGTATTACGATTTCCGGATAACACAATTATAGCATGAATAATAGACAATTATCATGAACGAGGAAATATAATAATAACCATTTTATTATTGCCTCTAGGGCATATTTCCAACAGTCTCCCACTTGCACTAGAGTCAATAATCTAGTTACATTGTGATGAATCGAACACCCATAGAGTTCTGGTGTTGATCATGTTTTGCTCGCGGAAGAGGTTTAGTCAATGGATCTGCGACATTCAGATCTGTGTGCACTTTACAAATATCTATGTCTCCATCTTGAACATTTTCACGAATGGATTTGAAGCGACGCTTGATGTGCCTGGTCTTCTTGTGAAACCTAGGCTCCTTGGCAAGGGCAATAGCTCCAGTGTTGTCACAGAAGAGAGTGACCGACCCCGATGCATTGGGTATGACTCCTAGGTCGGTTATGAACTCCTTCATCCAGATTGCTTCATGCGCTGCCTCTGAGGCTGCCATGTACTCCGCTTCATATGTAGATCCCGCCACGACGCTTTGCTTGCAACTGCTCCAGCTTACTGCCCCACCATTCAAAATATACACGTATCCGGTTTGTGACTTAGAGTCATCCAGATCTGTGTCGAAGCTAGCGTCGACGTAACCCTTTATGACGAGCTCTTCGACACCTCCATACATTTGAGAAACATATCCTTAGTCCTTTTCGTGTACTTCAGGATATTCTTGACCTCATCTAGTGTTCCATGCCGGGATTACTTTGGTACCTTCCTACCAAACTTACGGCAAGGTTTACATCAGGTCTGGTACACAAAGATGGCATACATGATAGACCCTATGGCCGAGGCATAGGGCACGCCACTCATCTTTTCTCTATCTTCTGCCGTGGTCGGACATTGAGCCGAGCTCAATTTCACACCTTGCAACACAGGCAAGAACCCCTTCTTGGACTGATCCGTATTGAACTTCTTCAATATCTTATCAAGGTATGTGCTTTGTGAAAGACCTATGAGGCGTCTCGATCTATCTCTATAGATCTTGATGCCTAATATGTAAGCAGCTTCTCCAAGGTCCTTCATTGAAAAACACTTATTCAAGTAGGCCTTAATGCTGTCCAAAAGTTCTATATCATTTCCCATCAAAAGTATGTCATCCACATATAATATGAGAAATGCTACAGAGCTCGCACTCACTTTCTTGTAAATGCAGACTTCTCCATAAGTCTGCATAAACCCAAACACTTTGATCATTTCATTAAAGCGAATGTTCCAACTCCGAGATGCTTGCACCAGCCCATAGATGGAGCGCTGGAGCTTGCATACCTTGTTAGCATTCTTAGGATCGACAAAACTCTCCGGTTGCATCATATACAGTTCTTCCTTAAGATGGTCGTTAAGGATTGCCGTTTTGACGTCCATCTGCCATATCTCATAATCATAGTATGCGGCAATTGCTAACATGATTCGGACGGACTTCAGCTTCGCTACGGGAGAGAAAGTCTCATCGTAGTCAACCCCTTGAACTTGTCGATAACCCTTAGCGACAAGTCGAGCTTTATAGATGGTAACATTACCATCCGCGTCCGTCTTCTTCTTAAAGATCCATTTGTTTTCTATCGCCGCCGATCATCGGGCAAGTCTGTCAAAGTCCATACTTTGTTTTCATACATGGATCCTATCTCGGATTGCATGGCTTCAAGCCATTTGTTGGAATCTGGGCCCGCCATTGCTTCTTCATAGTTCGAAGGTTCACTATTGTCTAACAACATGATTTCCAGGACAGGGTTGCCATACCACTCTGGTGTGGAACGTGTCCTCGTGGACCTATGAAGTTCAGTAGTAACTTGATCCGAAGTACCTTGATCATCATCATTAATTTCCTCTCTGGTCGGTGCAGGGACCACATGAACATCTTCTTGAGCTGCGCTATTTTCCGGTTCAAGAGGTAGTACTTCATCAAGTTCAACTTTCCTCCCACTTACTTCTTTCGAGAGAAACTCTTTCTCCAGAAAGGACCCGTTCTTGGCAACAAAGATCTTGCCTTCGGATCTGAGATAGAAGGTATACCCAATGGTTTCCTTAGGGTATCCTATGAAGATGCATTTTTCCGACTTGGGTTCGAGCTTTTCAGGTTGAAGTTTCTTGACATAAGCATCGCATCCCCAAACTTTTAGAAATGACAGCTTAGGTTTCTTCCCAAACCATAATCCATACGGTGTCGTCTCAACGGATTTAGACGGTGCCCTATTTAAAGTGAATGTAGCTGTCTCTAGAGCGTATCCCCAAAATGATAGCGGTAAATTGGTGAGTGACATCATGGATCGCACCATATCCAATAGAGTGCGACACGACGTTCGGACACACCGTTATTACCTGAGGTGTTCCAGCGGCGTGAGTTGTGAAACGCTTCCACATTTCCTTAAGTGCGTACCAAATTCGTGACTTAAATATTCTCCCCCACGATCTGATCGTAAGAACTTTATCTTTCGGTCACGTTGATTCTCTACCTCATTATGAAATTCCTTGAACTTTTCAAAGGTCTCAGACTTGTGTTTCATCAAGTAGACATACCCATATCTACTCAAGTCGTCAGTGAGAGTGAGAACATAACGATATCCTCCGTGAGCCTCAACGCTCATTGGACCGCACACATCAGTATGTATGATTTCCAGTAAGTTGGTTGCTCGCTCCATTGTTCTGGAGAACGGAGTCTTGGTCATTTTGCCCATAAAGCATGGTTCACATGTGTCAAATAATTCGTAATCAAGAGACTCCAAAAGTCCATCAGCATGGAGCTTCTTCATGCGTTTGACACCAATGTGACCAAGGCGGCAGTGCCACAAGTATGTGGGACTATCGTTATCAACTTTACATCTTTTGGTATTCACACTATGAATATGTGTAGCATCATGTTCGAGATTCATTAAGAATAAACCATTGACCAGCGGGGCATGGCCATAAAAAATATCTCTCATATAAATAGAACAACCATTATTCTCGGATTTAAATGAGTAGCCATCTCGCATTAAACGAGATCCAGATACAATGTTCATGCTCAAAGCTGGCACTAAATAACAATTATTGAGGTTTAAAACTAATCCCGTAGGTAAATGTAGAGGCAGCGTGCCGACGGCGATCACATCGACCTTGGAACCATTCCCGACGCACATCGTCACCTCGCCCTTCGCCAGATCTCCGCTTATTCCGCAGCCTCCTGCTTTGAGTTACAAATATGAGCAACCGCACGAAGATCAAATACCGGGAGCTACTACGAGTACTGGTAAGGTACACATCAATTACATGTATATCTCACATATACCTTTAGTATTGCCGGCCTTCTTGTCCGCTAAGTATTTGGGGCAGTTCCGCTTCTAGTGTCCCTTTCCCTTGCAATAAAAGCACTCAGTCTTAGGTTTGGGTCCATTCCTTGGCTTCTTCCTGGCAACTGGCTTACCGGGCGCGACAACTCCCTTGCCGTCCGTCTTGAAGTTCTTCTTACCCTTGCCTTTCTTGAAACTAGTGGTTTTATTGACCATCAACACTTGATGTTCCTTTTTGATTTCCACCTCTGCTGATTTCAGCATTGAAAATACTTCAGGAATAGTTTTCACCATCCCCTGCATATTGTAGTTCATCACAAAGCTCTTGTAGCTAGGTGGGAGCGACTGAAGGATTATGTCAATGACCACCTCGTCCGGGAGGTTAATCTCCAGCCGGAACAAGCGGTTGTGCAACCCAGACATTTTGAGTATGTGCTCACTGACAGAACTATTTTCCTCCATCTTACAACTGTAGAACTTGTCGGAGACTTCATATCTCTCGACCCGGGCATGAGCTTGGAAAACCATTTTCAGCTCTTCGAACATCTCATATGCTCCGTGTCGCTCAAAACGCTTTTGGAGCCCGGTTCTAAGCTGTAAAGCATGCCGCACTGAACGAGGGAGTAATCATCAACACGTGATCGCCAAGCGTTCATAACGCCTTGGTTACGTGGGATGGGTGCGTCACCTAGCGGTCCTTCTAGGACATATGCTTTCTTGGCAGCTATGAGGATGATCCTCGGGTTAGGACCCAGTCCGAATAGTTGCTGCCATCATCTTTCAGCTTGGTTTTCTCTAGGAGCAGCGTTGAAGTTGAGGTTGACATGAGCGTTGGCCATTTGATCTACAAGACATTTTGCAAAGGTTTTTAGACTAAGTTCATGATAATTAAGTTCATCTAATCAAATTATTTCATGAACTCCCACTCAGATTAGACATCCCTGTAGTCATCTAAGTGATACATGATCCGACTCAACTAGACCGTGTCCGATCATCACGTGAGACGGACTAGTCATCATCGGTGAACATCTCCATGTTGATCGTATCTTCCATACGACTCATGTTCGACCTTTCGGTCTCTTGTGTTCCGAGGCCATGTCTGTACATGATAGGCTCGTCAAGTTGCATGTGTAAATCTGTCTTACACCCGTTGTATGTGAACGTTAGAATCTATCACACCCGATCATCACGTGGTGCTTCGAAACAACGAACTTTCATAGCGGCCTTGCAGTTAGGGGGAACACTTTCTTGAAATTATTATAAGGGATCATCTTATTTACTACCGTCGTACTAAGCAAATAAGAAGCAAAACATGATAAACATCACATGCAATCAAATAGTGACATGATATGGCCAATATCATATTGCTCCTTTGATCTCCATCTTGAGCGCCATGATCATCTTCGTCACCGGCATGACACCATGATCTCCATCATCGTGTCTTCATGAAGTTGTCACACCAACGATTACTTCTACTTCTATGGCTAACGTGTTTAGCAATAAAGTAAAGTAATTTACATGGCGTTATTCAATGACACGCAGGTCATACAAAAAATAAAGACAACTCCTATGGCTCCTGCCGGTTGTCATACTCATCGACATGCAAGTCGTGATTCCTATTACAAGAACATGATCAATCTCATACATCACATATATTCATCACATCCTTTTGGCCATACCACATCACAAGGCATATGCTGCAAAAACAAGTTAGACGTCCTCTAATTGTTGTTGCATGTTTTTACGTGGCTTCTATAGGTTTCTAGCAAGAACGTTTCTTACCTACATAAAACCACAACGTGATATGCCAATTTCTATTTACCCTTCATAAGGACCCTTTTCATCGAATCCGATCCGACTAAAGTGGGAGAGACAGACACCCGCTAGCCACCTTATGCAACTAGTGCATGTTAGTCGGTGGAACCTGTCTCACATAAGCGTACGTGTAAGGTCGGTCCGGGCTGCTTCATCCCACGATGCCGCCGAAACAAGATAAGACTAGTAGTGGCAAGAAAATTGACAGCATCTATGCCCACAACAAGATTGTGTTCTACTCGTGCATAGAAACTACGCATAGACCTAGCTCATGATGCCACTGTTGGGGAACGTTGCAGAAAATAAATTTTTTTTATGCTTCACCAAGATCAATCTATGGAGTCATCTAGCAACGAGAGAGAGGAGTGCATCTACATACCCTTGTAGATCACGCGCGGAAGCGTTCAAGAGAACGGGGTTGAGGGAGTCGTACTCATCGTGATCCAAATCATCGAAGATCCTAGTGCCGAACGGACGGCACCTCTGTGTTCAACACACGTATGGTTGGGGAAGACGTCTCCTCCTTCTTGATCCAGCAAGGGCAAGGGAGAGGTTGATGGAGATCCAGCAGCACGACGACATGGTGGTGGAAGTAGCGACGATCTCGGCAGGGCTTCGCCAAGCACAGCGAGAGGGAGAGGTGTTACGGAGGGAGAGGCAGGCGCCATGGACTTGGGTGCGGCTTCCCTCCCCCCTCCAATATATATAGGGGACAGGGGGCGCTGCCTCTAGATCCCATCTAGATGGGGGGGGGGGGGGGCGGCGGCCAAGGGGGTGGCTTGCCCCCCAAGCCAAGTGGGGCGCCACCCACCCCTAGGGTTTCCAACCCTAGGCGCAGGGGGAGGACCAAGGGGGGCGCCCCAGCCCACCAGGGGCTGGTTCCCTTCCCCACTTCAGCCCATGGGGCCCTCCGGGATAGGTGGCCCCACCCGGTGGACCCCCGAGACCCTTCCGGTGGTCCCGGTACAATACCGGTGATCCCCGAAACTTTCCCGGTGGCCAAAACTGGACTTCCTATATACCATTCTTCACCTCCGGACCATTCTGGAACTCCTCGTGACGTCCGGGATCTCATCTACGACTCTGAACAACTTTCGGGTTACCGCATACTAATATCTCTACAACACTAGCGTCACCGAACCTTAAGTGTGTAGACCCTACGGGTTCGGGAGACACGCAGACATGACCGAGACGACTCTCTGGTCAATAACCAAACAGCGGGATCTGGATACCCATGTTGGCTCCCACATTCTCCTTGATGATCTCATCGGATGAACCACGATATCGAGGATTCAAGTAATCCCGTATACAATTCCCTTTGTCAATCGGTACGTTACTTGCCCGATATTCGATCGTCGGTATCCCAATACCTCGTTCAATCTCGTTCTGCAAGTCACTTTACTCGCATCAGTAATGCATGATCCTGTGACCAAACACTTGGTCACATTGAGCTCATTATGATGATGCATTACCGAGTGGGCCCAGAGATACCTCTCCATCATACGGAGTGAAAAATCCCAGTCTCGATCCGTGTCAACCCAACAGACACTTACGGAGATACCTATAGTATACCTTTATAGTCACCCAGTTACGTTGTGACGTTTGGTACACCCAAAGCACTCCTATGGCATCCGGGAGTTACACGATCTCATGGTCTAAGGAAATGATACTTGACATTGGAAAAGCTCTAGCAAACGAACTACACGATCTTGTGCTATACTTAGGATTGGGTCTTGTCCATCACATCATTCTCCCAATGATGTGATCCTGTTATCAATGACATCCAATATCCATGGTCAGGAAACCATGACCATCTATTGATAAATGAGCTTGTCAACTAGAGGCTCACTAGGGACATGTTGTGGTCTATGTATTCACACATGTATTACGATTTCCGGATAGCACAATTATAGCATGAATAATAGAAAATTATCATGAACGAGGAAATATAATAATAACCATATTATTATTGCCTCTAGGGCATATTTCCAACATCCTCAACGTGTGATGTGGTGTTATCTTGTTGAAGGCGTTATGTACTTGCTGTTGTATCAGTCTTCATTGACTGATCTTGGCAATTTGGTGATGATGATGGCACAAGGGCGGTTATCCCTTCTTGAAGGCGCTGCTGCCGAAGAAGTCCATGTGTGTAGTCTGTATTTTGTAATGGCTCGGACAATGGTTATCTTTTCTCTGTATTGTTCTTAATAATTAATAAAAATGATTGTATGCATCACATTGATGCAGAGGCCGGGGGTTTAACCTCCTTTTCAAAAAAAAGTTCACTTGCCATACACCTACATTGTCCTTAGAGATTAACATGCATCATTGTTCATATGGGCTCAAATCCCATCTATGATTCAATAGCTAGTAGTTTATTCCATAATAATAGAGTTACAATCTCTAGGGGCCCTCTATCAAGCCACACAGTCGTGACTCTTTCTGAGTGAGTATACCTTGTCAGACAATCCGCGACCCTATTCTGAGACTGAAGCTAACAGAGATGTGCAAGAGAATAGAGCCGCACGCGCAAGCCTTCAATAGAAAGATCTTAGCCCGTACGCTAATGGGAAGGTCCACCTAGACACAGGAGACAATGCATTAGGTATGAAAATGAAGATGTTCAGGTGCTTGAAAGATAATTTGCTGGTCCGTGCTTAAGCTGATGTTTTCATGGGGTTTATCCATTTTTGGACCGTGCTGATCATTGGTCCCTTAGCTGTAAATGTGCTGGAGTATAATTGGTCAAAAAAAGTACTCGATTATGGTTGTTCGTTGTTCCTACCGTGCCCTAGGTCCTTAGGCTAGCCTTTTGCATCCTTAGCTTCTAACTAGTTCTAGTCTTTTTCTTCTCACTTAAACAATGTTTTGCTCCTTTATCACCAATGAAAATGCAATCTGGACATGGGTCGTTTGGAAATAAAAGGACAAGGTCATGCAGTTTCAAATTCGTCCATTAGTCCTCATCTGCAATATCATTTTTTTTTCACAAGGCGATTTATTGTATTTTTGACATGTTTAGTTGGTGAGGCACTTGTGTATAGCACTTATGCAACCAGAATATCATCTATGGATGAGAAATAGTCTACACTTCCGGCATTGAAGAGTTCAGAAGAAGAAAATTGTAGGCTTTTACTAGCTATGCAAGCACATGAAAGACATCCATGGAAATTTGTGCAAGTTTTTACTAGTTAAGTGAGTAGGAGGTAACGGAAAATTGGTGTTTGCTGCCTATGCAAAATTTGGCAGGTGTCATCAATTCATCAGTGTGAGATGTAGCTACACCACAATGGTGATATAATTGTAAAGTAGAATAGCATAGTGGGTGAACGACAACCTGCTGCCTTTATCTCTCTCTCTAGAGCGGCCAATAACTGCCATGTACGCGCGTACACCATTTGCCGAAAAGGACACACACATTAGTGCAGTGGACATAATATGGTTTATTATCTCAATTGATAGACTCTCCTTGTATGGATCACCCCCATTGTGGAGATTAGCCCGTGTAGTTAGGTAATCACTAATTATGATACGCTCACCATTTTTGCATATATCCACTCTACATCCCTGGAAATATAGTAATGTTTTTTTGGAAAAGGTCCATATATGAGGATCCCTTTTTCTAATAGTAGTAGTGAGACTATTCCGAGGAGACCAAGTTAAAGTGGCAAAAATGTTTTGTCCAGATTGTGGCTCTAATTTACTCTTGGTGGCATTTTAGAAAGGAAAAAATGTTGAATCCTCCCCAAAAAATAAACTGTTTGTTCTACCTGATAACCTAGAGCCATTTTATTCATTTTGCATTCATCATGCTAAAGGAAATCATCATTCATCGACATTGTATAATGGTGATTAAGTTGCTATGTTTCACGTATACCCGACGTCCTTGTCTTTGGGTTGATAAATATATGGTCGTTACTTCCAACGATGCAAAGTTTAGAAAAAAAACAAAGTCGTAAGGTAATAGATTACCACTTGTGTTGCTTATTACACAAGCATCGATTGGGATTGCAATTTTCTTTACATGTTGGAATGACAAGAACACATAAATACACCAAAAATGTGTCAGGTGAGATACTGATGTATAAGTGTGGCTTTATGACAAGAGCGACTTGTTCCCCTTGTTTCTGTGCATGTATTTCATTCGTAATAGTTTGATGCACAAATTCCGAACCTTTAAACTTAAATTCATTGTATGTTAAGAGAATCTAAGCAGGAACAACTACACTGATTTGTGTTGATTGAAATTGTGAATTTTTCCAGGGACCATCTATAACGCAGTATCACTGGTATGCCCCATCATTTAAAGTGCAGTTTCATGAAGAAGAAATATGCAATTGCATCAACTAAAGGTTCAATTGTGCACAATAATTATGGTGCAATTGCAACAAAAATAAAACAAAAACAAATGCCAAAAATGAGTGTAAGTGTAATTACAGCGAGGACAAGGTGCAATTGCACAAAAAGAAAAGGGTAATTGGAACAAATACATGACTAGCAAAGAACCAGAAAATGGTGGCTGAAAATTCTAAAAAGGGACTGCAACTTACAAAAGTAATTGAAATCACCAAAGGTGAGTGAAACCCAATTGAACACACAAAAAGATTGAAAAAACAAAATGGTGCGTGTAATTTAGTACTACTTTTAAGGTAATGAGAATCTAGTTAACACAAGTCTGTGTTGCTTTAAAATCATCAATCAACCATCATCTACAATATAGCGAATAAGGGTTAATTTTTTGTACTCCATCATTGCATGTGTACGACTGTTATTCAGTTGGGTGAAGGCACATATGTTGCATTTATGCACACTCTCCCTCATGCCCCAGCTGATAAATAATCGAGACATCTAGTGCTACAGAATCCATAAGAAGAAGAAATTATTCTATGTTGCCTGCTATGCTAGGGCAAGCATGTGGAAGATATCGATGAAAATTAATGCAAGGTTTGACAAGTTGAGACACAAGAATACATAGGAGTAGGAGGTAGCAAGGAACTTAATTTGTGAACAACATGAAGAACTGTCACAACAATGATGGGTTTTGGATTGCAATTAATGCAGGAGATGCTGGTTTATGAACTGCGAACTGCAGGTCTATAGTTAGTTGATCGCTACTTTGAGTATGTTTGAGTATGCCCTAGTATCTCATCTGATATTGTTATTAAGCTTAAGGTTAGAGGACATTTTGTTGATGACCTTTAGCAGTGGGTTTCTTGGTAGTGCTTGAACTTGCTTTCTCTTAATACTCGTCTCCTAGAATCTCAGTACTATGTATCTTTGTTATGCTTTTAACGGAGAAGTGGTTAGCCAAGTTAAAAAGAAAAAAATCGTTAAGCTGGAGGTGTGACCCCCAGGAGCGTTCTCTTGATGACTCGCCTATTCTGATCACTACTATGAGGCCCTTTCATCACGTACCAAAGTTCGGTGCAACTACAGCAAAAAGTAGACAAAAGAATCTTGGAAGTTGCAAGTCCTCAAAAAGAAAAATGTATTAGTAAAAAATGCAAAACTAGTGAAGTGACAATAAAAGGGTGACTAGAAGTTTAGAAAAGTGAATGAAACTTAAGAAAAGTAACTAAAATCACAAAGCTAGCATAAGCTTAACAAAAACACATAATTGGAAATGTAAAAAAGACCGAAACTTCAGATGTTAAAAATACGAAGAGTCTAGTTAGTACAACTCTGCTGCTTTCATCTGTAATAAAAGAAGAAGAGTCTATACTACTTTAAATTAATCCAAAGGCCATCATCTAGCAGCCAGCATTGATTCGTACAACAATTATTCAGTTGATGAAGGCACTTGTGTTGCACTTATGCACCCTCTCCCTCACCCCTCGTTGATAAATAAGAGGCACTAGTTGTTCACAAGAATAAGAAAAGTGTTCTACGTTGTTTGTTGAGCAAGCGTGTGGAAGGCATTCATCGAAGTTGATGCAAAGTTTGACATGTTGAGACCACAAGAATACATAGGACTAGGAGGTAGTAGGAAAATTAATTTGTTGCCAACAAGAATATTGCCAGTACCTATCACAGGACATTATCGCTGAACACAAGACCCCTGTGATTATTTTGAACTGTGACTTGCAGATCTGCAATGACTGATTCGTTTGTTGGAGGTGCTATTGACTCTCAGGAGTGTCCTCCCCAGAGTATCACCTACCCTAATCGCTACTTTGAGTATTCCCCACTTTTCCGGTAGCTTTGCGATCTTTTAGTTAAGAACTCGGTACACAGACAATACTTTGAGGATTTAGCACTGCTTTTAAATTAGGAGAATCTAGTTAATACAAGTATGTGTTGCTTTAAATTCGTCAATCAATCATCATCTACGATATAGTGAATTAGTTCTGATTTTTTTAGCTCCCACATTGTATTTGTGCAAAAGATTGTTATTCAGTTGGGTGAAGGCACTTATGTTGCACTTATGCATCCTCTCCCTCGTCTCCCGGCTGATAAATAATGACACTTCGAGTGCTATAGAGTCCATAAGAAGAAGAAAGTCTTCTATGTTGCTAGCTATGCTTGTGCAAGCATGGGGAAGATATCCATGGAAATTAATGCAAGGTTAGACATGTTGAGACACAAGAATAGATGAGAGTTGGAGGTAGAAGAAAACTTAATTTGTGCACAACAAGAATGAACTCTGGCAAAAATGATGGGTTTTGGCCTGCGATTAATGCAGGAGATGTTCGTTGAGGAACTATGAACTACAGATCTGCAGTTGTTTGATCACAATTTTGCATAAGTTTGAGTATGCCATAGGATCTCGACAGCCATTGTTATTAAGATGGAGGTTCAGATGTTTGATGATGTTTTGATGCCGAGATTGTGCAGTGCGTTTCCTGGTAACGCTTGGACTTGCTCTCCCTTCATACTCGCATCCTGTAATCTTTGTACGATGTTTCTTTGTTATGCTTTTAATGGAAAGGGAGTTAGCCTAGTTAAAAAAATGTTATTAAGTTGGAGGTGTTATTGACCCCGAGCGTCCTCCTGGTGACTTGCCTATTATGATCACTACCATGATGTCGTTTGAGCATGTACCAAACTGAGGACAACTGTAGCAAAAAGAAAACAAAACAGATCTTTAAAAAAAGTTGAAGTGAAATTACAATGAGGACAAGTTGCAATTCCACAAAAGTAAAAATGTATTTGCGACTAATGCAAAACTAGTGAAGTAACAATAAAAGGGTGAATAATTTAGAAAATTGACAGGAACTTAACAAAAGTAAAAGAAATCACAAAGACATAAACTTAAAAAAACTAAAACATAATTGGACATGTAAAAAGGACTGAAACTTTAAATGCCTAAAAATAAGGAGATTCTAGTTAATACAGTTTTGCTGCTCCATATGTAATAAGAAAAAGAATCTGTGATGCTTTAAATTCACCCATCAACCATCATCTAGCAAATAGAAAACGTTGATTTCTACGACAGCTATTCAGTTGGTGAAGGCACTTGTGTTGCTATTATTCACCCTCTCCCTCACCCCTCGTTGATAAATAATCGACACTCGTAGTGCTACAGAGTTCATAAGAATAAGGAAAGTATTCTACGTTGTTTGTTGTGCAAGCATTGGGAAGGCATCCATGGAAGTTGATGCAAAGTTTGACATGGTGAGACCACATGAATACATGTAGCAGGAAACTTAATTTGTTGCCAACAAGAATATTGTCAGTCCCTATCATAAGACGTTGTCACGGAATACAAGGCCCCATGATTGATTTTCAAGTGTGACCTGCATGTGTACAATGATTGCTTCGTCCGTTTGGGGTGCTGTTGACCCTTAGGAGCGTCCTCCCAAGAGTGTCACCTACTCTGATCGCTACTTTGAGTATTCCTCACCTTTCTGGTAGCTTTGTGATCTTTTAGTTAAAACCTCGCGACACAGACAGTACAAAGTTGATAGTCATATTGTTTTTCATTTATCAGATTTTTCTAGATGACATTGTGTTATTTTGAGTTTGGTTCGAAGGGCAGGATTTTTTTTAATTGGATAACAATTAAAAGATTTTTTGATTTTGCCGGCTATTTTGGTGATAAGTGTCCAACTATCAACATGATAAGTTGTGCATGTTACTAATTAAATAAATTACATTTTTTATACATTTATATCTAAGACCAACTGAAATATGTTCCAGTTGGATTTGTGTCGAAAACTGCCCTCGAGCTCGAGACAATGGCCATGCTTGTGTGGCCCCCTTCTCCTCGATAGGGGCACGATCCAGTATATGGTTGCCTACTCGGTGTGGCAGTGTTGGGCGGCCTTCTCCTTCCGTGGTGAGATAGATCCACAAGGTAGATCCGCATGGCAATATTGTGAGGAAACATGTGGCACATGGGGCACAGTCTGAAGAGGGGGAAGGCATTCTTGTGTAGGATATGGTGGAGGCGAACCAGCCGCCGCATGAAAGAGGATAAGGAGAACAAATAAGAGAGATGTGGTTTACAACTGTCTTAGAGGAAAAATGCTAGCCATAGGGAGCAAACATAGATGGTTTGAAAAGAAATCCATCTGCTACGTTTACGTATTCTGTTGTCAGATTATCCTACCCACCAATGAAGCTCTGATTGTGATGGCCTATTTTCTGAAGCCCTGTACCAATGAAAATTTCCTTTCTAAAGGCCTTGGGAAGCATACTGATTGTTAGTAAGGTGTCTTCATAAAGAAAGGCCACTCTTTTTTCTGTTTGGAAGTAGGTGTCCCATCAACTTCAGTGGCATAGGAGATGCACTAATTTTTCTTCAGTGGCATTGTTACACAAAGGGCAATTGTAGTCATTCATAAAAGAACCTTTTCTTTTGTGCATTGACCTATTAATTCTATCATGCTGAGTTAGCCAAAAGTAAATCCTATGTTTTAGTCTGCTAACACTCTGCCAAATATTCGAGGTATTGGAACCCGTTTCCATTATAATCAAATTTTCAGCTTTTATTTGTGGATATTTTTCGTTACCAAAAATTTGGAAGGTCAAACAATAAGGTAGTGATTGTCCCCCCCTACCTAATGTCGATATGTTTAGTATTTGATTATCACCTAATGCTAAATATTGTGAGTAAAACCAATGTTCTAGGTGGGAGTTGTCAGCAGTACCTATCTCTGATAACAGATAACACAGGGGACAATTTGACTGCTTGGCGAGTTCATGGGAGATGAAGATTTAGGTTTGACAAAGTTAGTGTTGGATGACATGATTCATAGTATGAGAGGCTAGTTAGACACTTGTGTGTGGTTTTAAATTCATCTATCAACCATTATTTTATAAGCAATGTAGTTTGAGCCAATTTTCTCATATTCATTCATTGATTATGTATTTATATATGGTAGGTGCTTTTTACATGTAAATCTCCCTCATTATTACTCGGGATATGGCTCACATCATAGTCGAGACCATGTGACTTTGTACATCTACATGTGTTCTAGCCTATGTTCAGTGCCTAATACCGATCCATCATGAGTGCCCAACAAAGGGCCATCAACAGGGACCAACCCCCAATTAATAACACCTTCCCTAAATTAAGACACATGTGGGTTTTGGTCATTGTGCTACATCAAGGTACATTAAATTTGCAAACACCTCTGGTTTTAATTACAAGTCTCCTATTTCTACACCCCCATCCTATAGTTCGGAACACTTTCATACTCGATTTCATACTCTGCTAACTCATGGTTTGCATGTCTTTCGGATGCGTCTGATATCCTTCTCTACTCTCATTCCACACTCATTCTAGGATAGCACACAAAATTATCACTTATATGCCACATGGCATTCAAAACCTTGATATTGTATTTTTATGATTCATTGATCGAAAAATAGTAGCTAAACATGTTCATGTATCTGGATGCATAGTTTGCTTAAGTGTAGGCAGCCCAATGAATTTCACAACATCCAGAAGCCGCAAAGGATCATGTATCTAAGAATGAAGATCTTCAAGCGAGCATGCTATGGATTAGATTTTTGGGAAAATACAGCATCAATCACCACAACAATGCGATTGTGCCGGATCAAGTTTGGTCATTGGCTTTCGTCAGGGAAATGAACTTCAACATCATCTTGTAGAGCATTTCAAACATATGTTCCTCCTTTTCTTTTCCTTCTAAAAATAAAAAATTATCTTCAACCTTTCTGTAGTTAATAAGGGAGAACAAAATCATCTAACACAAATTAAGCTTAACCTTTTCTTTAAAAAGAAAAGCACCATTACTACCATCCTTTGCAGCAAAGAAAGATTTGGACAACCACCGTACAGACAAATCGACAAAACATAAATTATTCGCATTTTTCTGATAAAAGGCCCTCTCTTCATTGAATTTCAACTATAGTTACATCATCTAGTTAGAGAGGAACGAGCGCAATAGGAGGCTCATCAAGGAATCTATTACGACATGGGACCTTGGCCATGTTTGGTAGTTCATGGGAAACCCCATTAGGATTTCTAAAATAGTGCACAAAAGTAGTATTGGGGAAGGCACAAGCCAGATGGTAGCAATCTTCCACAATCACAGCTGCAGCTCCAACTGATCCCCCTCCATTGTTTGTTCAGTTTATTAGTTCCAAATTGTCCAAATTAATCATTAGCTTGCTACAAACCGGCACCCTGAGCAAGTATTAAGCCTTATCGGGGAGCTATTGCTTCAGCTGGTAGAACGTCATAGCACGTCTCAGAGAGTTATTGTTTCATCTAATAGAACACCATAGCATGTATAGATTTTCCAGTTGCCTGCATAGATAGACTTTCCTATGTCAAAGGCTCTAGTTTTCTGTCTAGTTTTCTTAAATCAAAACACAACACAGCTCAACGAGGTATCCTAATAATCATCTCAGCTTTATTCCTACCTAGGATCAGTATCTCTACTTAATTAGGGCCTCGATTTGTAACCACTATGTCTCCTTCAAGTCGGTTGTGCTATGTGGTATTTACATTTGGCATGTGTCTTGTACATGCCACCTGATATGTAGCGATAATTAAGCATTGTATAACACTTCATACAACCTCACTGAGCTGTGAACACTAGTAGAAAACATGGCTTTTGTCCAGGCCAGATAAGAGCATTAATCCCAGTTCTATTACGAACCGGGACCAATGGGTGCATCAGTCCCGGTTCATGAGGCCAGAGCGCTGGCCGGGCCTCGGGGGCCATAGGTCCCGGTTCGTCTGACCCCTTTGGTCCGGTTCTAGACACGAACCCGGACCAAGGGCCTCGCTCCCGGCGTAGCCCCTTTAGCCCCGGTTGGTGGCTGGAACCGGGACTAAAGATCAGGCTTTTGTCCCGGTTCTAGCCACCAACGGGGACTAAAGAGATGCCTATATATATGCCCGCCCCTGCCCTCTCACTCCTTCATTTTTTGGCCGGCCGGCGTGTGGGAGGTGTGTGTGCTCCTCTGCTCTCACCTCCTATGCACATGAGGTGTTCAATGAAATGCCCGAGCCATGCTTAAGCTTTTTCCTCTCCAACCTCGACCTCCAAGCTCCATTTTCCCCAAGATTTGTCTAGGTTTGGTAGTCCGTCCCATCCCGTCCCTGTCCTCACCGCTGTCGATCGCCCGCCCCGATCTCGTCGCCGGCACCATCGTGGTGAGCCCCTTGTTCTTATATTCTTTTTAAAAGAAAAAATTCTTACTTGTATGATTTAGATAGATACTTTTATAATTTTCTTACTTTTATTATTGTTTGTTATTATATAGTGTCATGGTTTTGGTATCCGCCCCCGTCGGCCCTTGTCCTGTCTATGATTCGGATGTGGTATAGTATCTTTTATTATTACTTGTTTCATTTAGTGTTTATGACAATTATGCCGACCAACGTGACATAGATGCTTTTATCTCGGAGGTATGTGAACCGGAAATTTCAACCAACCCTCTTGTTGGGAGGTTAAATTTAGTAGAAAAAGAAAACAATTACTTGAAGAAAAAATTGAAAAGAACCGCGGAGGAGAAGATGGAATTGGAGTTGCATGTTGCGGATGCCGTCGATGATCACAAGATCAAGATGGATGCAATGCGCTTGAAGATTAGAAAGATTAAAAAATATGTCATTCACAATGAGGCTTGGTATCATTATGTCGTTGGATCAATTGTTACCTTAGTTGCGATTATGATCGCATTTGTTGTTGCATTTAAATGTTTTACATAGTTGTATATTAGTTTCAATGTATGTTTTAATTAGATGCTCTAGAGAGCTATATATTGTTCTATGAGAACTATATATGAACTTTATGTATTTATTTTTTCAGTAATAACATTTGATCACTATTGTACTTTGGTTTCAATGTGATGATGAACTTGTATTAATTTGGTCACTTCTCTATTCATGATTTTCTGTAATGATTTTTGATACACTTAATTATATAATGCACGCAGATGAACCGGCAATAGATGTACGGTGACCGACGCACCTCCGAATATATTGATGGACTGCATAAATTTCTCGAAGTGGCTGAGGAAAGCAAGAAGAATGGTTTTATGTATTGTACATGTATTGTCTGTGGGAATACGAAGGATCACTCTTCCACGAAAACCCTTCACATCCACCTGCTTGAGAAGGGTTTCATGCCACACTATAATGTTTGGACCAAGCACGGAGAAAGAGGGGTTATGATGGAAGACAACGAAGAAGAAGAGGATGATGACAACTATCCCCCTGAATACGGTGATACTGGAATGGGGGGAACTGAAGATCAAGAGGAACCAGACGATGTGCCCAATGATGATCTTCGTCGGGTCATTGTTGATGCAAAGAGAGGATGCCAAAGTGAAAGGGAGAAGTTGAAGTTCGATCGCATGTTAGAGGATCACAAAAAGGGTTGTACCCAAATTACGAAGATGATAACACAAAGCTTGATACCACACTGAAATTGCTGCAATGTTCCTCTCCTCCTCCCTCCCTGTATATATTCTCTGTTAAACACAAAAATTAATAAATGAGTTCAGGCTGGCTTTGCCCACCATAGTACCCTAGAAAAAACAAAGAAAGAAGACTTCTCGGAACTGAAAATTAATTATACAATAGCACGTTCATTCCAGTCAATATTGGAAACATGATGGCGGATGAGATCGTGGACATTTTTGGTTGCCCTATAATCTCTCGGCCATGCACCTACCTCAGAATTTCGCTCTCTAGTAACAAAATCCCACAACATTTGCTCTGACCCATCATCCAAAACATTGACAGGATATTTGCAGGATAGATGAAGAACCTTCTCTCTTGTGGTGGCCGGCTATGAGCTTTCAATCCAGCCCTAATGAGAGGTTTGTGTCCAGCCCTAATGAGAGGTTTCCTGTCCTGGTGCGAAAGTAGAGAGAGAAAGTCTATGTTCCAGAGAGAGAGAAAAGGGCAAGAGAAATGGGTCCTTCCCATAGTTGTTCTTCAAGAACATGTACGTATCCAGTAGTATGCCCATGGTTTGTCCCCCCCCCTCTGCATCCCTCTCTCTGTTTCTCTCCTCCTTTGCTTCACGCGAAATTAAGAATGATGTGTTCCTGTGATGTATACATGATCTTTTCTGATACGGTTTCTTTGCCTGGTCTTTAATGTGGCCAGATGAGAATGCGGCCGTTTCTTGATGATCATTGCTGCCACAGATGTGATATTATGTTCTTTTTTTTACTGCGACGGTTGTGAAGTTCTCTTCTTTTTTACCGAAGATTTCATCGTATCCCCCTTCTGTTCTTGCGATGCATAGGCCGTGCATCTTGCAATTCAACAAAAAGGAAAATTTATTCCAACAAATGCAAGACTAGTTAAGTAACAATAAAATGGTGACTGAAACTTAACAGAAGTAATTGAAATCACAAAGGTGATTGAAACCTAACAAAAAAGATACCGAAACTCTACTGGACACGTAAAAAAAGACTGAAATCAAATGCTTAAAAATAAGGAGACTTAGTTAATACAATTCTGCTCCTTTCATTGGTAAATAAAAGAAGAAGAGACTGCGCTGCTTTAAATTCATCCATCAACCATCATCTACCGGATAGTTAACTAGCGCTGATTTTCAATAATATTCAGTTGGTGAAGGCACTTGTGTTGCACTTATGAACCCTCGCCCTCATCACTCAGTTGATAAATAACCGACACTGGTAGTGCTACAGAGTTCATAAGAATAAGGAAAGTGTTCTACGTTGTTAGTTGTGCAAGCATGGGGAAGACATCCATGGAAGTTGATGCAAAGTTTGACTTGTTGAGACCACAAGAATACATGGGAATGGGAGGTAGTAGGAAACTCAATTTGTGGTCAACAAGAATATTGTCAGATGCTATCAGGGAGCTTTGTACCAAAAGTCAACCAACTCAGGCAGCGCAGGATGGTTGAACATGCTTTGTATACCGCTGTCGTGGCAGCCCAAATACGATGCCATGACAGCCATTTCACCCGCCACGATAGGCGATAAGCTAGCGCACGTATGAATCCTATTCTCCTGGATTGCTAACCCACCTCCCACACCTCATCTGCTGATAGTTATGATTCTGTTAAGCCGATCCATGAGCTGTTGTAATTTGTATAAATTTCCTGAAATTGAATACATTAAGTTGCCGCACAAAATCTTCTCCCTCGATTTCTTTCATGGCATCAGACGCTCATCCACAACCACGCTTTCGCACCTCCATCTCACCATGGCCTCACCTTGCTCCTCCCACTTCGGGGATCTCAATCCCTTTTACGTCCTTGAGATGGCCACCGCCGACAACCTCTTCCATGTGCATATCCAGGATCACGTGCCAATCACCCTCAATCTTCACAAGCCCCCCTTCTCCACCTGGCGGACGTACTTCTCGCTAAAATTCTGCTAATTCCAGATCCATGACCATGTCGATGGCTCTGTGGGCCCGCGCCATTCATGCCGATGTCAACTGGATGTCGGTGAATGCCACCATGGACAAAATTTTCATGTAAGCAGGCTATAAGTACTTGCGGCTTGAGGTACAATGAAACATCATTTATTTCCATCAGTAGTCTAGAGGAAGTTAGCAAGATCCCATTATTTAGGTAAAGAGTCGACGAAAGAAACCATTATGGTTCATGAAGTAGGAACCACTGAGTGGGTCGTGGAGCTTTGCACGTTTTTCTTCAAGATGCCCACTCGAAGTAGGAATCACTAAGCGGGCCGTGGAGCTTTGAACCTTTTTGCTGAAGGTGGCAACTCGATCTCTAGATCGGTTCGCTTCATTTTTGGAGCAAATGATCTTTACAAATATCATTAAGCAAGTAGAGAAAATATTTCTTAAACATGTAATGGAATCCCATAATGTTTATAAAACAAAATACTAATTATGTTCAGTGAATTTGAAGTACTCACAAATGAAAATTAAATCATAAGGGATGCAAATCTAATTAAGATGACTAACGCCTAAACCTGTATTGTAGGCAATCAAATCAGATCATATGTATGATGTATGCATTTTCTAGTGCCAAATGCTTGTTGTAGCACACTTTCAGTGATCCTCATAATTTTCATCATGATCTCTTAGCACATCCGAGCATAACTTGTTACAAACCTCTCTATACAAAATTGTTCGCAAACTCCATACTCCGATTGTAATTCCATCAGTCTGGTCTTGCACGGTGGATCTGGATCTCTCCATCCAATGATCTCTATTCTTATTTCTTCTTTCCTTTTTTAGATTTCAACCTCTCGGGTAGTACTCTAGGTATGGCTCATATCGTAGTCGAGAGACCATGAGGCTTCATCCATCCACATGTTCTTGCCTATGTTCATTGCCCAATACCCATCCATCAAGCGTGCCCAACGAAGGTCCATCAACAGGGAGCAACCCCCAATTAATAATACCTTCCCTGAATTAAGACATGTGTGTTGGTCGTTGTGCTACGTCAAGATATATTAAATCCATGAATGCATCTGGTTTAAGTTTTTAACTTACAAGTCTCCTATGTCTACACCCCTCCTCCAGTCCACAACATTTGAATACTAGATTTCATGCTTTGCTAAGTCATGGTTTTCATGTCTTTAAGATGTGTTTGATTTCCTTCTCTACTCTCATTCCACACTCATTCTCAATAGGATAACACACAATATTTTCACCTGTATGCCAAATGGCATTCAAAGCCTTGATAGATTGCCTATTTTATGACCCATCGATCAAAAATAGTAGACCAAATGTTCATGTATCTGAATGCATAGTTTCCTTGCGTTCTTGACACGTAGGAGGCATAGTGAATTTCACAACATCCAGAAGTCACAAAGGATCATGTATCTATGAATGAATATCTTAAAGTGAAATGTATCTACAAGAGACCACCACACCAGTGCAATCACGCTGGATCAAAGTTTGGTCATTGAATATCATCAGGGAAATGAATACTAACAAAATCTAGTAGAGCTTTTTAGACAAATATACCACCTTTATTTTCTTGCTGAAAATAAATAATTATGTTCAGCCATTGTGCACTTAATAAGAGAGAATTAAATCATTAAGCTTAACCTTTTCTTGAAGAAGGAAAGCATCATTACTACCAGCCTCTGCATCAAGAAATGATCCAGAAAACCACCAAATAGATAAATCAGCACAACACAAATTAGCCGCAACTAATACATCCAAAGGCTCTATTTTTCTGTCTATTTTTCATTACTAAAAACACAACACAACTCAAAGAGGTCTCCCAATAATCTGCTCAGTTTTCTTCCTACCTAGGGTCGGTAGACCTCCTTTCATTAGGGCCTCGATTTGCCACCCCCAGCTCTCATTCAAGTTTATTGTGCTATGTGGAATTTACATTTGTGTGCGTGTGTATGTACATGCCATTCGATATGTAGCGACAATTAAGCATTGTATAGCACCTTCACATGAGTACGTGACCCGGCCTCGCTTATTGCACCCTCCACAAGTTGTGAAGCACCCAAATAGTCATACTCGTCCATGGGGGGAATGTATCCGGTGCACCCGCACTTGTGGTGCTACCGGTGCACCGAATGACATAGAATATTTTTAAAAATCTGAAAAAATTCTAGCATGTTAACACAACATCAATGCATGGTTTCACCAAATTTTAAATATTTTTTGAGATACAAAAATGACAAATTTGACATCAATGTGATAATGGGCCAAATCTACAGCCCAAGTTATGTTGTGCACTATTCAGTGTTGAATTTGTTGGTTTTGTTTTTCGAGTTATGTTTCGAATTATGACTTGAAATTTTGTGACAACCTACATTCATGTTGTGTGAGTGTGCTTAATTGTTTCAGATTCTTTTTGAATATTTTAAAAGCACAATGTGAGTTCGGTGCACCGGTAGCACCACAAGCTCCGGTGCACCAGATATTTGAATGTATCCGGTGCACCCGCACTTGTGGTGCTACCAGTGCACCCAATGCCATAGAATATATTTTTAAATCTGAAAAATTCAAGCATGTTAACACAACATCAATGCATGGTGTCACCAAATTTTGTTTAAAAATATGAAATATTTTTTGAGATACAAAAATAAAACATTTGACATCAATGTGATAATGGGCCAAGTCTAGAGCCCAAGTTATGTTATGCACTATTCAGCGTTGAATTTGTTATTTTTGTTTTTCGAGTTATGTTTTGAATTTTGACTTCAAATTTGTGACAACTACATTCATGTTGTGTGAGTGTGCTTAATTTTTTGAGATATTTTTGAATATTTTAAAAGCACAATATTTTCTCCGTCCATGGGAGTGTATTGGGCGTGATCTCCGTTAGCTACAAATGAGAGCAGCTTCAGCGAGTGAGACATTGAACGGAAAGGAACTGAGCATGTCTTCTTTCTCTACCTTGCTCCCGTTCTACTCTGAATCCTCTGCTCTCTGGTGGCAGCTCTCCACAAGCTATATTTATATCCTCCACCTTCTATCCAATGACGTCGTGGGCTCATGGCCTCGGGCTGTGACACACCTATCTCCACTCCCATCATTGTTTTGGTACCCATTAACACAGATATCTGCCCCTGCCTTTTAAGATCCATTTGCACCCATGCCCTTAAAAGGAGCCCCTTTCCTTAATTCCACTCATTCCACACACATCCATACCATTCGAAATTATTGCCTTGCATACGACAGGAGTTCAACACCTATGGTTTTATAGTCTTCCTGATCCTACGTACCACGATGATGTTTTCAAATACCTGATGAATAATTTGTGCACGTGCTCGGACTCGTAGGGATAGGAGGAATGGGGAAGTTCAGTATATCCATCCAACTTAGTATATCATGAATCAAAGAATGAAGATCTCTGAGCTAACGTGTAGAAGGTTGCTCTTTCTTCTTTCCCGGAAAGGAATTCTAAACTTAGTCTCGGCGATTATTTCCTAAATGTACTGGCCCGCCATCATCTGGAAATATATTGGTTGCAAGGTTTTGAATGCCTGTGCACAATCAATATTCGACTTATGTGATCCAAATGACATTATCAAGTGAATATTTGTAAACAAGAATCTATTAACAATAATTTTATAGTATTTGTAAACAAGAATCTATTTTATAAGAGTATTAAGTAAATAATTGACATCATCGAAATTTTGTTAGCAAATAAACCCCAACTATTTTATTTCAAGAAAATGGAAGAGAATTGTGTCTTTTTATTAAGCGAGGAAGAACCAAGTCGAAGTTACACAATGTGATGAGCTCTAGTGTGACGCTCAACCTCGGCTGGAAAAGTGGATTGTTGCTCGAAGACCCTTCGGGCATACGGTCATGGTCCTCAGGTAGTTGATCGCACACCTTACAACCGTTAGGATGTTGCAAACTTGCAATTGTCGTCAAGCGAGACGATCCGCGATCCACAATCTTCTTCTACGGATAGCCAGCCAAGCGAAATTTTGATGTCGATTGGTGCCCATGAGCCCCAAATTTTCGTCACGCACGGCGCAACTTCCGTTCCAAAAATAGAGCCAGATATGCCCGTCTTGCAGATTACCTGTGCATTAGATGAGTGCTTATTGTATGCTTGTTTGTTTGTGATAGAGTACCCGGAGTGCGCCGCTTGCTACTTCGAATCTCTAGGTTTCACGGGTCATCAGCAAGGCAAGTAACACTTTGATCATACCTCTTTACTACCCAGTTTTATTGCATTAGATCAATCCTCAAACACTTGCATGGTTAGGATCTGATTAATATGTGGGTTTTGGGAAGTAGATGAGGTAGAACCTATTACCTGTTTTTATTATCAAACCTTTGGGAGGTACTTCTACGTTTGCTTATATTGCCATGCTATGCTAGTAGAAGTGGATTGAGTGAGTGTATCTATGACAGATGTGAGATTGTTAATTAATGGTTTACTTAAGGTGGCAACTTAAGTTCACATCTGGATGGATTGAGGCACCTGGGGAACCCAGTGTTGCCTATATTTTTGGAAATCCCGGGGTACCGTGTGATTCTCCTATGGACCGCCACCCACGCTAAAAGGGATCATGAGATTATTCATGCTAGAAACTTCCGTGTGCAGCCGCAAGCTACTATGGGCTCTAGCATAGTTGATTAAGCCGCGTGAGCTCTTGAAGAGGTAGACTAGCAGATGTAGGGGATGTAGGTTGGTACTGTCTACCCGAAGTAGAGAGTTAATGCTTCTGAAAGAGTGTGTCTTGGTCATCCGTTTCTCAAACACCATGTAGTGCGAGAAATCAAGCGGGGGAGACCGAGTCTTGCGGGGAAAAGTGCGCAAACCTCTACAAAGTGTATAACCTAATCATGGTTAGCCGTGTCCCCGGTTATGGACGTTTTGAGTATCTAGTGCCTGGATTATCAAGTGAATCTCAGCATGTTACTTAATTTAATTTTGTTGGGTTAATGATGATGTTTAATTGGGATTGAGTTGGAGTACACTTCTCAATGTTTAACAACCACCATGATAGTTATATTAAAATTATTCCTTTGCAGTAGGGAAAAATTGGCTTTATGCAAAACTGTAACCATAGAGCTTTCCACCTGCCAAATATGCATGTACTTTAGTATATTTCTGTTCATTACTCTCTATGTGTTACATGCTAGCATATTCCATGTGCTGGCCCGTTTTCGGGCTGCAACGTTCATGTTGCACACTTTTCAAACGACGAGTAAGGTGCCCTCGGTCGTGATCTTATACTCAGTGATGTCGTTGGAGTTGATGGACTCGCTTATCTTCCAAGCCTTCCGCTGTTATCGTTATTAGATGCCTTAAGCCATATTTATTGTAATAAGTTCTCTTTTGAGACATTCGATGTAATAAGTGTGTGATTGCTACTCGGTTATAAATCCTTCAAGTACTGTGCGTGTCAGCATTACCGATCCAGGGATGACACTGATGCACAGAGATCAGACTGTTTGAGGTCTGGTCGCTACAATGTATCCTAGGAAGACCACGGTCCAACGTCTCAGACAGTGACACATATGTTAGCGACTCGTTAATTAATCTTGGATTAATTAATCATTCCTGACCGGCAAAAGTAAGTGCAAGCATATGTTTGAGATCAGCTCGGCTCATTCACAAAACAGCACGTGTGTGCGCGGGCGGGCAGTCGAGGGAGGCAGCGGAGAAGGAGGAGCGTGTGTGTACCACTCATCTTATCAAGCTCTCAATGGCATGTGATAGAGCAACCCTTATAAAGGGGTCTCAACTCTCCTCAACGTGTGATGTGGTGTTACCTTATTGAAGGTGTTGTGTACTTGCTGTTGTATCACTCTTCATTGACTGATCTTGGCAATTTGGTGATGATGATGGCACAAGGGCGGTTATCCCTTCTTGAAGGCGCTGCTACGGAAGAAGTCCATGTGTGTAGTATGTATTTTGTAATGGCTCGGACAATGGTTGTCTTTTCTCTGTACTCTGCTTAATAATTAATAAAAATGGTTGTATGCATCACATTGATGCAGAGGCCGGGGGTTTAACCTCCTTTTCAAAAAAAATCACTTGCCATACACCTACATTGGCCTTAGAGATTAACATGCATCATTGGTCATATGGGCTCAAATCCCATCTATGATTCAATAGCTAGTAGTTTATTCCATAATAATAGAGTTACAGTCTCTAGGGGCCCTCTATCAAGCCACACAGTCGTGAATCTTTCTGAGTGACTATACCTTGTCAGACAATCCGCGACACTATTCTGTGACTCAAGCTAACAGAGATGTGCAAGAGAATAGAGCCGCACGCAAAAGCCTACAATAGAAAGATCTTAGCCTGTACACTAATGGGAAGGTCCACCAAGACACAGGAGACAATGCATTAGTTATGAAAATGATGATGTTCAGGTGCTTGAAAGATAATTTCCTGGTCCGTGCTTAAGCTGATGTTTTCATGGGGTTTATCCATTATTGGACCGTTATTATCATTGGTCCCTTAGCCGTAAATGTGCTGGAGTATAATCGGTAAAAAAAAGTACTCGATTATGGTTGTTCGTTGTTCCTACCGTGCCCTAGGTGCTTAGGCTAGCTTTCTGCATCCTTAGCTTCTAACTAGTTCTAGTATTTTCCTTCTCACTTAAACCATGTTTTGCTCCTTTATCACCAATAAAAATGTAATCTGGACATGGGTCATTTGGAAATAAAAGGACAAGGTCATGCAGTTTCAAATTCGTCCATTAGTCCTCATCTGCAATATCATTTTTTTTCACAAGGCGATTTATTGTATTTTTGACATGTTCAGTTGGTGAGGCACTTGTGTATAACACTTATGCAACCAGAATATCATCTATGGATGATAAATAGTCTACACTTCCAGCATTGTAGAGTTTAGAAGAAGAAAATTGTAGGCTTTTACTAGCTATGGAAGCACATGAAAGACATCCATGGAAATTTGTGCAAGTTTTTACCAGTTAAGTGAGTAGGAGGTAACAGAAAATTGGTGTTTGCTGCCTATAAAAAATTTGGGAGGTGTCATCAATTCATCAGTGTGAGATGTAGCTACACCACAATGGTGATATAATTGTAAAGTAGAATAGCATAGTGGGTGAACGACTACCTGCTGCCTTTATCTCTCTCACTGGAGCGGCCAACAACTGCCATGTACGCGCGTACACCATTTGCCGGAAGGACACACACATTAGTGAAGTGGAGATGATATGGTCTCAATTGATAGACTTTCCTTGTATGGATCACCCCCATTGTGGAGATTAGCCCGTGTAATTAGGCAATTACTAATTATGATACGCTCACCATTTTTGCATATATCTACTCTACATCCCTGGAAATATAGTAATGTTTTTTTGGAAAAGGTCCATATATGAGGATCCCTTTTTCTAATAGTAGTAGTGAGACTATTCCAAGGAGACCAAGTTAAAGTGGCAAAAATGTTTTCTCCCGTTTGCCGCTCTAATTTACTCTTGGTGGCATTTTAGAAAGGAAAAATGTTGAATCCTCTCCAAAAAAACAAACTATTTGTTCTACCTGATAACCTAGAGCCATTTTATTCATTTTGCATTCATCATGCTAAAGGAAATCATCATTCATCGACATTGTATAATGGTGATTAAGTTGCTATGTTTCACGTATACCCGACGTCCTTGTCTTTGGGTTGATAAATATATTGTCGGTAGTTCCAACAATGCAAAGTTTAGAAAAGAAACAAAGTCATAAGGTAATAGATTACCACCTGTGTTGCTTAATTACACAAGCATCGATTGGCATTGCAATTTTTTTACATGTTGGAATGACAAGAACACATAAATACACCAAAACTGTGTTAGGTGAGATACTGATGTATAAGTGTGGCTTTATGACAAGAGCGACTTGCTTCCTTTGTTTCTGTGCATGTATTTCATTTATTAATAGTTTGATGCACAAATTCCAAACCTTTAAACTTAAATTCATTGTATGTTAAGAGAATCTAAGCAGGAACAATTACAATTATTTGTGTTGATTGAAATTATGAATTTTTCCAGGGACCATCTATAACGCAGTATCACTAGTATGCCCCATCATTTAAAGTGCAGTTTCATGAAGAAGAAATATGCAATTGCATCAACTAAAGGTTCAACTGTGCATAATAATTATGGTGCAATTGCAACAAAAATAAAACAAAAACACATGCCAAAAATGAGTGCAAGTGTAATTACAGCGAGGACAAGGAGCAATTGCACAAAAAGAAAAAGGTAATTGGAACAAATACATGACTAGCAAAGTAACCAGAAAATGGTGGCTGAAAATTCTAAGAAGGGACTGCAACTTACAAAAGTAATTGAAATCACCAAAGGTGACTGAAACCCAATTGAACACACAAAAAGATTGAAAAATCAAAATGGTGCATATAATTTAGTAATACTTTTAAAGTAATGAGAATCTAGTTAATACAAGTCTGTGTTGCTTTAAATTCATCAATCAACCATCATCTACAATATAGCGAATAAGGGTTAATTTTTTTTACTACATCATTGCATGGGTACGACTGTTATTCAGTTGGGTGAAGGCACATATGTTGCATTTATGCACACTCCCTTATGCCCCAGCTGATAAATAATCGACACATATAGTGCTACAGAATCCATAAGAAGAAGAAATTATTCTATGTTGCCTGCTATGCTAGGGCAAGCTTGGGGAAGATATCGATGAAAATTAATGCAAGGTTTGACATGTTGAGACACAAGAATACATAGGAGTAGGAGGTAGCAAGGAACTTAATTTGTGAACAACAGGAAGAACTGTCACAACAATGATGGGTTTGGGATTGCAATTAATGCAGGAGATGATGGTTGACGAACTGTGAACCGCGGGTCTATAGTTAGTTGATCGCTACTTTGAGTATGTTTGAGTATGCCCTAGTATCTCATCTAATATTGTTATTAAGCTTATGGTTTGAGGACATTTTGCTGATGACCTTTAGCAGTGGGTTTCTTGGTAGTGCTTGAAGTTGCTTTCCCTTAATACTCATCTCCTACAATCTCAGTACTATGTCTCTTTGTTATGTTTTAATGGAGAAGTGGTTAGCCCAGTTAAAAAGAAAAATATCATTAAGCTGAGGTGTGACCCCAGAGGCGTTCTCTTGATGACTCGCCTATTTTGAGCACTACTATGAGGCCCTTTGAGCACGCATCAAACTTCAAAAGCGATCAAGCAGCAAAAAGTAGACAAAAAAATCTTGAAAATTGCAATTCCTCAAAAAAATGTATTATTAACAAATGCAAAACTAGTGAAGTGACAATAAAAGGGTGACTAGAAGTTTAGAAAAGTGAATGAAACTTAAGAAAAGTAACTAAAATCAGAAAGCTAGCATAAGCTTAACAAAAACACATAATTGGACATGTAAAAAAGACCGAAACTTCAAATGTTACTAATACGGAGAGTCTAGTTAATACAACGCTTCTGCTTTCATCTGTAATAAAAGAAGAAGAGACTATACTGCTTTAAATTAATCCAAAGGCCATCATCTAGTGGCCATCATTGATTTGTAAAACAATTATTCAGTTGATGAAGGCACCTGTGTTGCACTTATGCACCCTCTCCCTCACCCCACGTTGATAAATAATCGGCACTAGTTGTTCACAAGAATGAGGAAAGTGTTCTGCGTTGTTTGTTGCGCAAGCGTGTGATACGTCTCCGTCGTATCTATAATTTTTGATTTTTCCATGCCAATATTATTCAACTTTCATATACTTTTTGGCAACCTTTTATATTATTTTTGGGACTAACATATTGATCCGATTGCCAAGTGCGGTCCCCATGCATTGCATGTTTTTGGTTTCGCAGAATATCCATATCAAAAGGAGTCCAAACGGGATAAAAACGGACGCAGCTTATTTATGGAAAATATGGAAATTTTGGAAGGAAAATCAACGCGAACCAGTGCCCGAGGTGGTCATGAGGCAGGGGGCGCGCCTGCCCCCCTGGGCGAGCACCCTACCCTCGTGAGCCCACCGTAAAGTGGTTGATGCTCTTCTTTTGCCGCAAGAAAGGTAATATTCGGAAAAAAAATTAGGGCTAAGGTTTCAGGCCAATCGGAGTTACGGATCTCCATATATACGCGAAATGGTGAAACAGAGCCAGAAGAGAACGCATAAACAAAGAGAGACAGAGAGATAGATCCAATCTCGGAGGGGCTCTCGCCCCTCCCACGCCATGGGAGCCAAGGACCAGAGGGCAAACCCTTCTCCCATCTAGGGAGGAGGTCAAGGAAGAAGAAGAAGAAGAAGAAGAAGAAGGGGCCCCTCTCCCCTTGCTTCCGGTGGCCGGGCGCCGGGCTGGGCCATCATCATCACCGCCATCTTCACCAACAACTTCACCGCCATCATCACCAACTCTTCCCCCCTCTATGGAGCGGTGTAACCTCTCTCTTACCCGCTGTAATCTCTACTTAAACATGGTGCTCAACACTATGTATTATTTCCCAATGATGTATGGCTATCCTATGATGTTTGAGTAGATGCTTTTTGTCCTAATGGCTATTTGATGATCAAGATTGGTTTGAGTTGCATGTTTTATTATTGGTGCTGTCCTATGGTGCTCTTCGTGCAGCATAGCGTGAGGGATTCCGCTGTAGGGTTTGCAATATGTTCATGATTTGCTTATGGTGGTGGGTGGCGTGAGTGATGTAAGCAGACCCGAGTAAGTAGGTTGTTTGCGTATGGGATAAAGGGGACTTGATACTTTAATGCTATGGTTGGCTTTTACCTTAATGATCTTTAGTAGTTGCAGATGCTTGCTAGAGTTCCAATCATAAGTGCATATGATCCAAGTAGAGAAAGTATGTTAGCTTATGCCTCTCCCTCAAATAAAATTGCAATAATGATTACCGGTCTAGTTATCGATTGCCTAGGGACAAATAACTTTCTTGTGACAACAAGCTCTCTACTAAAACTAATTTAGTTGTGTCTTTATCTAAACAGCCCCTAGCTTTTATTTACGTGCTCTTTACTTTCTTGCAAGCTTACCCAAAACACCTACAAAGTACTTCTAGTTTCATACTTGTTCTAGGTAAAGAGAACGTCAAGCGTGCGTAGAGTCATATCAGTGGCCGATAGGACTTGGGAGAGTATTTGTTCTACCTTTAGCTCCTCGTTGGGTTCGACACTCTTACTTATCGGAAGAGGCTATAATTGATCCCCTATACGTGTGGGTTATCAAGACCTTTTTCTGGCGCCGTTGCGGGGGAGTCATAGCGTGGGGTGAATATTCTCGTGTGTGCTTATTTGCTTTATTGCTAAGTAATTTTTATTTGTTGTTCTTAGTTGTTTTCTATCTTTAGTTATGGGTAGGAAACGCAAATACCAAAAAAATTAGTTGTACCTACTGCTCCAATGGTTGAAGAACCACTCAAAATCTATCACACTCACTCAAGCTTTTACTTGGATCATCTTGATCCCTTTGTGCTCAGGTCTTTGAAACCCCAACTAGCTTAGTTGAGGGCAAATCTTTAGATGAGCATGCTTGTTATGTGCGAACCGTATATCTAAAAAAGGGAAACTATTATGGGATCAAATTCAACGTTTGCAATGCTATGCTTGGAATTTATGCTATTATTATGATTTTACTTGTTGTTCTGAAAATCCTAAGAAACACCTTCCCTACCAATGTGAGTTTATTGATAATGGAATCTTATCCTCGTATGCTAAGGGTGTTTATAATTACTATGATGTTCAACAAATTGAAGAATTTGTTGCTTTTAAGGGTGCTTAAGAAATTGCTTGTTTGATTGAAAAGTATGGTGCTACTCTTTACGAATCTGAAAATTTTGCCATACTTAAATATTGCTATGATAATTATGCTTCTAATCCTTATGTTAAACCATATACTAAGAACTACTCCGCTGTCCAAGAAGAGACTAATATTTTGTAGGAAGCTATGGAAGAAGAAATTGATGAAACTGTGAGCTCATTGGATGAAAAAGATGAGGAGGAGAGTGAAGAACAAAAGGAGGAAGAGCGGATTGATCACCCGTGCCCACCTTCTAATGAGAGTAACTCTTCAACTCATACATTGTTTAATTCCCCTTCGTGCTTACCGAAGGATGATTGCTATGATCATTGCTATGATCCCTTGAACTTGTCTGAAATATCCCCTTTTGATGATGCTTGCTGTGCTTGTGGCCAAGATGCCAATATGAATTATACTTATGGAGATGAACTTGCTATAGTTCCTTATGTTAAACATGAAATTGTTGCTATTGCACCCACACATGATAGTCCTATTATCTTTTTGAATTCTCCCGATTATACTATATCGGAGAAGTTTGCTCTTATTAAGGATTATATTGATGGGTTGCCTTTTACCATTGCACATGATGATTTTGATAGATATAATATGCATGTGCTTGCTGCTCCTACTTGCAATTATTATGAGAGAGGAACTATATCTCCGCCTCTCTATGTTTCTCACATGACAAAATTGCAAGAAACTTCTTATACTATGCATTGGCCTTTACTATGTATGCATGAATTGTTCTTTTATGACATGCCAATGCATAGGAAGAGAGTTAGACTTCGTCATTGCTTGATATATATTACTTTGTGCTCACTACTAAATTACAAATCATTGTTAATTAAAATTGACTTTGATATACTTGGGATCCGGGTGGATTCATTACTTGAGCACTAAATGCCTAGCTTAATGGCTTTAAAGAAAGCGCTGCCAGGGAGACAACCCGCAAGTTTTAGAGAGTCATTTATTTCTGTTGAGTGCTTTCATATAGTTTAAAAACAAAAAATAAAGAGGGGTACCCAAAACTTTTTCAAAAAGAGGTGAAAGTGAGAAAGGCAAGCAGTGTTGAAGCGGGAGAGCTCCTTGAACTTTGTTCATGCTCACGAAAACTTTGTGAATCTTGATTACAGAAACTTTTCAACAAAAATAATTGTCCCCTTGTACAATTCCTTGTATTATAAAAATAATGTGCCAAGGTTTGCCTTTAGGATGTTTACAATGCTTGTTGGTTTGTACGGTGCAGGACAGAAACTTTGGCTGTAGTGCGCGAATTTTAATTTTTTACTGGAAAGGCAAATGGTTCTGATTATTTTTGCACTGTATTTCTGTACAAATTGTTTATTTTTCCTAATTTTGGAAGAATTTTTCAAGTAATATAAGTATGGTTAATGTTCAGATTGTTACAGACTGTTCTGTTTTAGACATATTCTGTTTTTGATGCATAGTTTGCTTGTTTTGATGAAACTATCAATTTATATCAGTGGATTAAGCCATGGAAAAGTTATATTACAGTAGACACAATGCAAAAACAAAATATGAATTGGTTTTCAACAGTACTTAGTGTGGTGATTTGCTTTATTATACTAACGGATCTTACCGAGTTTTCTGTTGAAGTTTTGTGTGGATGTAGTGTCTAATCGAGGATGTCTCGATATGAGGAAAAGGAAGAGAGGCAAGAGCTCAAGCTTGGGGATGCCCGAGGCACCCCAAGTAAATATTCAAGGAGACTCAAGCATCTAAGCTTGGGGATGCTGGGAAGGCATACCCTCTTTCTTCAACAAATATCGGTAGTTTTCAGATTCGTTTCGTTCATGCGATATGTGCAAGTCTTGGAGCGTCTTTTGCATTTAGTTTTTATTTTTCTTTTATGAACAATGCTGGTATGAGATGGTCCTTGGTTGATTTATAGAATTCTCTTTGCACTTCACTTAAATCTTTTGAGTATGGCTTTATAGAATGCTTCATGTGCTTCACTTATATCATTTGAAGTTTGGATTGCCTGTTTCTCTTTACATAGACAACCGCCATTTGTAGAATGCTCTTTTGCTTCACTTATATTTGTTAGAGAGCGGGCATATCTTTTGTAGAAAGAATTAAACTCTCTTGCTTCACTTATATCTATTTAGAGAGATGACAGGAATTGGTCATTCACATGGTTAGTCATAAAATCCTACATAAACTTGTAGATCACTGAATATGATATGTTTGATTCTTTGCAATAGTTTTGCGATATAAAGATGGTGATATTAGAGTCATGCTAGTGGGTAGTTGTGGATTGTAGAAATACTTGTGTTGATGTTTGTGATTCCCGTAGCATGCACGTATGGTGAACCGTTATGTGATGAAGTCGGAGCATGATTTATTTATTGATTGTCTTCCTTATGAGTGGCGGTTGGGGACGAGCGATGGTCTTTTCCTACCAATCTATCCCCCTAGGAGCATGCACATAGTAATTTGTTTCAATGACTAATAATTTTTTGCAAAAAGTATGTGAGTTCTTTATGACTAATGTTGAGTCCATGGATTATACGCACTCTCACCCTTCCATCATTGCTAGCCTCTACGGTACCGTGCATTGCCCTTTCTCACCTCGAGAGTTGGTGCAAACTTCACGGTGCATCCAAACCCGTGATACGATACGCTCTATCACACATAAGCCTCATTATATCTTCCCCAAAACAGCCACCATACCTACCTATCATGGCATTTCCATAGCCATTCCGAGATATATTGCCATGCAACTTCCACCATCATCATATACATGACTTGAGCATTCATTGTCATATTGCTTTGCATGATCGTAAGATAGCTAGCATGATATTTTCATGGCTTGTCCGTTTTTTGATGTCATTGCTATGCTAGATCATTGCACATCCCGGTACACTACCGGAGGCATTCATATAGAGTCATATCTTTGTTCTAGATATCGAGTTGTAATATTGAGTTGTAAGTAAATAAAAGTGTGATGATCATCATTATTAGAGCATTTCCCCAGTGAGGAAAGGATGATGGAGACTATGATTCCCCCATAAGTCGGGATGAGACTCCGGACTTTACAAAAAAATAAAAGAGGCCAAAGAAGCCCAAATAAAAAAAGAGGGCAAAGAAGCCCACCAAAAAAAAGAAAAAAAATTAAAAAAAGGGGAAAAGAAAAAAATGAGAGAAAAAGAGAGAAGGGGAAATGTTAATATCCTTTTACCACACTTGTGCTTCAGAGTAGCACCATGTTCTTCATATAGAGAGTCTCTTGAGTTATCACTTTCATATACTAGTGGGAATTTTCATTATAGAACTTGGCTTGTATATTCCGATGATGGGCCTCCTCAAACACCCGAGGTCTTCATGAGAAAGCAAGTTGGATGCACACCCACTTAGTTTCAGTTTGAGCTTTCATACACTTATAGCTCTAGTGCATCCGTTGCATGGCAATCCCTACTCACTCACATTGATATTTATTGATGGGCATCTCCATAGCCCGTTGATACGCCTAGTTGATGTGAGACTTTCTCCTTTTTGCCTTCTCCATACAACCTCCACCATCATATTCTATTCCACCTATAGTTCTATGTCCATGGCTCATGCTCATGTATTGCGTGAAAGTTGAAAAGGTTTGAGAACATCAAAAGTATGAAACAATTGCTTGGCTTGTCATCGGGGTTGTGCATGGTGTGAATATTTTGTGTGGTTAAGATGGAGCATAGCCAGACTATATGATTTTGTAGGGATAACTTTCTTTGGCCATGTTATTTTGAAAAGACATGATTGCTTTTATTAGTAGGCTTGAAGTATTATTGTTTTTATGTCAAAGGATAGACTATTGCTTTGAATCACTCGTATCTTAATATTCATGCCATGATTAGACATATGATCAAGATTATGCTAGGTAGCATTCCACATCAAAAATTATCTTTTTATCATTTACCTACTCGAGGACGAGCAGGAATTAAGCTTGGGGATGCTGATACGTCTCCGTCGTATCTATAATTTTTGATTGTTCCATGCCAATATTATTCAACTTTCATATACTTTTTGGCAATTTTTTATATTATTTTTGGGACTAACATATTGATCCAGTGCCTAGTACCAGTCCCTGTCTGTTGCATGTTTTTGGTTTCGCAGAATATCCATATCAAACGGAGTCCAAACGGGATAAAAACGGACGGAGCTTATTTATGGAAAATATGGAAAATTGGGAAGGAAAATCAACGCGAACCAGTGCCCGAGGTGGTCACGAGGAAGGGGGGCGCGCCTGCCCCCCTGGGCGCACCCCCTACCCTCGTGAGCCCACCATAAGGAGGTTGATGCTCTTCTTTTGCCGCAAGAAAGCTAATATTCAAAAAAATCACGGCGAAGGTTTCAGGCCAATCGGAGTTACGGATCTCCATATATACGCGAAACGTTGAAACAGAGCCAAAAGAGAACGCAGAAACAGAGAGATAGATCCAATCTCGGAGGGGCTCTCGCCCCTCCCACGTCATGGGAGCCAAGGACCAGAGGGGAAACCCTTCTCCCATCTAGGGAGGAGGTCAAGAAAGAAGAAGAAGAAGGGGGGCCCTCTCCCCCTTGCTTCCGGTGGCGCCGGAGCGCTGCCGGGGCCATCATCATCACCGCCATCTTCACCAACAACTTCACCGCCATCATCACCAACTCTTCCCCCCTCTATGCAGTGGTGTAACCTCTCTCTTACCCGATGTAATCTCTACTTAAACATGGTGCTCAACGCTATATATTATTTCCCAATGATGTATGGATATCCTATGATGTTTGAGTAGATCCGTTTTGTCCTAATGGCTATTTGATGATCAAGATTGGTTTGAGTTGCATGTTTTATTATTGGTGCTGTCCTATGGTATCCGTTTCGCGCAAGCGTGAGGGATTCCCGTTGTAGGGTTTGCAATATGTTCATGATTTGCTTATGGTGGGTGGTGTGAGTGACAGAAGCACAGACCCGAGTAAGTAGGTTGTTTGCGTATGGGATAAAGGGGACTTGATACTTTAATGCTATGGTTGGGTTTTACCTGAATGATCTTTAGTAGTTGTGAATGCTTGCTAGAGTTCCAATCATAAGTGCATATGATCCAAGTAGAGAAAGTATGTTAGCTTATGCCTCTCCCTCTAATAAAATTGCAATAATGATTACTGGTCTAGTTATCGATTGCCTAGGGACAAATAACTTTCTCGTGACAACAAGCTCTCTACTAAAACTAATTTAGTTCTGTCTTTGTCTAAACAGCCCCTAGCTTTTATTTACGTGCTCTTTACTTTCTTGCAAGCTTACCCAAAACACCTACAAAGTACTTTTAGTTTCATACTTGTTCTAGGTAAAGCGAACGTCAAGCGTGCATAGAGTCATATCAGTGGCCGATAAGACTTGAGAGAGTATTTGTTCTACCTTTAGCTCCTCGTTGGGTTCGACACTATTACTTATCGAAAGAGGCTACAATTGATCCCCTATACTTGTGGGTTATCAGGTGCGGAAGGCATTCATGGAAGTTGATGCAATGTTTGACATGCTGAGACCGCAAGAATACATAGGACTAGGAGGTAGTAGGAAAATAATTTGTTGCCAACAAGAATATTTCCACTACCTATCACGGGACATTATCGCTAAACACAAGACCCCTGTGATGATTTTGAACTGTTACTTGCAGATATGCAATGACTGATTCGTTTGTTGGAGGTGCTATTGACCCTCAGGAGTGTCCTCCCCAGAGTATCACCTACCCTAATCGCTACTTTGAGTATTCCCCACTTTTCCGGTAGCTTTGCGATCTTTTGGTTAAGAACTCGGTACACATTCAATACTTTGAGGATTTAGCATTGCTTTTAAATTTGGAGAATCTAGTTAATACAAGTATGTGTTGCTTTAAATTCATCAATCAATCATCATCTACAATATAGTGAATTAGTTCTGATTTTTTTTGAGCTCCCTCATTGTATTTGTGGAAAAGATTGTTATTCAGTTGGGTGAAGGAGCTTATGTTGCACTTATGCATCCTTTCCCTCGTCCCCCAGCTGATAAATAATGATACTTCGAGTGCTATATAGTCCATCAGAAGAAGAAAGTCTTCTATGTTGCTAGCTATGCTTGTGCAAGCATGGGGAAGATATCCATGGAAATTAATGCAAGGTTTGACATGTTGAGACACAAGAATAGATTAGAGTTGGAGGTAGCAGAAAACTTAATTTGTGCACAACAAGAACGAACTCTGGAAAAAATGATGGGTTTTGGGCTGCAATTAATGCAGGAGATGTTCGTTGAGGAACTATGAACTGCAGATCTGCAGTTGTTTGATCACAATTTTGCATAAGTTTGAGTATGCCCTAGGATCTCGCCAGCCATTGTTATTAAGCTAGAGGTTTGGATGTTTGATGACGTTTTGATGCCGAGATTGTGCAATGGGTTTCCTGGTAGCGCTTGGACTTGCTCTCCCTTCATACTCGCATCATATAATCTTTGTACTATGTTTCTTTGTTATGCTTTTAATGGAAAGGGAGTTAGCCTAGTTAAAAAATGTTATTAAGTTGGAGGTGTTATTGACCCCGAGCATCCTCCTAGTGATTTGCCTGTTATGATCACTACCATGACGCTGTTTGAGCATGTACCAAACTAAGGAGCAACTGTAGCAAAAAGAGAACAAAACAAATCTTTAAAAAAAGTGAAGTGAAATTACAACAAGGACAAATTGCAATTCCACAAAAGTAAAAATGTATTTGCAACTAATGCAAAACTAGTGAAGTAACAATAAAAGGGTGAATAGTTTAGACAAGTGACAGGAACTTAACAAAAGTAACCGAAATCACAAAGACATAAACTTAACAAAAAAACTAAAACACAATTGGACATGTAAAAAGGACTGAAACTTTAAATGCCTAAAAATAAGGAGATTCTAGTTAATACAGTTTTGCTGCTCCATCTGTAATAAGAGAAAGAGTTTGTGATGCTTTAAATTCACCCATCAACCATCACATGCAAATTGAAAACGTTGATTTCTACGACAACTATTCAGCTGGTGAAGGCACTTGTGTTGCAATTATTCACCCTCTCCCTCACCCCTCGTTGATAAATAATCGACACTCGTAGTGCTACATAGTTCATAAGAATAAGTAAAGTGTTCTACAAGTTTGTTGTGCAAGCGTTGGAAAGGCATCCATGGAAGTTGATCCAAAGTTTGACATGTTGAGACCACATGAATACATGTAGCAGGAAACTTTATTTGTTGCCAACAAGAATATTGTCAGTCCCTATCATAATACGTTGTCGCGGAACACAAGGCCCCATGATTGATTTTGAAGTGTGACCCGCATGTGTGCAATGATTGCTTCATCCATTTGGGGTGTTGTTGACCCTTAGGAGCGTCCTCCCAAGAGTGTCACCTACTCTGATCGCTACTTTGAGTATTCCTCACCTTTCTAGTAGCTTTGTGATCTTTTAGTTAAAACCTTGCGACACAGATAGTACAAAGTTGATAGTCATTTTTTTTCATCTATCAGATTTTTCTAGATGTCATTGTGTTATTTTGAGTTTGGGTTGAAGGGCAGGAATTTTTTTAATTGGATAACAATTAAAAGATTTTTCGATTTTGCCGGCTATTTTGGTGATAAGTGTCCAACTATCAACATGATAAGTTGTGCATGTTACTAATTAAATAAATTACAATTTTTATACATTTATATCTAAGACCAACTAAAATAAGCTCCAGTTGGATTTGTGTCAAAAACTGCCCTCGAGCTGGAGCCAATGGGCATGCTTGTGTGGCCCCCTTCTCCTCTACAGGGGCATGCTCCTATATATGGTTTCCTACTCGGTGTGGCAGTGCTGGGTGGCCTTCTCCTTCCGTGGTGAGATAGATCCACAAGGTAGATCCGCATGGCGATATTGTGAGGAAACAGGTGGCACGTGGGGGCACAGTCTGAAGAGGGGGAAGGCATTCTCTTGTAGGATATGGTGGAGGCGAAATAGCCGCCGCATGAAAGAGGATAAGGAGGACAAATAAGAGAGATGTGGTTTACAATTGTCTTAGAGGAAAAATGCTAGCCATAGGGAGCAAACATAGATGGTTTGAAAAGAAATCCATCTGCTACGTTTATGTATTCTGTTGTCAGATTATCCTACCCACCAATGAAGCTTTGATTGTGATGGCCTATTTTTTGAAGCCCTGTACCATTGAAAGTTTCCTTTCTAAAGACCTTGGGAAGCATACTGATTGTTAGTAAGGTGTCTTCATAAAGAAAGGACACTCTTTTTTCTGTTTGAAAGTAGGTGTCCCATCAACTTCAGTGGCATAGGAGATGCACTAAAGTTTCTTCAGTGGCATTGTTACACAAAGTGCAATTGTAGTCATTCATAAAAAAACCTTTTGTTTTGTGCATTGACCTATTAATTCTACCATGCTGAGTTAGCCAAAAGTAAATCCTATGTTTCAGTTTGCTAACACTCTGCCAAATATTCGAGGTATTGGAACCCATTTCCATTATAATCAATTTTCAGCTTTTATTTGTGGATATTTTTCGTTACCAAAAATTTGGAAGGTCAAATGATACGTCTCCATCGTATCTATAATTTTTGATTGTTCCATGCCAATATTCTTCAACTTTCATATACTTTTGGCAACTTTTTATACTATTTTTTGGGACTAACATATTGATCCGATTGCTTGTGCAGTTCCTGTCTATTGCATGTTTTATGTTTCGCAGAAAACCAATCTCAAACAGAATCCAAACGGGATAAAAACGGACTGAGAATTATTTTGGAATATTTGGGATTTTCCGGAGGAAGCATCAACGCGAAACAGTGTCCGGGGTGGCCACGAGACAGGGGGGCACGCCCTGGACTCTCGTGGGCCACCTGTAAGGCGGTTGGCGCTCTTCTTTTGCCGCAAGAAAGCTAATTTTACGAGAAAAATCTGGGCAAAAGATTCACCCCAATCGGAGTTACGGATCTCCAGATATAAAGGAAACGGTGAAGGGGCAGAATCAGAGAACACAGAAATAGAGAGATAGATCCAATCTCGGAGGGGATCTCGCCCCTCCCACGCCATGGGAGCCAAGGACCAGAGGGGAAACCCTTCTCCCATCTAGGGAGAAGGTCAAGGAAGAATAAGAAGAAGGGGGGGGGGGTCTCTCCCCCTTGCTCCCGGTGGCGCCGGAATGCCTCCGGGGGCCATCATCATCACCGCGATCTTCACCAACACCTCCGCCTTCTTCACCAACATCTCCATCACCTTCCCCCCTCTATCTACAGCGGTCCACTCTTCCGCAACCCGTTGTACCCTCTACTTGAACATGGTGCTTTATGCTTCATATTATTTTCCAATGATGTGTTGCCATCCTATGATGTCTGAGTAGATTTTTGTTGTCCTATTGGTGGTTGATGAATTGCTATGATTGATTTAATTTTCTTGTGGTTATGTTGCTGTCCTTTGGTGCCCATCATATGAGCGCGCGCGTGGACCACACCATAGGGTTAGTTGTATGTTGATAGGACTATGTATTGGAGGGCTAGAGTGATGTAAGCTTCAACCTAGCATAGAAATTGATACATACGGGATTGAAGGGGACCAATATATCTTAATGCTATGGTTGGGTTTTACCTTAATGAACGTTAGTAGTTGCGGACTGCTTGCTAATAGTTCCAATCATAAGTGCATAGAATTCCAAGTCAGGGATGACATGCTAGCAGTGGCCTCTCCCACATAATACTTGTTGTCGGTCTAGTAAAGTAGTCAATTACTTAGGGACAATTTCACAATTCCTACCACCACTTTTCCACACTCGCTATATTTACTTTATTGCATCTTTATCTAAACAGCCCCTACTTTTTATTCACGCGTTCTTTACTTTCTTGCAAAACTATCCAACAACACCTACAAAGTACTTCTAGTTTCATACTTGTTCTAGGTAAAGTGAACGTCAAGCGTGCGTAGAGTCGTATCAGTGGCCGATAGGACTTGAGAGAGTATTTGTTCTACCTTTAGCTCCTCGTTGGGTTCGACACTCTTACTTATCGAAAGAGGCTACAACTATCCCGTATACTTGCGGGTCATCATCAAACAATAAGGTAGTGATTGTTCTCCCCCTACCTAATGTTGATATTTTTCGTATTTGATTATCACCTAATGCTAAATATTGGGAGTAAAACCAATGTTCTACGTGGGAGTTGTCAACGAGTACCTATCTATGGTAACTTGGATACACCTGGGGGACAGCTTGACTGCTTGGCGAGTTCATGGGAGATGAAGATTTAGGTTTGACAAAATTAGTGTTGGAGGACATGATTCATAGTATGAGAGGCTAGTTAGACAATTGTGTGTGGTTTTAAATTCTTCTATCAACCATTATTTTATAAGAAATGTAGTTTGAGCCAATTTTCTCATATTCATTCATTGATTATGTATTTATATATGGTGGGTGCTTTTACATGTAAATCTCCTCATTATTACTTGGGATATGGCTCACATCATAGGCGAGACCATGTGAATTTGTACATCTACATGTGTTCTAGCCTATGTTCAATGCCTAATGCCCATCCATCATGAGTGCCCAAGCAAGGGCCATCAACAGGGACCAACCCCCAATTAATAACACCTTCCCTAAATTAAGACACATGTGGGTTTTGGTCATTGTGCTACATCAAGGTACATTAAATTTGCAAACACCTCAGGTTTTACTTACAAGTCTTGTCGTGGAATTGTCACGGCAGATGTCCTCATGAAAGGACTTAGTCGTAGGGCCATCGTACGGGTTAACCTAGAGGGGTTAAAGCGGACACAAGACACGGTAATTATACTGGTTCGCCCTTCGATGAAGGTAAAAGCCTACGTCCGGTTGTGATGTGATTGATATGATTTGGCGACTAGGAGCAATAGCTTTGCCTTAGCCTCGAATTCTCTGTCCCCAACTTCGCCGCCGGGTCGTCCCCTTATATACACGGGTTGGCCTTGGCCGGTCTGATCCGATCCGGCTCATACAAGCGTCCGGCTCGGTCTCTTCTTTCTTAACTTACAACACAAGTTACAATACTAAGGCGGTTTACATAAATGGACCTTAATTCGCCTCTGGGCTCCGGGCCTCCTCCGCGGGCCTGAATCATGGGCGGTGAACCGGCCCCTCAGGGCGGTTCACGCTCGATGTTGTATCCCCAACATTAGGCCCCAGATTGACTTGACCGGTTCATGTTAATCTTCAACACCTTCAGGAAACTCTTGATCTCTTTTCACATTTTGTAAACCGCCAGCTGCTTGAACCGCCGTGATGTCATCTTCCGATCCGCGTGTCAGGGCGTCTTGACGTCATCTTTAATAAAGAAACCCAAGCAGTAAGATTCCCTGCATTTAATGCCATTCCGAAATCGAGGCGGCTGCACCGTCTGCCGCTTTTGACTCCTCGAATCTCGCGCCCGTTGATTGCTCCGGTTCCTTATAAATAGACCGGCCGCCTCCTGTCTCTTCTTCTTCTCCTTCCTCGCGACGCTCCAGTCTTGAAGCTCCGCCGTCGCCTCCGACCTTCGAACGACGCGTCAACGCGGGCGCCCGCATCGACCGACCGTGTCGAGTCTTCCGGCGCTCTGCTCGGCTTCGCTCATCGTAAGGTCCTTTTTCAACCCCTAGATCGCATCTGTAGACCCTGTTCATCCTGCAGTTCATCTCGGTTTCTTCACACCTGCTCGCCATGGCCATGCGATCCAATCGCATCGTATATCCTGTGGGACTGCCCGCCGTCCATCTAACCCTTCACGCATCGGCTTTTTTCCGTAGATCCTCGAGTTTAGAATACCGAACCCTCCTGTTCTTTCCGAGGTTTGCATAGGTCGTGAAGGTTTTTCTTCTTGGAACTTCGGTAGATCTTGATTACTTCCCTTCGCATGTGAAAACTGTTTACATCCATACTTAGCAGATTTTTCAATTCTGCCTTATTCGGCGGTTTAACTTTTGATAGCTAATCCGTCACTCCATTAGCCCTCGCTAAACCGGAATGGGAGGCCGGCGCTGAATCGCCGGTTTAACAATGCATAATATGCCCGAACCGTTTAATGGTGAACCGTTTCTCCCTTTATTCCACAGCTTAGTCTTCCGAATGGCTCCTCAATTCTCGACTTGCAATTGGGTCCGGTCAAAAATCATCAAACGCAACTCCACGGCTATGTCACCACTGGCGGTTTGGCTCCAAAAAATGCCCTCCACTGGCGTGTTCCGGATGGCGAGTTTCCTCCGGAGCCACAAGAGGGAGAAGTAATTGTGTTTATGCAGCATTTAGACCGGGGTTACGCCGCCCGGTTCAAAATTTTTCGGGACGTCCTTGCAAGCTTGCAACTCCATCCGCAGGATATCGGCCCGAACTCTGTGTCAAACATATGCAACTTTCAAGTCTTCTGTGAAGTCTATCTTCAGGAAGAGCCCTCTGTGGAGCTATTCCGGGATTTCTTTCACTTGAACCGCCGTACGGAGTTTTCTGATGGTCCCAACACAGAACTAGGCGGCGTTTCAATCCGTAAAAGGAAGGAAGCGGACTTTCCTCACGCCAAACACCACAGCCATCCAAAGGATTGGAACCAAACCTGGTTCTATTGCCGAACACCGCTCACCTTAGCGAGAATCCCTTGCCGGGTTACCGTCCTCACCGGCTCAAGAACAACCATCCGCTGCCTTTACGCTTAACCGCCATGAACGGAAGAACTTTGCACCTCGGATCATAAAACTCCGGGCTCTAATGGCCAATGGACTAACTGGTGTGGACCTTGTGCGATGCTTTGGGTTTCTTGGGGCATCTTGCCCTTAAGCCGCCGGCCGGATTGATGCTGCAGTATCTTGGCAGCCTCAAAGACCCTCAAAGACGTCACGAATTACCAATAGCTGAATTTGAGGTTACAGAGGCTGTAAAAAGATGCTTGATGAACCAATCTCCGTCTGCAGCCCTAACCGGTTGGCTCCGTTACGTGTTGCCAACCCGCCACCTGATGAGACTTTGCTCACCGCTTTTGGCTTTAACATTTTGTTGATATTCATTAATCCTTGCTACCTCGCAGGTGACAGCTCCTTCGGAGACGGACAAAACCGGCCCGAGCTCCGGGTATAAAGTCCAAGGCTACCAAAATGGCTGGCAAGAAAACCGCCGGGTCTTATGATCCGCCGGAAGATGAAGAATCTGAAGCTGAGGTAAAACTTGATATCCTTACGAGGGAGCCGCCGTAAACCGGCTCTCCTCCTTGTGTTTCTTCTTATGATTTATCCCTCTATTCTTCCCTGTACTGATAAATGTAACTCCCAGGATGATGCTGAAGCCAGCCATGCCGACCATGTTGAGGTAATCCTATTTTCTTCCGACTCCGACCTCGTGCCGGTTAAAAGAATTCGCCGTGCCGTTCGGAAAGTGAAAAAATCTCATTCCTCTACTTATTTGAAGACACAGCAGGCCGAAGAGTGCCGTACAACCCGGCACAGTGGTCAACAGATTCTATCCTCCGGTTTACCAGATACACCAAACCGGAAGCGTCGCCCAGAGGTGACTTGTTCTCTGAAAACGTTATCCCTTAAAGGGTTTCTTCCGATGTCCTCTTAATTCGTCGACCCGAATTATCGGGCCTCTTCCAACTCTTACGGCGGTTCATCAACCACGCATAGCGCCTCCGCTGAAAGTTGCGCGGGGTATGTAACTTCTGTCCATCGATTCGATTTACAACTGCGTTGGTTGATTTGCCTTAATCCACTTCGAACATTGCAGCACCAAGGCTCGCTTGAGTAAGAAAGCGAAAACCCTTGACCCTACTGCGGATGTTGATCCGAGAAAGACCGGAACAAACCCACGAAAATCCTAAAAGTCGCCAAAGATAGCTCTGGCGAGTTGTACAAAGACGATCTGGCTGATCCGCGGAAAGCTGAACCGAGGTCCAAATGGAAACTTCACAGCCTGCTCCACCAAACCCGCCGATAGAGCGAGTCGTAATGATTGAACCGCCGAGCGAGTAAGCAAACATCAAGCCCAAAGAAGACCGCCGAAAATGACGATGTTATTGTGGCGATCAGCTACGCTGCTCCTAGCCAACCGGTCGCTTTAACAAAACATAGTGCCAAGGGCGAAGTCGGCCGCCGTGAGTAAAGATAAAGGAAAAACAGACACATGTCACCACGACAACTTCTCTGCCCAAGAACTGCACTCCGGGTTTCTGAACCGGCTCTATACCAACCGTGACCTTGAAGCTGGTCTGGTAAACCAGATGAAGGACCGCTGTGAGGTAATGAATTATGTCTTTCCTGTACTTTAGCTGTATAGTAGCCCCCAAGGGTCGGTTCAACTTAGCATAGTTAAACCGGGACTTAATTTCTGTACCCAAATGGCAAACTGAGATCAATTAGCCATTAGCCCCCAAGTGCCAAGGTGAATATGTATATTGAGCTTGGGACTTGATAATGAGACACCTAACATGCTTCCTTTGTTACCAGAATGAAATAGAGCAAAGCGTGCAACTCAAAGACTGCGAGCCAATCTGGAGACTCGATAGCGAAACCACTAAGGCCAAGGGCGAATTGAGAACGGCCTTGGCCACTATGGAACAGTGAAGGAGTGGTATAAATCGAGCAGGCCAACTGGGACACCGAGAAGGCGGTTTGAAAAAAGCAGGCGGAAGAAGCCGAAGCAGCCCTTAAACCGGTGGATCAAGAGCTTACGGACTCAAGCGCCAAGTGCATGCCATGACCTCTGCCGTCTTTGGTAAGAAACTATGCATCGACTATCTTAATTTTGATATTTCCGCCGGTTTAACCTGAGTTGTCTTAAACCGGTGCGAACAGCGTATTGCACATATGGGCGCCGATGTGCGGAAGAAGCTCAAGGCCGCTTATACGCTGATTGAGCAGCTGTATACCGGGCGCCCAATGAGTCATATGTGCTACATCATACGACAACACGGGCGCCGTCCACGATCGGAGAAACCACTGGACCGGTTGTCCATGGTTCCGGGGCAACTTGAAGAGTTGAAGCGATCCGCGGCTCGGTGGCACCTTCTTGGCTCGGCAGCGCCAAGGCGTCGATAGCGAATCTTGATCCGGTGACATAGCCAAAGGTTTCCCGATGCTCAAGAGAATGGTGAAGCCTTTGATAACGACGCCACCAAAGCGGATCACAAAGGAAATGCGTCCGTGGCGAGTCAAGCGGCGAATGAAGCCAACTGACGGTTCACCGCTCCTTTTATGACGCCAACAACAAGCGGGTGGAGTTTGTCATCCACGAAGTGCAGAGCCTTGTTCCTCCAATCCGTAAGCACACTTATGCCCTCGACGTTGATCCGGTGAGCTGATAAGTGAAGAAGCTGTCTTCGTGCCTTAACCCGGATTGACTGGTCTACCAATGACTTCCGGCTTTGGGTGAGGAAGAAGAAGAAGTTGAACCGACGTCGGCGCCCTCTACCTCACGTCAACCCGGCGGCAGCGTAATTAAATCAAGCCGGGTGGCGCCTCCAAGCTTCAAGGCATAACCCCACATGAAACGCCGGGCTTCAAAAGGCTTTGTAATAGGATAGTCGATTACTTTGTTTTGAACAATGCCGTTACAACCTCAGTCTGTAAACTTTTGCATGGCGGTGCTGGATACTTTGGTTTTGAACTAGTGAATCCTTCAACATATTTTGCCTGCAATCACAAATTCTTAAACCGCCATGGCGGCTTGCACCTCTAGCCGGATTGTGATGCCAATATATTTATATAAGAAAATATCGAGGTATACGATCAAAATTTTGTGATACAAACATATCTGCTAGTGTCGGGCACACAGTTGGCTTTAGCCAATCACAAGCGGAGGCTTTATGAACCATCACCGTCAAAGGAGAACAATCCACTGTGTGTATAATACCGATTTACCGTGTAAATCGTGGTTTCGCATGATAAGCCCCCTGTTACTCCATAATGGGATGTTAACAGCAAAATCAAACCGGAACAATCAATCGCCGGATTTAAAAATGGACCAAATTCTGAAAACTTGAATCCGGGTGAAAGAAGGTTTGTCGGTTTAAGAAAACAAACAAAAGCCAAATTATACGTATAAAAAACACATGGAAGCAAAAACAATGACAAAGACTGTTTGCAAGAAGAGGCTTTATTGAGTCTCGATCGGATGGCATTACCATGGTCGGACGGGACCAAGCTCCCTATAAGGTGTAGCGATGGTTCAAGTCAGCCAGTCCCCAATCGACATCGTGGCATTCTGTTGATAAAGTGACATTGCATTGGTTGGGTTCGACCAAGCCCCTAGTGATTCTATGGCCTTAGGCCGACCAAGAGGCGTGTTGGTTCAGACGTGACCATGTCCCCAAGTGATCTGGTGGCTTTTCGCTGTCAAGAGGTGTTGCATTGGTTCGGACACGACCAAGCCCCCAAATGATCTGGTGGCTTTTACCGCCAAGAGGTGTTGCATTGGTTCGGACACGACCAAGCCCCCAAGTGACAAAAATTTCACAAAAGCAAGGCGAAGGGTTAAACCGGAGGCCGCTTTACAACAGCATCTCCATGTACCCAAACCGGACTTTTATACAGAACAGATACCCCGCTTTAGCCGAGGATCCGGTTTATTGCCTTTATTCATAATATATACATTGTCTTAATATGTACATAAGTGGAGCCAATGGCTCAGGTATAATAAGGCCGAAGATGAGCTATGTTCCACGGCCTGTTGGTCTCCTCCTCTGACGTGCGTGAGTCCTTTCGCTCTCGAACATCAATCAGATAGTAGGACCCGTTGTATAGATTCTTGCTGACCACAAAAGGCCCCTCCCAAGGTGGGGAGAGCTTGTGCATATCTTTCTGGTCTTGAATGAGCCGCAGCACTAAGTCTCCTTCCTGAAAGGTTCTGGTCTTAACCCGCCGGCTGTGATACCGACGAAGATCCTGCTGGTAAACTGCCGAACGAGCAGCTGCCATATCGCTCGCGCTCTTCATCCGGTCGATCCAAATCGTCTTGCCGTGCTGCCTCGCTATCTGCCTCAACATAAGCTGCCACTCGAGGCGAGTCGTGGCGGATATCGCTGGGAAGGACCGCCTCCGCTCCATAGACCATAAAGAACGGCGTGTATCCGGTGGATCGGTTGGGGTAGTATTTATACTCCATATCACCGATGGTAGCTCTTCCACCCAACAACCCGGCGTCCTCTCTAAAGGGACCATAAGTCGGGGTTTGATACCTTTCAAGATCTCTCTGATTAGCTCGTTCCGCTTGACCATTGGATTGCGGGTGGGCTACGGAAGAAACATCAAGCGGATGTGCTCTCGTTCACAAAATTCCTTCATAGCTCCTTTGGACAAATTGGTGCCATTGTCCGTGATGATACTGTGTGGAAACCCAAACCGGAAAATCACTTTTTTGATGAACTGAACCGCCGTGGCCGCATCACACTTGCTAACAGGCTCTTCCTCAACCCACTTGGTAAATTTATCAACCGCCACCAACAGGTGGGTCTTTTTGTCCTTGGACCTTTTGAAAGGTCCAACCATATCCAACCCCAAGTCGCCAAATGGCCAAGTAATTGGAATCATCCTCAATTCTTGGGCGGCACATGAGCACGCTGGAGAACTTTTGGCAACCATCACATCGTCTGACCAGATCCTACGCATCGGCATGGGCAGTCAACCAATAGAAACCATGGCGGGCGCTTTGGCCACCAAGGACTTTGAACCGGCGTGGTGACCACAATCCCTTCATGGATCTCTCGCAATATCTCACAGCCCTCTTCGGGACACACAACGCTGAAACGCCCCGACACACCTTTGCAATGGTGCAACTCGCCATTAACAATGGTCATAGATTTAGACCGCCGAACTATCTGCCGGGCCAACGTCTCATCTTACCGTAACTCGCCCGGTTCATGTATGCCAAATAAGGGGCGTCAATCCGGAATGACATGCAGGGCTGCCACCAATTGAGCCTCCGGATCGGGGATAGCCAAATCAATTTCATCAGGAAGCTTAAGCGGCGGATTGTGCGATTACATCAAGGAAGGCGTTAGGCGGGACGGTTTACGTTGAGAGCCCGGCCGGCAAAAGCATCGGCCGCTTCATTCTTCCGACGATCCACATGGTCCACCGATATCCTTTAAAATGTCCCGCAACAACATCCACCTCCCGACGATATGCAGCCATGAGTGGATCTTTGGAATCCCAAGTACACGATACTTGCTGGGCCACCAAGTCCGAGTCACCAAATCATTTAACCGGCTGAGATTCATTTCCTTAGCCATCCGGAGACCATGGAGCAAAGCTTCATACTCAGCTGCATTGTTAGTACAAGGGAACATTAGGCGGAGAACGTAGCAGAACTTGTCACCTCGCGGGGAAGTTAATACGACTCCGACCCCGAGCCCTCAATTGCTGGACCCATCAAAGTGGATGGTCCAATAGGTATGATCCGGCTTCTCTTGAGCGCTTGCAACTCCGTCCAATCATTAATGAAATCCACAAGTGCACGAGATTTTCTGGCCGTCCGAGGCACATACCTTAAACCGTATGCCCAAGTTCTATAGCCCACTTAGCAATCCGCCGATCGCTTCCGGTTCTGTATGATATCGCCCAAGGGAGCCGAATCGACCACCGTGATGGGGTGCCCTTGGAAATATTGCCTTAGCTTCCGACACCATAAAAACCCGTATACCAGCTTACGCCAATGCGGATATCTCTGCTTAGACTCAATGAGGACCTCGCTGATGTAATAAACCGGCCGTTGAACCGGATACTCCTTCCTGCCTCCTTCCGCTCCACCACGATAGCCACGCTTAATCGCCTGGCATTAGCGACAACATATAGCAGCGGCTCTTTGTCAATGGGGCGGCTAGAACCGCGGGTTGGCCAACTGCCGCTTCAAATCCTCCAATGCTTCATCAGCGGCTGAACTCCGGACAAAGCGATCCGTTTTCTTCAACATCTGGTACAAAGGAATGGCCTTCTCGCCTGGGCGGTCGATAAACCGGCTTAGCGCAGCAATCCGCCTGCCAAACGCTGGGCGTCATTGATGCACTTTGGCTTAGCCAAGGAGGTGATAGCCGTAATTTTTCCGGATTAGCTTCGATCCCCCTGTTGGACACGAAAACCCAATAACTTGCCTGCGGAACACCAAAAACGCACTTGGCGGGTTGAGCATCATCTTGTACACCCGCAAGTTGTCAAAGGTTTCCTTTAGATCCTCAATCAAGGTTTCCTTCTTCCTTGACTTAACCACGATATCATCCACATAAACATGCACGTTCACGGCCGATCTGTTCGTGCAAGCAACTCTGAGCATAGCGCTGATAAGTCGCTTGGCGCTCTTGAGTCCAAAAGGCATAGATACATAGCGTAAGGCTCCAAAGGGGTGATAAACGCCGTCTTCTCCTGGTCCTTAACTGCCATCTTAATCTGATGATAACCGGAGTACGCATCCAAAAAGCTCAAACGCTCACAACCCGCCGTAGCATCAATAATCTGGTCAATGCGGGGGAGGGCGAAAGGATCTGCTGGACAGGCCTTGTTGAGATCTGTGTAATCCACACACATGCGCCAAGTGCCATTCTTCTTAAGAACCAACACCGGATTGGCAAGCCACTCTGGATGAAAGACTTCGACGATAAACCCTGCTGCCAAGAGCCTAGCAACTTCTTCTCCGATGGCCTTGCGCCTTTCCTCATTAAACCGGCGAAGAAACTGCTTTACCGGTTTGTATTTTGGGTCAACATTAAGAGTGTGCTCGTGAGTTCCCTCGGTACACCGCATGTCGAAGGCTTCCAAGCAAAAATGTCCCGATTCTCACGGATGAACTCGATGGTAGCGCTTTCCTATTTAGGATCCAAGTTGGCACCGATGGTGAACTGCTTGGACGAATCGCCGGGCACAAAATCAACAAGCTTCGTCTCGGCCGCCGATTTGAACTTCAAGTCCGGATCATGCTCCGTGGTTGGCTTCTTCAAAGGGGTCATATCCGCCGGATCAACATTGTCTTTATAATATTTTAGCTCTTGATGGCACAAACCGACTCTGCGTAAGCCGCATCACCTTCCTCGCACTCCAAAGCGATCCGCGGCTCCATGAACCGTTATCGTTCCGTTGTCACCCGGCATTTTCAGCTGTAAGTAAACATAACAGGGCCGTGCCATAAACTTAGCATAAGCCGGCCGCCCAAAGAGGGCGTGGTAAGGGCTTTGAATTTTCACCACCTCAAATGTCAATGTTTCGATCCGAGTCATGTTCGTCCCCAAAGGTCACCTCCGAGCTATCTTACCGACCGAATGCGCCGACTTGCTGTGCACCACTCCGTGAAACACTTTGTCTTGGATGGCCTAAGATGCCTATCCGTTAACCCCATACGCCGGAAGGTCTCGTAGTACGTGATGTTGATGCTGCTTCCTCCATCCATAAGAACCTTGGTAAACTTGTACCCTCCTACAGGGTGCCACCACCAGGGCTAATCAACCGGATTGTAAACCGGGAGGATGGTCCTCTCTGCTCCACACGATCGGTTGCTCGGACCAGCGTAGGTAATGCGCGCGATCGGTTCAACAACACCGACCGCCCGCTTCAAGTTTTCGGTCTCGTCTGTCCAAGCTGGTGGTAAAGACGTGGTACTGCTCCACCGTTCAACTGCTTTGGGTTACTTTGATAACCCGATTGCTGCTATTGTTGATTGTAGCCCCTTGGTTACGATTGTTCTGACTGTTACGATTACTTTGATTATTCTGATTGCCTTGCCGCCCGAATTACCACCGAATCACGGGCGAATTTCCTCCATCGTAACCGGGCGGACCACGAACCGCCGCCGGGCCCTTGATCATACCGGAAAGAGTTGGAGTTTTGAACTCCTGCATAATGTAACAATCCTTCCAAAGGTGGTTCGCGGTGCCTCCTTCGTCCCATGCTTCGGACAAGGTTGATTCAATATGAAATTCAAACGATCCGGATTGTGACCGCCCGGTTTGATTGCCTACCCTGCGCCGCTGACCCTTGTCCTGTGGCGTTGGTGTTAACCACAAAGCCCATGTTGCCGTTAAACTGACGCTTGTTCCCTCCATTGCCTACCGATGATGCTTCTTGGCCCTCGGAGTTGCCGTTCTGCTTTCCCTTCCCCGCTTCATCATTCTCAGATTCGGGATCCTTGGTACTATCGGAATCAGCGTACTTTACCAAAACGCCCATTAGAGTGCCCATGTCATGGCAAAATCGCTTCATGCGGCCCAGCTTCAATTTCAATGGCTCGAACCGCAATTGGCTTCCAAGGTCAAGATCGCGGAATCGGGGTTGATCGATCAAGAATGTAAACCTTCCAAACGCTGCGCACCCAATGGGTTGTGGATTCTCCCTCCGCTGGACACAAGCTGCTAAATCCACCACGGACATGGGCTGCTTCTGGTGTCTTTGAAATTTTGAATGAATCGGGTTCGCAACTGGGTCCACGAACCGATAGAGTTGGGCGGCAAATTTTTCAACCAAGTCCGGGCCGTTCCTTCCAACATCATTGTGAAGTACTTCGCACATGCGGCTTCATCCACATCTAGCATCTCCATGGCCATCTCATAGCTTTCTATCCATGCTTCTGGAGCCAAATCGGCAGTATAATTGGGCACCTTGCGCGGCCCCTTGAAGTCCTTGGGCAAGCGCACGTTGCGTAAAGCGGGGACGAGGCAAGGCACCCCCAAAGAGCCAGACGTGACCCCTGGTTCGAAGATGGTCGGACGAACCGGCGAGCGGATGATCCTCTGCTTGTGCTGCTAACTCGGCCTCCCTCGTTACTGGCGCGGTCCACTACCACTTGAGCATCCTCAAAGCCGCCCGCGGATTGTTGCCGCGAGGCGGACCATGCTGCGCATTGCTTGACACGGCGGCTCGTCGGCAGCGTCGGCTATAGCTCCGGCTTAGGCGGGGTGGAGTGGATCCGATCCCGATCGTATGAATACGCTTCTTGCTGAGCGGGGCCGTCTGAGGAGCTCCTTAACCCGGCGTGTCTCTACCGCTGTGGTGAATCGCCTTCAATTGGAATCGCCTCCAACCGTGCCGCAGCCGCCACGAGGTTATCCATCGGGTTGGAGTAGTGACCGGAGGTGTCTTGCAGTGCAGGCGCACCGGTATGATGGCGAGGTAGATCTATCACACGGGCTGAACCGGTGCGGCCGTTCAGTGCTTCCGGCGGTTTACCAACGGCGGATTCTTGGTCCCTGCCTTACAGGGTATTGAAAAGCTCCCTTCCTCAAAAACTGAAGGTAAACGGGACCTGTACTTCCTTTTCATGACTTCTGTGGCGCTCTGGTCCAGCCTAAGCCTATAAGCCTGCGCATCCAAAGCGGCCCGTTCGCCGCCATCCTTTTCGTCGCGGCTGCCAGTCCGCTTTAGCATTAGTGATCTGTTCCCTCACCTTTGCAATCTCCGCGTTGTGCAGGTCCTGATCCGGCGGATTAGCTTCCGCCATGAGCACAGCTAATGCGCCGAAAAGCTCGACAAAACTTGAGCGGCGGCGCCGCAGGCCTCCTTCCCGGCTGCCATCACCGCTGTTGAACCGGCGACCAGGGCGCCGCGATCGAAGAGTGAAGCGCCGCTGCGTCATCGCCATGAAGATCCCAACCCGGTTGGGTAGATCGAAGGGTCGGAATACTCTCACCGTCGGAACAGCCCCGATCCGCCATCTTGCGTTTGGTATAGAGACTCGGTTTCTCCGGCCGACGATTACGTCGCCAGAGTAGACAACAGTTTCATCACCGGATGCTGATCCGTCCTCGTAGCCTCCGTGGGCGACTCACACGAAACATGCACGACCGCCCGGTTTAGCGAGCAGGACTCTTCTTCGCCCATGAGCCGTCTCGGCGAGGTCAGTGCAGACGTCCGGCCCAGGCCCTGGCTCGTCGATCTTGCCGATGAACACGTGTATGCCGCCGAAGGGGACCCGGTACCCGTACTCAACTGAGCCGGCCTCGGGGCCCCAGTCCGCATCGTCGATGTAGAGCTTGCCGCGACGACTCTTAGTCATCCGCCCATCAGATAGCCTTCGAGTCCTTCGAACTTGCCCTCTAAGATCATCAAACCATCGTGCGATAGCCCCACGGTGGGCGCCAAGCTGTCGTGGAATTGTCACGGCAGATGTCCTCATGAAAGGACTTAGTCGTGGGGCCATCGTGCGGGTTAACCTAGAGGGTTAAAGCGGACACAAGACACGGGAATTATCTTGGTTCGCCCCTTCGATGAAAGTAAAGCCTACGTCCGGTTGTGATGTGATTGATATGATTTGGCGACTAGGAGCAATAGCTTTGCCTTAGCCTCGAATTCTCTGTCCCCAACTTCCGCCGGTCGTCCCCTTATATACACGGGTTGGCCTTGGCCGGTCTCTGAAGTCCCGATCCGGCTCATACAAGCGTCCGGCTCGGTCTCTTCTTTCTTAACTTACAACACAAGTTACAATACTAAGGCGGTTTACATAAATGGACCTTAATTCGCCTCTGGGCTCCAGGCCTCCTCCGCGGGCCTGAATCATGGACGAGGGTGAACCGGCCCCTCCGGGGCGGTTCACGCTTAGTAGTTGTATCCCCAACAAGTCTCCTATTTCTACACCCCCATCCTATAGTTCAGAACATTTTCATACTCCGCTAACTCATGGTCTGCATGTCTTTCGGATCTGTCTGATATCCTTCTCTACTCTCATTCCACACTCATTCTAGGATAGCGCACAAAATTATCACTTGTATGCCACATGGCATTCAAAACCTTGATATCGTATTTTTATGATTCATTGATCGACAAATAGTAGCTAAACATGTTCATGTATCTGGATGCATAGTTTGCTTATGTTCTTGAAGTATAAGTGCAGGCAGCCCAATGAATTTCACAACATCCAGAAGTCGCAAAGGATCTTGTATCTAAGAATTAAGATCTTCAAGCGAGCAAGCTATGGATTAGATTTTTGGGCAAATACAACATCAACCACCACAGCAATGCGATTGTGCCGGATCAAGTATGGTCATTGGCTTTCATCAGGAAAATGAACTTGAACAACATCTTGTAGAGCATTTCAAACATACGTTCCTCCTTTTCTTTTCCTTCTAAAAATTAAAAATTAGCTTCAATCTTTCTACAGTTAATAAGGGAGAATAAAATCATCAAACACAAATTAAGCTTAACCTTTTCTTTAAAAAGGAAAGCATCATTACTACCCTCCTTTGTAGCAAGGAAAGATTCGGACAACCACCGTACATACAAATCGGAAAAACCAAAATTATTCGCATTTTCTGATAAAAGGCCCTCTCTTCATCGATTTTAACTAGATTACATCATCTAGTTAGAGAGGAATGAGCGCAATAGGAGGCTCATCAAGGAATCTATTACGACATGGGACCTTGGCCATGTATGGTAGTGCATGGGAAACCCCATTAGAGTTTCTAAAATAGTGCGCAAAAGCAGTATTGGGGAAGGCACAAGCCAGATGGTAGCAATCTTCCACAATCATAGCTGCAGCTCCAACTGATCCCCCTCCATTGTTTGTTCAGTTTATTAGTTCCAAATTGTCCAAATTAATCATTAGCTTGCTACAAACCGGCACCCTGAGCAAGTATTAAGCCTTATCGGGGAGCTATTGCTTCAGCTGGTAGAACGTCATAGCACGTCTCAGAGAGTTATTGTTTCATCTAATAGAACGCCATAGCATGTATAGATTTTCCAGTTGCCTGCATAGATAGACTTTCCTATGTCAAAGGCTCTAGTTTTCTGTCTAGTTTTCTTAAATCAAAACACAACACAGCTCAATGAGGTATCCTAATAATTATCTCAGCTTTATTCCTACCTAGGATCAGTAGCTCTACTTAATTAGGGCCTCGATTTGTAACCACTATGTATCCTTCAAGTCGGTTGTGCTATGTGGTATTTACATTTGGCATGTGTCTTGTACATGCTTCCTGATATGTAGCGATAATTAAGCATTGTATAACACTTCATACAACCTCACTGGGTTGTGAACACTAGTAGAAAACATGGCTTTGGTCCAGGCCAGATAAGAGCATTAATCCCGGTTCTGTTACGAACCGGGACCAATGGGTGCATCAGTCCCGGTTCATGAGGCCAGAGCGCTGGCCGGGCCTCGGGGGCCATAGGTCTCGGTTCGTCTGACCCCTTTGGTCCGGTTCTAGACACGAACCCGGACCAAGGGCCTCGCTCCCGGCGTAGCCCCTTTAGTCCCGGTTGGTGGCTGGAACCAGAACTAAAGATCAGGCTTTTGTCCCGGTTCTACCCACCAACCGGGACTAAAGAGATGCATATATATATGCTCGCCCCTGCCCGCTCACTCCTCTGTTTTTTTGGCCGGCCGGCGTGTGGGAGGTGTGTGTGCTGCTATGCTCTCACCTCCTATGCACATGAGGTGTTCGATGAAATGTCCGAGCCATGCTTAAGCTTTCTCCTCTCCAAGCTCGACCTCCAAGCTCCATTTTCCCCAAGATTTGTCTAGGTTTGGCGGTCCGCCCCGTCCCGTCCCCGTCCTCATCGCCGTCGATCGCCCGCCCCGATCTCGTCGCCGGCACCACCGTGGTGAGCCTCTTGTTCTTATCTTCTTTTTAAAAGAAAAAAATCTTACTTGTATGATTTAGATAGATACTTTTATAATTTTCTTACTTTTATTATTATTTTTTATTATATAGTGCCATGGTTTTCGTATCCGCCTCCGTCGGCCCTCGTCCTGTCTATGATCCGGATGTGGTATATTATCTTTTATTATTACTTGTTTCATTTAGTGTTTATGACAATTATGCCGACCAACATGACATAGATGTATTTATCTCCAAGGTATGTGAACCGGAAATTCCAACCGACCCTCTTGTCGGGAGGTTAAATTTAGTTGAAAAAGAAAACAATTACTTGAAGAAAAAATTGAAAATAATTGAGGAGGAGAAGATGGAATTGGAATTGCATGCCGCGGATGTCGTTGATGATCACAAGATCAAGATGGATGCAATGCGCATGAAGATTAGAAAGATTAAAAAATATGTCATTCATAATGAGGCTTGATATCATTATGTCGTTGGATCAATTGTTACCTTCACTAGTAGAAAAAGGGTCAAACGTGAAGCACATTAGTGCCGGTTTGAATTTGAACTGGCACTAATGTGTACATTAGTGCCGGATCCAACGGCTAGCCGGGCCGCTCTCATTAGTACCGGTTCGTGGCGAACCTTTAGTACCGGTTCGTGCCACGAACCGGTACTAAAGAGGTGGTGGTTTTAGTACCGGTTGGTGGCTCCAACGGTACTAAAGACCCCTTTAGTACCGGTTGGAGCCACCAACGGTACTAAAGGGGTGCGCTGCCCTCGCAAAGTGCACAATATTTAGTCCCACCTCGCTAGTTGAGAGGAGTTCAGACCGGTTTATAAGCCCCGCCGTGGCTACCGTGTCGAGCTCCTCTCTAAGCAGGCCTTTGTGGGCCTATTGCACGCCTTTCCGCCTGTGGGCCTTTGTAGTATCGTAAAATACCAGCAAACGAAAAAGAATTAAATGGAAAACACAAAATTAAATGAAAAAGAAATCATCAAACCAAAACCCCCAAACCTTGGGCTCCGGCCCCGGAGCTGGCTCGTGCCGTGGTTGTTGCCTTTAGCACCGGTTAAATGCTGAACCGGTACTAAAGGGGGGGGGGGCTTTAGTGCCCACACTTTAGTGCCGGTTATGGAACCGGCACTAAAGGGCCTTACGAACCGGTGCTATTGCCCGGTTCTGCACTAGTGCTTAGTCGCGATTATGATTGCATTTGTTGTTGCATTTAAATGTTTTACATAGTTGTATATTAGTTTCAATGTATGTTTTAATTAGATGCTCTAGACAGCTATATGTTGTTCTATGAGAACTATGTATGAAATTACTGTATTTATTTTTCAGTAATAACATTTGATCACTACTGTACATTGGTTTCAATGTGATGATGAACTTGTATTAATTTGGTCACTTCTATATTCATGATGTTCTGTAATGGTTTTTGATACACTTAATTATATAATGCACACATATGAACTGGCAATGGATGTACAGTGACCGACGCACCTCCGAGTATATTGATGGACTGCATAAATTTCTCGAAGTGGCTGAGGAAAGCAAGAAGAACAGTTTTATGTATTGTACATGTATTGTCTGTGGGAATACGAAGGATCACTCTTACGTGAAAACCCTTCACATCCACCTGCTTGAGAAGGGTTTCATGCCACACTATAATGTTTGGACCAAACACGGAGAAAGAGGGGTTATGATGGAAGACAACAAAGAAGAAGAGGATGATGACAACTATCCCCCTGAATAAGGTGATACTGGAATGGGGGGAACTGAAGATCAAGAGGAACCAGACGATGTGCCCAATGATGATCTTTGCCGGGTCATTGTTGATGCAAAGAGAGGATGCAAAAGTGAAAGGGAGAAGTTGAAGTTCGATCGCATGTTAGAGGATCACAAAAAAGGGTCGTACCCAAATTACGAAGATGATAACAGAAAGCTCGATACCACACTGAAATTGCTCCAATGTTCCTCTCCTCCTCCCTCCCTGTATATATTCTCTGTTAAACAAAAATAATAATAAATGAGTTCAGGCTGGCTTTGCCCACCATAGTAACCTAGAAAAACAAAGAAAAAAGACTTCTTGGAACTGAAAATTAATTATCACAAGAGCACGTTCATTCTAGTCAATATTGGAAACATGACGGCAGATGAGATCGTGGACATTTTGGGTTGCCCTATAATCTCTCTGTCATGCACCTACCTCAGAATTTCACTCTCTAGTAACAAAATCCCACAACATTTGCTCTGACCCATCATCCAAAACATTGACATGATATTTGCAGGATGGATGAAGAACCTTCTCTCTTGTGGTGGCCGGCTACGAGCTTTCAGTCCAGCCCTAATGAGAGGTTTGTGTACAGCCCTAATGAGAGGCCTCTTGTCCTGGTGCGAAAGTAGAGAGAGAAAGTCTATGTTTCAGAGAGAGAGAAGGACGAGAGAAATGGGTTCCTTCCCATAGCTGTTCTTCAAGAACATGTACGTATCCAGTAGCATGCCCATGGTTTGTCCCCCCCCCCTCTCTGCATCCCTCTCTCTGTTTCTCTCCGCATTTGCTTCACCCGCAATTAACAATTATGTGTTCCTGTGATGTATACATGATCATTTCTGATATAGTTCCTTTGCCTGGTCTTTAATGTGGCCAGATGAGAATGCGGCCGTTTCTTGATGATCATTGCTGCCATAGATGTGATATTATGTTCTTCTTTTTTTTACTGCGACCGTTGTGAAGTTCTCTTCTCTTTTATCGAAAATTTCATCATCTCCCCCTTCTGTTCTTGCGATGCAGAGGCCGTGCATCTTGCAATTCAACAAAAAGGAAAATGTATTCCAACGAATGCAAAACTAGTTAAGTAACAATAAAAGGGTGACTGAAACTTAACAAAAGTAATTGAAATCACAAAGGTGACTGAAACTTAACAAAGAAGATACCAAAACTCTACTGGACACGTAAAAAAAGGCTGGAACTTCAAATGCTTAAAAATGAGGACACTTGGTTAATACAATTCTGCTGCTTTCATTGGTAAATAAAAGAAGAAGAGACTGCGCTGCTTTAAATTCATCCATCAACCATCATCTACGGATAGTTAACTAGCGTTGATTTTCAACAATATTCAGTTGGTGAAGGCACTTGTGTTGCACTTATGCATCCTCGCCCTCATCACTCGGTTGATAAATAAGCGACCTTTGGTAGTGCTACAGAGTTCATAAGAGTAAGGAAAGTGTTCTACGTTGTTAGTTGTGCAAGCATGGGGAAGACATCCATGGAAGTTGATGCAAAGTTTTACTTGTTGAGACCACAAGAATACATGGGAATGGGAGGTAGTAGGAAACTCAATTTGTGGTCAACAAGAATATTGTCAGATGCTATCAGGGAGCTTTGTACCAAAAGTCAACCAACCCAGGCAACGTAGGATGGTTGAACAGGCTTTGTATACCGCTGCCGTGGCAGCCCAAATACGATGCCATGACAGCCATTTCACCCGCCACGGTAGCCGATAAGCTAGCGCAGGTACGAATCCTATTCTCCTGGATAGCTAACCCACCTCGCACACCTCATCTGCTAATAGTTAGGATTCTGTTAAGCCGATCCATGAGCTATTTTAATTTGTATAAATTTCCTGAAATTGAATACATCAAGTTGCAGCACAAACTCTTCTCCCTCGATTTATTTCATGGCATCAGATGCTCATCCACAACCATGCTTCCACACCTCCATCTCACCATGGCCTCGCCTTGCTGCTCCCACTTCGGGGTTCTCAATCCCTTTTCCGTCCTTGAGCTGGCCACCGCCGCCAACCTCTCGCATGTGCATATCCAGGATCACGTGCCAATCACCCTCAATCTTCACAAGCCCCCCTTCTCCACCTGGCGGACGTACTTCTCGCTAAAATTCTGCTAATTCTAGATCCATGACCATGCCGACGGCTCCGTGGGCCCGCGCCATTCATGCTGATGTCAACTGGATGTCGGTGAATGCCACCATGGACAACATTTCCATGTAAGCAGGCTATAAGTACTTGCGGCTTGAGGTACAATGAAACATCATTTATTTCCATCAGTAGGCTCGAGGAAGTTAGCAAGATCCCATTATTTAAGTAAAGAGTCCACGAAAGAAACCGTTCTGGTTCATGAAGTAGGAACCACTGAGTGGGCCATGGAGCTTTGCACGTTTTTGTTCAAGATGCCGACTCGAAGTAGGAACCACTGAGCGGGCCGTGGAGCTTTGAACCTTTTTGCTAAAGGTGGCGACTCGACCTCTGGATCAGTTCGCTTCATTTTTGGAGCAAATGATGTTTACAAATATCATTAAGCAAGTAGAGAAAATATTTCTTAAACATGTAATGGAATCCCATAATGTTTATAAAACAAAATACTAATTATGTTCAGTGAATTTGAAGTACTCATAAATGAAAATTAAATCACAAGGGATGCAAATCTAATTAAGATGACTAACGCCCTAATCTGTATTGTAGGCAATCAAATCAGATCATATGTATGATGTATGCATTTTCTAGTGACAAATGCTTGTTGTAGCACACTTTCAGTGATCCTCATAATTTGCATCATGATCTCCTAGCGCATCCGAGCATAACTTGTCACAAACCTCTCTATACAAAATTGTTCGAAAACTCCATACTCTGATAGTAATTCCATCAGTCTGGTCTTGCACGGTGGATTTGGATCTCTCCATCCAATGATCTCTATTCTTATTTCTTCTTTCCTTTTTTAGATTTCAACCACTCGGTTAGTACCCCAGGTATGGCTCATATCGTAGTCGAGAGACCATGCGGCTTCATCCATCCACATGTTCTTGCCTATGTTCAGTGCCCAATGCCCATCCATCAAGCGTGCCCAACGAAGGTCCATCAACAGGGAGCAACCCCCAATTAATAGTACCTTCCCTGAATTAAGACATGTGTGCTGGTCATTGTGCTACATCAATATATATTAAATCCACAAATGCATCTGGTTTAAGTTTTTAACTTACAAGTCTCCTATGTCTACACCCCTCCTCTAGTCCACAACATTTGAATCCTAGATTTCATTCTTTGCTAAGTCATGGTTTTCATGTCTTTAAGATGTGTTTGATTTCCTTCTCGACTCTCATTCCACACTCGTTCTCAATAGGATAACACACAATATTTTCACCTGTATGCCAAATGGCATTCAAAGCCTTGATAGATTGCCTATTTTTATGACCCATCGATCAAAATATAGTAGACCAAATGTTCATGTATCTGAATGCATAGTTTCCTTGCGTTCTTGACGCGTAGGAGGCATAGTGAATTTCACAACATCCAGAAGTCACAAAGGATCATGTATCTATGAATGAATATCTTAAAGTGAAATATATCTACAAGAGACCACCACACCAGTGCAATCACACTGGATCAAAGTTTGGTCATTGAATATCATCAGGGAAATGAATACTACAAAATCTGGTAGAGCTTTTTAGACAAATGTACCACCTTTATTTTCTTGATGAAAATAAATAATTATGTTCAACCATTATGCACTTAATAAGAGAGAATTAAATCATTAAGCTTAACCTTTTCTTGAAGAAGGAAAGCATCATTACTACCAGCCTCTGCATCAAGAAATGATCCGGAAAACCACCAAATAGATAAATCAGCACAACACAAATTATCCACAACTAATACATCCAAAGGCTCTACTTTTCTATCTATTTTTCATAACTAAAAACACAACACAACTCAAAGAGGTCTCCCAATAATCTGTCCAGTTTTCTTCCTACCTAGGGTCGGTAGCCCTCCTTTCATTAGGGCCTCGATTTGCCACCCCCAGCTCTCATTCAAGTTGATTGTGCTATGTGGAATTTACATTTGTGTGTGTGTGTGTTGTGTGTGTGTGTGTGTGTGTGTGTGTGTGTGTGTGTGTGTGTACATGCCATCCGATATGTAGCGACAGTTAAGCATTGTATAGCACCTTCACATGAGTACGTGAACCGGCCTCCCTTATTGCACCCTCCACGAGCTGTGAAGCACCCAAATAGTCATACTCGTCCATGGGGGGAATGTATCCGGTGCACCGGCACTTGTGGTGCTACCGGTGCACCGATTGACATAGAATATTTTTAAAAATCTGAAAAAATTCTAGCATGCTAACACAACATCAATGCATGGTGTCACCAAATTTTGTATAAAAATATGAAATATTTTTTGAGATACAAAAATGACAAATTTGACATCAATGTGATAATGGGCCTCTAGAGCCCAAGTTATGTTATGCACTATTCAGCATTGAATTTGTTGTTTTTGTTTTTCGAGTTATGTTTCGAATTTTGACTTGAAATTTTGTGACAACCTACATTCATGTTGTGTGAGTGTGCTTAATTGTTTCAGATTCTTTTTGAATATTCTAAAAGCACAATGTGAGTTCGGTGCACTGGTAGCACCGCAAGCTCCGATGCACCAGATATTTGAGGTGCACCGAATGCCATAGAATATATTTTTAAATCTGAAAAAAATTCAAGCATGTTAACACAACATCAATGCATGGTGTCACCAAATTTTGTATAAAAATATGAAATATTTTTTGAAATACAAAAATGACAAATTTGACATCAATGTGATAACGGGCCAAATCTAGAGCCCAAGTTATGTTATGCACTATTCAGCGTTGAATTTGTTACTTTTGTTTTTCGAGTTATGTTTTGAATTTTGACTTCAAATTTGTGACAACCTACATTCATGTTGTGTGAGTGTGCCTAATATTTTCAGATTTTTTTTGAATATTTTAAAAGCACAATATTTTCTCCGTCCATGGGAGTGTATTGGGCGTGATCTCCGCTAGCTACAAATGAGAACAGCTTCAGCGAGTGAGACATCGAACAGAAAGGAACTGAGCATGTCTTCTTTCTCTACCTTGCTCCCGTTCTACTCTGAATCCTCTGCTCTCCGGTGGCTGCTCTCTACAAGCAACAAGTATCCCAAGGTGGCAGCTCTCCACAAGCTATATTTATATCCTCCACATTCTATCCGATGACGTCGTGGGCTCAAGGCCTCGGGCTGTGACACACCTCTCTCCACTCCCATCATTGTTTTGGTACCTATTAACACAGATATCTGCCCCTGCCTTTTAAGATCCATTTGCACCCCATGCCCTTAAAAGGAGTCCCTTTCCTTAATTCCACTCATTCCACACACATCCATATATACCATTCAAAACTATTGCCTTGCATACAACAGGAGTTCAACACCTATGGTTTTATAGTCTTCCTGATCCTACGTACCACGATGATGTTATCAAATACCTTGATGAAAAATTTGTGCATGTGCTCGGACTCGTAGGGATAGGAGGAATGGGGAAGTTCACTATATCCATCCAACTTAGTATATCATGAATCATTAGAATGAAGATCTCTGAGCTAACGTGTAGAAGGTTGCTCTTTCTTCTTTTCCGGAAAGGAATTCTAAACGTAGTCTCGGCGATTATTTCCTAAATGTACTGGACCGCCATCATCTGGAAATGTATTGGTTGCAAGATTTTGAATGCCTGTGCACTATCAATATTCGACTTATGTGATCCAAATGACATTATCAAGTGAATATTTGTAAACAAGAATCTATTAACAATAATTTTATAGTATTTGTAAACAAGAATCTATTTTACATGAGTATTAAGTAAATAATTGACATCATGGAAATTTTGTTAGCAAATAAACCCCAACTATTTTTTTTTCAAGAAAATGCAAGAGAATTGTGTGTCTTCTTATTAAGCGAGGAAGAACCAAGTCAAAGTTACACAATGTGCTGGTCCAGCCACAAGAAGGCTTTTAGTAGAAGCCGTCTTGGGGCGGGGGGCTGAGCTCTAGTGTGACGCTCGACCTCGGCTGGCAAAGTGGATTGTTGCTTGAAGACCCTTCGGGCATACGGTCATGGTCCTCACGTAGTTGATTGCACAACTTACAACGGTTAGGATGTTGCAAACTTGCAATTGTTGTCGAGCGAGACGATCTGCGATCCACAATCTTCTACAGATAGCCAGCCAATCGAAAAAAATTATGTTGAGTGGTGCCCATGAACCCCAAATTTTCGTCACGCACGGCGCAACTTCCGTTCCAGAAACAGAGCCAGATATGCCCGTCTTGCAGAGTATTTTCCATGCAAAGCAAGCCGCCAAGGGAAAAGAGTCAGAATGTTCCTCCGGTCTCACCATTCACAGGGTGCCCAAACTACGAGGTACCCAGCAACCGCCTGGACAGAAATTGGGCCCCTGATGCCCCTATTTCGGACAAACCACAGAAGATGGACGGCCAATTGTTCCATCCCCTTGCCATCCATCCATCTGTCACGCCAGAACATCATCGACTAGTGATCGCCGAGAGAACACCGGAGTGCCGCCTTGAAGGTTAAGGTCCACGGCTCCGTCCCGTCGAAGAAGCAGAGCGTCACCGAGACCGAGAACCAATGTACATACATGTAGACATCTGAGCTTTCCACATCAAGGGCTTCAATTGCTAGCAAAATCTATTTGCAGGCACGTATCTTTCCCATCAACGTCACTCAGGTTCAACTAGCAGAGCGTCTGCGTCTGTGTTTGAAAACCCCCGGCTAGATCGTTTCTCAATAAGAGCAAGTTGCTGAAAGCAACCTCTGGTACATATGCTACTGCCACAAATCTTGGTCGACATGCCGATATGACCTGTTCGCAGCCTGCACGTGACGACTTTGACCGCCACGCTAGCTCTTCTGCGTGCGATGGCGATTGTACATAGGAGATAGCACCGTCCAACGCGCTAACTCATTCAGTGCATCTTATTTCTCGGTGCCACAGATATGCACGAATTTGGGTCCGCATGGAATCCCACTTGGAGCAATTTCAACGCGTCGACCCATTTCGTCCGCGCGTGTCTGTTTAAATCCGCGCGGACAGAAAAATCGGCCTAACGCATTGACCCAAACGAACGCGTGTCCGTTCTTCGTCCGCCTGTCGACCCATTCTCAGCCCAATTTTAAGCCTGATTTGCGTCGGCGCGGACAAGAAGCGGTCGCGCGCCTACTCCTTCCCCTGGCCCACTAGTCGGTGGCACATTGGCCATTCTCTTTCACCCATATCGACAGCAAACCCACGCCCGCCCCCGCCCCGTCGGCGCAGCCACCCATTTTCCGGTGCCTCTGCCAGCAGTCCGTGCCGACACACCTCACCTCAACGCCGCCACCTCCCATGTTGCCGTCACCACCGCCTTGCCGCCAGGGCACCGAAGCTCTCACCCCCCCCCCCCTACTCCGACGTCGTCGCGAGCTGGAAGCCGCCTCGCCTGCCAGCTCCTTCGTCCGACACCGATCGTTGTCCACGCTAACGCAGCGCTTCGTCGCCGCCCGCCAGCCACCTGGTCCAAGGGAGGCGCGCGTCTCTTCGCCGGTCAGCTTCTTCGTCGACGCCCGCAAGCTGTTGACAGTTTGCCAAGTACAAAATGCACTCCGCCGACGAGTTCTTTTTCCACAATTTTCTATGTGACTCCGACGATTCCTCGTCCGATGGTGAGGACGAGATGTTGGCTGCCGTGTTGGTCCATGACCACCTTAATAGGCAGCGGCCGTTGTTCCGGGGTTCGACCCCAGGGCACCTTGCAGCATTGAATCGCAACGAAGAGAGTGGTCATTTTCTTCTTTGAAAAGACTACTTTGACACAACCAACCCGCTGTTCAAACATCAGGAATTCCGACGGTGTTTTCATATGGCTAGGCATCTTTTCAGTAGAATTAGAGAGGGGGTGACCGGATACGATAATTATTTCGAGTGCAAAGAGGATGCCCTTGAAAGATTGGCTTCTCATCTTATCAGAAATGCACTGCAGCCATCCGGATGCTTGCATACGGAGTGTCCGGTTATCGCACCGATGAGTATGTCCGTATGAGCGAGTCAGCATGCCCGATTGTGATTGCTGTGTTTGGCCCCGAGTATTTGAGAGAGCCCGATTTCATCATGAAATGCGTGATTGAGAAACTCACATGCAGCTGCAAAATGATTTGGTTGAGCATATGTGGGCTCATGTTGACAACAATAGATTTATCTTTTTTTCAAATGAATTTGAGACAATTTAATTTTTATTCGGCTTGTAAAATTATGCTAAATTTATTTGGTTGTGAAACTATGCTATTTTGTTTGTTTGTGAATCTATGCAAAATTTACGCATATTTATTAAAATACGGTGGCCAGTCGACCACGTCGGCAAATATGGGTCGGCGCATTGGACGCAATGCCCAGGCACGCAGTGTTTCTTTTCCCGGAGGGAAAAAAGTAAAGGGCGCTCAATGATCGCCAACACTTTGTTTTTTCCCGCTAGTTAATTTGATCTGCTAGTGGAGCAACAAGCAGGTATACCCACTACAAATTCCTCTACGTCAGTGCAGTGATAGATATGTTTCTTTTTTCTTAGCCAGCAAGAGAATATCTGATTATTTAAATTAATTTCTGCCAGAAAATATCTGAATTTTGTCTACATATATACTGGGCCGGCGGACTAGGATTCTTCTCTTGGATATCCGCCACGACCACCTTACAGTCCGAAGAAACTTGAATCTTCCTCTCGTAAAGATCTTCGGCTAAGGGCAAAGATTCCCTAATTGCCATGCATTCAAGCGTTGCCAGATGAGAAAAATTTGGGAGGACAAGAGCTGAGGCTCTCAGGAACAATCCCGCTTCATCTTTGCACACATGTGGAGGACCCCATGGAACGATTCATTTGCCCATTTTTTTAGAAGAGAACGGTGCATTTGCCGGGGCACAATCCAGCGAACCCTTTTCGGCCTGCCAGAGTTCGTCGGTAGGGAAGGCCAGCATGAATTTTGAGTTGGCCCAGAGGCCAGCTAATAGTTTTTTTTAGAAAATGCCAAGATAAAGAATTAGAAAAATGAAAAACGCTACAAAAGTTGCCACCTTTGTCGTCACCATCCAAAGCCTTTATGCAAAAATAAAATAAAAAGTAGAAGTACGAAAAATAAAAATGACATTTCCTAATAAACAAAAATGTAATCTCTTAATATAAAAATGTCAATAAAAAGTGCCATCACTTAAATAATAAAAATACCATTTCTTAATATAAAAATGTCATCTCTTAAATTCAAAAATGCCATCTAATCATAATAAAAAAATACCATCTCTTAATATAAAAATACCATCTCTTAATAAACAAAAATACCATCTCTTAAATATAAAAATGTGATGATGGTTAAACAGTCATGCTAATGTTTTAGAAAAATTTCATCATGATTAAACTGCCATGTTACCATGTAACATATTTTGCAAAATTGTTAAAACTGCCAGGGAAAATTTTGTAGAAAAATAAAGTGGAGAAAAAAAAAGAAGGACGGCCCGGGATTAGCTCACGATGCTGGCCGATGCGGTGCATGGGGTTGATTGGAAAAATAAAGCGTTTGCTCTAGTTGTACTTAAGAGGGAACTAGTTCAAAAGCTAACGTGGCAACGACCCTCCTCTGCTAGGAGTTATCAAAAATCTGACCGTCGGCAGATTAGATTTTCGTTTTTTCTTCTTATTAGTTTTTTCGTCATGATATATAGGAGTGTGTTTAGTGGGATTCATCATTAGCCCATGTTTCTAATCCTGTTCATAGACTTAGGGTTTCAGTGTGTATAGGTTTTTGAAATTGGCATAATCTTAAGTGCTACTAGTCTCACAAGAAAATGAATACCGATGGCAAAGACAACATGTAACCTGTTTTGCTTTTGACGGTGTTTGTTCACACTCTAGAAGCCGGCCAAGAGGTAGTACGACGTGTAGCCGAGAAGGATGCCGTCATTGATGAATATCCGACCAAAACATAATCATTTTTTGCGGGTTAATAATAGTTTATTTCATAATAATAGAGTTACAATTTAGAGGCAAGAGATCCTGAATACATGAGGGACCTCTATCAAGCCATATAGTCATGGTTCTTTCAGAGCGACTATCATTACCACGCAATCCGCAACCCTATTCTGAGATTGAAGCTAACAGAGTTGTGCAAGAGAATAGAGCCGCAAGCCTACAACAGGAAGATCTTGGCCCACACACTTATGAGACGGTGCACCTGGACACAAGAGAAAATGCATTACCTATGAAGATGGAGATTTTGAGGATGATCCAACGGGTGATGCCTGAAAGATAATTTCCTGGTCCGCACTTAAGCTGGTGTTTTTCATGGGGTTTTATCCATTTTTTTTACCATGATAATCATTGGTTCCTTAGAGAGTAAGTTTGGGCTTGGTGAGGCACTTGTGTATAGCACTTATGCAACCATGAACTCATTTCTCAGGTGATAAATAGTCTACACTTTTAGGGCTGGAGAGTTCATAAGAAGAACAATTGTACTAGGTTTTACTAACTATGCAAGCACATGGAAGATGTCTATGGAAATTTGTGCAAGTTTTTACCAGTTGAGTGAGGATAATACTTGGAGTAGGAGCTACCGGGAAAATGAGCTTGCTGCCTACACAAAAATTTGGCGGGTATCATCAGTGTGCAATGTTGCTACACCACAATGTACATAGAACCGTAAAGCAGAATTGCATAAGTGGGTGGACAACAACATGCAGCCCTCATCTCCCTCGCTAGAGCGGCCAATAGCCGTCATGTACGTGTGTAAACCATTTGCAGGAAGGACACACAGCAGTGAACATGACATGGTCTCAACGAATAGTCTTTCCTTGTATGGATCACCCCCACGGTGGAGATTAGCCAATGTAATTAGCAAGCACTAATTATGACACTCTCAACTATTTTTGCGTATATTTACTCTAGATCCCTGCAAAGAAAGTATAGTTTTTTTTGGAAAAGGTCTATATATGGGGATCCCTTTTCCTAATAATAGTAGTCTGACTATTCCCAGGAGACCAAGTTAAACTGGCAAAAACGTTTTCTCCAGGTTGCGTGTCTAATTTACTCTTACCGAAATTTTAGAAAATAATGTTGAATCCTGTCCAAAAGTAAACTTTCTTTTTATACATGATAACCTAGAGTCGTTTTGTTCGTTTTACATTCATCATGCTAAACGAAATTATCATTCATCAAAGTTGTATAACGGTGGTTCAGTTGTTATGTTTCATGTATGCCCGACGTCCTCGTCTTTGGGTTGATAAATATATGATCGGCACTTCCAACATTGCAAAGTTCAGAACAAAACCAAAATCGTAAGGTAATAGATTACCAGTTGTGTTGCTTAACTACACATGCATTGATTGGACAATGCAAATTTTTGACATGGTGGAACAACAAGAACACATAAGTACCCCAAAACTATCTTAAGGCGAGATATTGATGTGTAAGTGTGGCTTAATGATAAGAGCGACTTGTTCCTTTTGCTCCGTGTACATGTATTTGTTTTATTAATAGTTGATGCACAAATGCCAAACCTTTAAACTTAAATTCATTTTATATTAAGATAATCCAAGTAGAAGCAACTGTAATGAGTTGTGTTCCATGAAAGTGTTTTTTTTCCAGGGGCGTCTATAATGCAGATGTCGCTGATATGCCCCATCATTTAAAGTGATGTTTCATGAAGAAGAAAATTGCAATTGCACCAATTAAAACTTCAACTACACAGAATACTTGTGGTGCATTTGCAACAAAAAAAGAACAAAAATAAATGCCAAAAAAGAATGAAAGTGCAATTACAAGGAGGACAAGGTGCAATTGCACAAAAAGAAAATTGTAATTGCAACAAATATAGAACTGGCAAAGTAACAAAGAACATGGTGACTCAAAATTCTGAAAAGGGACTGCAACTTACAGAAGTAAGTGAAATCACCAAAGGTGACTGAAACCCAATTGACACAAAAAATGATTGGAAACATAAAATGGTGCTTGTGTTTTAGCACTGCTTTTAAATTAAGGTGAATCTAGTTAATACAAGTATGTGTTACTTTAAATGCATCAATGAACCGTCATCTATAGTATAGTGAATTAGTCTTGATTTTTTTCAACTCTCACGTTACATTTGTATGACTGTTATACAGTTGGGTGAAGGCACTTATGTTGCACTTATGCACCCTCTCTGTCTCTGTCTCTCTCTCTCTCTCTCTCATCCCTGGCTGATAAATAACCGACACTTCTGGTGCTAGAGAGTCCATAAGAAGTAGAAAGTCTTCTACGTTGCTAGCTATTCTTGTGCAAGCATGGGGAAGATATCCATGGAAATTAATGCACGGTTTGACATGTTGAGACACAAGAATATATGGGAGTAGGAGGTAGCAGGAAACTTAATTTGTGCAAAACAAGGAAGAACTATCGCAAAAGTGATGCGTCTTGGGCAACAATTAATGCAAGAGACGCTGGTTGACGAAACAGAACTGCATGTCTGTAGCTGTTTGGTCGCTACTTTGAGTATGCCCCAGGATCTCGACTGCTATTGTTATTAAGCTGGAGGTTTGAGGACGTTTTGATGATGAGCTTGTGCAGTGGGTTTTCAGGAAGTGTTTGGACTCGCTTTCCCTTCATACCCATATCCTGTAATCTCAGTAGTATGTATCTTCATTATGATTTTAGTGGAAAGGGGTTAGCCCAGTCAAAAATAACACGGTCAACATATTAGATTTCTGTTTTTTATTCTTAGTTTTTGCATAATGATATATATAAGTGTGTTTAGTGGGTTACGTCATTAGCCCAAGTCTGTAACCCTATTCATAGGCTTAGGTTTTTTTTGTGTGTTTAGGTTTCTGAAATTGATATAATCTTAACTGTTACTAATCTCTTAATTATTTCTAGTAATCTCGGAGGAAAATGAGTGCTGTTGGTAAAGCCAACATGTAATATGTTTTTTAGGCGTTGCTTCTTCACACTCTAGCAGCACCCCAGATGATGTACATGACGTGCCAGTCGAGGTGCACCGGGCAGGCCAGCTAAGGGTAGTACGACATGTAGCCGAGAAGGCTGCCGACGCATATGAATATCCGGCCAAAGCATAATCCTTTTTGCAAGTCAATAGTACTTTACTGTATTTCTTAATATAGAGTTATAATTCAGAGGCAAGAGAATCTCAATACATGGGGCTATCTGCCGCACTGTATACCCGATTTTCACACGGAACTGATGTGCGGACGATTCAGTCTGCACACAGCGACTTCTGACGGCAAAACCAGCCGTCCGCTGCACTTCAAGTACGAATGGACGAAGTGATATGGGCTGGCATGCAGAATTCATCCACATAATGTCGTGTGTATAGCAGCGTTGATTGTCACACAGCCGTATATCTCATTCAATATTTCATTGCACAAATCTCCATGTGTAGATGGACATACATGATATCGAGAGCATTTGGTGATTTGGACCCAGAGGCAAAACGCCCCTGCCCTGACCCGTCTACGATCTTTGGAACCCAGGAAGAGCAAATTTGGTTTCTTTTACGTTTCATACTTTCAATTTATCACAGCTTGTCATTCCCGTCCATGGGAGTGTACTATTTTTTTGCGAATAACATGGGAGTGTACTTGGCATGATGGATATGGCCTGATGGCCTGTGGGACTGGGCCGGTGGCTTGGCTCCGCTAGCTACTAAATGAGAGCAGCTTCAGCCGAGCGAGACACCGAACAGAAAGGAACTGAGCCTGTCTTCTTCTTATGCACTGCTCCCATTCTACACTGAACCCTCTGCTCTCCGGTGACTGCCCTCCACAAGGAGCAAGTATCGCTCAGTGACAGCTCTCCACAAGCTTTCTTTTTCTTAGGAAAAGCTCTCCACAAGTATCCCTTGGGCTATGACACACCTCTCTCCACCCCCATCATTGCTTTGGTACTGATTAATAGTTTAATACATATATTTTCCCCTGCCTTTTAAGATCCACGTACACCTCATTAAATCCATTAAGCGTCGGGAGAACGACGGCCAACCAGCTATGCCACGTGGTGCAGACTAGCTGCATGCAGTGAGAAAACTTTTGGAGTATTTTTTTTGATGAAGGTGAGGATTTTATACTTGAAATATTTTTATTTTCCTTTTAGATGGAGGCGAGGACCTCACGTATATTTTTTAAATGGAGGGCTATTTAAAGTGGTGCTCGCTGGTAGGATGCGGTGGTAATATTTTATTTTTTATTTTTACTTCTTATTTACATGGAGGTGAGGATTTTTGTAGATGTTTTTTAGATGAAGACGAGGACCCCATGTATTTTTTTAAATAAAAATATGTGCACATCTTTCTCACAACATGAGGTGGCACGGGGTGGCGCCCCAACCACTAGTGTCCTTAAAACGAGCCCTATTTCTTATTCCCACTTATTCCATGCACATCCATACCATTCAAAATTATCTTCTTGCATGTGACCGGGGTTCAACACCTATGGTTCTATGATCTTCCTGATCCTAAGTACCACCGGTGATGTTATCAAATACCTTAATGGGTAATTTGTCTATATGCTCGAACTCGTAGGAATAGGAGGAATTGGGAAGTTTACTATATCCATGCCACTTAGTATATCATGAATGAAAGAGTGAAGATCTCCGAGGCAGCGTGTAAAAATTTGCTGTTCATTCTTTTCTGGAAAGCAATTCTAAAAGTAGTCTTGGCTATGATATCGGAAATGTACTGGGCCCCCAACTCCTGGCAATATAAGGAATATATTGTTTGCAAGGTTTTGAACACCAGTACTCAATCAATATTCAATTATGTGACGCAAAATGACATTATTAAGTTAATATTTGTAAACAAGAATCTAGTGGCACTAATTTATAGCATTTGTAAACAATAATCTATATTGCAGAAATATTAAGTTAATAGTTGAGATCACAGAAATTTTGTTAGCAAGTAAACCCCAACTATTGATGCGCAAAAAAAAAAACCCCAGCTATTTTGTTTTCAAGAACACAGCAGAGAAGTGCATGTCTTGTCATTAAGGGAGGAAGGAGAATGGTGAAGTTACACAATGTACTGGTCCAGCCTCAAGACGGCAGACCAGCAGACACACGCCCTCTTCCATAAAGAAAGCTCAGCTCTAGTGCACGACCTCGGCTAGCAAGGTGGATTGTTGCTCGAAGACCCTTCTGTTTATTTCGAGCCAGATGAACTGAAGACAAGCCGTGATCACCAAGTTTAACATTTTCGCATGCTTCCCTGGCATCGCCGCGGTCACCCGTGTCCAGCATACATGGAGCTGGACTTGGGTCATTGGCGTGAATTGGCGTAGCCGGAGAGGCAGCAGCAGCGAGGACCACACCTCTCTCTAGAAAGGACATCCGAGCAGCATATATGGCCATATATGGCCATGGTCCTCAGGTAGTTGATCACGCAAGGATGTTGCAATTGCCGTCGAGCCAGGCAATCCGGTGCACAACCTTCCTCATACAAGCCGTGGCGCACATGAACCCCAAATTTCTGCCATGCATGGCGCATCTTCCCTTCCAGAAAATACTAGTGATCTATAAACGCTGTTATATTTCTTTCAAAAATGCTACTCCCTCCGTTCCTAAATAATTGTCTTTTTAGCCATCTCAAATGGACTACAACATACGGATGTATGTAGACATGTTTTAAAGTGTAGATTCACTCATTTTGTTTCGTATGTAGTCACTTGTTAAAATCTCTAGAAAAATAATTATTTAGGAACGGAGGAAGTACTACATTTACAGGCAACTCCCATGCAAGGTAACTCACGGACTACCCCTGACCAATCCCTTCGCCCGCCTGATTTAAAAGGTGGGCCCTGCTGCCCCTTGGTTTCCAGGTAACTACTGCAAGTCAGTCTGTAACTTTCCGTGGGATCTACCCATAGTTGTATTTCTTTATGTAGGGAGTACTTTCCATGTTATGCAAGCTGCTGAGAGAAAGAGTCAGAATGTTCCTCCAACGATAATCCTACACCTACGTAAACAAGCTACAAAGGGCTACGTAAGTTTCCAATCTAAACCTATCGGGCCCCCTTATTTTAAGGGGGTTGGCCCCTTGCCCCCGCATCAATTCATTAATAATGCCCCACATCAACCATTATGTAAAATGTTCATGTAACTTTACGTGGATCTAGCAAAGCCTGTTCCTCCAATCTCACCATTCGCAATGTCCCAAACGAGGTACGCGCCAGTCGCCTGGACCGAAAAAATGTCGCGAATCCATAGGTCATTCCTCAATGCCGAGCGTGAGTATGACCGAGACCGAGAACCAATATACATGTACACATCTGAGCTTTCCACATCATTGGCTTCATTTGCTAGCAAATTGTAGTCGTGTTTTGCAGGCAAGATTTGTAGAGCGTCTGCGTCTGTGTTTGAGAAAAAACCCACGATTGAGATCGTTTCTCAATAGAAGCAAGTTGCTGAAAGCAAACTGTGCTACATGCCACTGCCACAAATCTTGGTCGACATGCCAATATGACCTGTCCGCAGCCTGTGCGCGTCACGATTTTGACCGACACGCTAGCTCTTCTGTGCGTGTGATGACGACTGCACTGCACATAGCATCGTACAACGCGCTAACTCATTCAGTGCATCTAATTTACGTGCGTGTAGAACATGCACGAATTTGGGTAGGCATGGAACCCCTTATTGCTGGTGCACAGGCACGCAGTGATGTTTTCTTCTTTTAGGAAAAAAGGTAAGAGCATGCAGTGATCTGCTCAGATCAGCATAGCTTTGATGTTTCGCCAACGCTTTGTTTTCTCCCGCTAATTAATTTGGTCTGCTACTAGTGGAGCAACCGGCAGGTATACCCACTACAAATTCTTCTACGTCAGTGAGGTGACAGATATGTTTTCTTTTTCTTAGCCAGCAGAAAAATATCTGATTTTAAAAATTAATTACCGCCAGAAAATATCTGAATTTTGTCTATATATACTTGGCCAGCGGGCTAGACCGATAGTATCCTTGCTCGAGAATCCAGACAATAGACCTGAACCACTCGCTAGCTATACCGGCAAGTCAGCAAAGCTCGTCCACTAATGGCGGTCAAGCTCACGCTCCCAGAGGCAGCGCTGCTCTCCCAGGTGGCCAAGCTGGGCTCCCTCCTCGTCCTCCTCCTTCTCGCGCTGCTGCTGCCCGCCTTCCTCAGGGTCGCCTACGGCTACCTCCTCTTCAACGGCATCGTCCTCGCGCTCGGCATCCAGGCTTTCGTCGGCAGCACAGCTTCCACCGCCGACGAGTCCTCGAGTACCGGTCAGGCTGTCGCACCTGTCGGCGTCGCGGCCTCGCCGTTCCAGAGGGCTGGATCAGTCCGTCCCGACGACCGGACGGCTGTTGCTGATTATGATCGTGTGGTGGTTCCTGCCTTGGCGAGTAATATAATCGAGCTGAAGACCAAGACCAAGGAGGTGGTGCTGAAGGTGCTGAAGAAGTGCCCGTCGACGGCGAGCATCTTCTTCCTCAGCGCGCTGAATGGCAGCCAGGCCGGCGGAGAGGAAAAGGGACGGCAAGAGGAGCAGGATGATTTTGAGGTCGACTTGGACGTCGACGTGACGATGAGTCGGCAGGAGAGATTCATCGGCAACTTCCGCAAGGAGCTCAGGATGCAGAGACAGTAGCCCCCTGGAAGCTAGCTAGCGTAGATATTTTGGCTTAGCTTTTCTTCTCTCTCTCTCTTAGTTTTTGTGTCATGATATATAGGAGTGTGTTTAGTGTGACACGTCCGTGACCACTTGTGTAACCTCTGCTCATAGGCTTAGGATATTTTCGGTGTGTTCGGTTTTCAAAATTGACATTATCTGTGCTGTTTTTTTTTGCGGGGTACTAGTCTCTCAATTATGTCCGGCAATCTCAGAAGAAAGTGAATGCCGGTGGCTATATATGTGATGTAGCCTTTGTTTGTGCAGACGTTGCTTCTTCCACTGGTGGAAAAAAGGCCTTTGGTCGCGGTTCGCAACTGCCATTAGTCGCGATTGCGCAACCGCGACCAAATAAGCGCGACTAAAGCTCCCCACCTTTAGTCGCGGCTGCTTAAGAACCGTGACTAACGGCCCGTCCACGTGGGCGCCAGGCGGCCGTCGGGGCGGAGGACCTTTAGTCGCGGTTCTTCCGCCAACCGCGACTAAAGGCCGCCACAGGTTTAGGGTTTTAGCCACCCCTAAACCTGTTTTCTGTTTAATTTGTATTGTTTTATTTCTTTTGTGCTTTATTTTAATTTTGAAGGAGTTTCATATATTCTACGGTACTACATACATGCATATGAATGTACAATCTCAAATAAATTTGAAATTAGAACAAAAAGAATTCAAGAGGAATATACAATATATATTCAATATCATCGGATGACCATATACAATTTTGAACAAGTTTCCATACATTATTTAATCCATATAAATTACTACGTACTCGTAATAGTGTTCTCCTTTAGGATGGATGACTTCCTGCTGAACCATCCAGCTAGTTCCTCTTGAAGTGGTCGGAAGCGAGCTTGGACTAAGCATCATCCGGAGGTTATTCCTCTGAGCATTGGTATCACTCGGAACCCGCTCAGAGGTGTATCTCCGGATCCTCTCACTGAACATAGTATCCACATAGATTGGTCTCCGGTGGCTGAATATCCCCAGCATTCTTAGGCTTTAACATTTTGAATTCTAGCTCTTTTTGAATTCACCGACCTTTGTATCTACGAACCGTCTCCAAACCCTACGAGGCAAAGAAAATTAAATAAACAAGAGAGTTATTAGTTACTTGATATTAGGAAATGAACGAAATAGGCCGATCGATATAGAGCGCAAATGAATGAAAATAATTACTTCTGCAGCATTCTTCTCATGTCGGCCCAAAGCTTTGGATCCATATTCAGAGAGTCGTGGACGAGACATTCGAGGTGTTAACTTTAATTACTAGCAGAATCCGGTGGAACCTGCGGACACGATACATGCACAAGACGTCATGCATAACTCATCGATTAGCCGCCACATACCATGCACATGGAGTAAACAAAAGAGAATGTGCTCAAGACAGAAACACTCACCCAAAATGGTAAGGAAATAGAATATCACTTTTGAGTTCCTGCTTTGTAAGAAACCGCCACAGGTCTGCCTCCACGTCGGCGGGGTGACGCTACAACACATGTCCATTAACGATGTGTGGGTCAATGAACCCAACATCATGGATGTTCCTTACTCTGCATTCCTTAATCTTCATTCTGCATGTATAATAGCGGACACAACAATATAGTTAGGACATATATATAGTGCAGGCAATATGAACGAGATGGGGTAGAAATTAATAAATCACTTACGTAACGTAGCAACCGATGATAGATTTGTCGAGCTCGCGCAGATTGAAAAGCTGGAACAATTCACTCAAAGGTGCAATTTGTACATAGTAATGTTTGAAGTGATGCTCATGTCTAACTTCCGCATAAATATATTCTTTGGCGTTTTATTTTTTATGTAACCCTTGTACCAATTCAGCAGACCTTTCATTTGGTCAGTAGATCATTTTCTGCGGGCTCGACGAGAGGCCCATTCTTGACATATGTAATTACTACCTCCTTCACTGGCGCCTCATCAAGGCCTAACAGTTCACGAAGAGTAATACCTAAGTTGGCCGCTTGTTCTCGCACTTTCGTTACTGAGTCAATCCATGTCTTTGTCGCAGCTTGTATGATCTCGGGGCATCCGGGCTTCCACTATAAGCGGGCAATCGATTGTTTACTTTGTTCCCGAGCTGGGCAACTTGTTTCCGCTTATTTTACTTTCGGCCTTCTCCGCTCTTTGTTCTCGTTGAACATGAGTGCCTGCCTGCAGTTCACGTGCATAGTCGTTAGGCGATTCTTCGCGGCTTGGGACGGTGTGCTCAAAAATGACTTAGCCCACTTCTTTTGCTCATCGAGAATATCTTGGCTTGGGCTCGGGCTCTCTTTTCTTCTTGCAGTCCGCCTTCCATTTCTCATAATGAGCAGCCGCGTTGCCGACTTCCTCGGCACTACGTTCCCAAGGCCTTGTGGGGAGAGGCTTCAGTGATGGCTCCGGTACCTTTGTGGTCTTAGGTACATAAGGGTCCGGGTTAATAATCCAGACTGCTTCGCTTCTTTGTCGGAGGTGGATTAGGCGGCGTCGATCACCCGCCGGACGAGGATCGGGGCGGCGGCTGATCACCCGCCGGACGTTGTGGGATCGGGGCGGCGTCGGTGGCGTGGCGGAGGTGTAGGTGAACCGCCACCACCACCACCACCACCACCACCGCCACCGCCACCACCACCACCGTGAGAGGGTGGACTTGTTGTCCTTGGCGCCTCGCTGGAAACTTGATAAACTTCTTTTGCCATAGAATGAAATGGCGCTTGACATCTCCAAGTCTTTTCTCCCTTCAGGTGTAGCAATGTCAATCTCCGTGTCCTCAAACCCTTGGACTATGTCCTCCACCGTGACACGAGCATAGCCATCTTGAATGGGGTTGTTGTGGTGGAGTGCTCCAGTAAACATGGTAAAGCACTGCCGATGGCTACCTTCATGGACATGTTCCCGATAGGATAATACAGATGACATTCTTTCATCTCCTTTATATCGCCCACGGGTAGCGAGGAGGCTCCGGTGCAGTAATTTCGACCACCGTGAGGCTCCGGTGCAAGATTTCGACCACCGGAGGCTCCGTGCAGTAATTTCGATCGTCGGTGCATCTGCACCAGCCGGTGGGCCTCCGTGGAAGCCACGCTGCTTCTCCGCTGGCTTCCGAGATCCGCTGGATGATCTTCATGCTGCACCGAGCTGCATCTCTTTCGACTACTAGTACACTCATGGTTTTCTTCATCACATCCATTTCCGATGCCAACCGCGCCACAACATCTGATTCCCGATCCATCTTTCTCTTACGGCTTCAGAATCAGACGGGTCATCGCTCGGGGAACCCTATTTTCCACGGAATGTGCCCCATGCCTCGTACACGTCCTCCGTGTTCGTGGATTCCCGAGGGCTTTTGTCGCTAGCGTCGTTCTCTCTGTTGAACTTGATCTTCCCTGTTGAGCATCCTTCATTGCGTCAATAAGGGCTTGGGTGTGTTTAATTAATTTGCCCCGGTAAACACACTCCCCTGTCTCCGGGTTCAGCGTTCCCCACATGCCCGTACCACCAGCTTTTGGCCCTTGGGTCCCATCCCTCCGGACCTGGACGGCTTCCTCGCGCCCTCATCTCGTTCTCCATCTTCTCCAACCTAGGCACCAAAATGCGATACCCTCGGCCCCATAACATGATTGTACTCCTTCTTAGCCGCATTTTCCTTATTTTTTTCGATATTTCAATGAACTGCTCCGATTTCTTTTGCTTCACAAATTCTGGCCAATCATGTTTCAGTTTCTCATATTGTCCTTTGAAATCCGAGTCTTGTTCTGCTTGACAAAGTCACGGGCTAGATTTTGCTTGAATTTCCGAATGCGTCGGCCATCTTATGAAGAAGCGAACTGTTTGACTAGCCTCCTCCTCTCCTTGTTTTCCTCAATCTTGTTACCCTCCTCATCGAATTTGTTGTATTCCGGAGGTAGAACGAAATGTTCCATAAGCTTCTTGAAGCAATCTTTTTTGTTCTCTTATCGACAAAAGTGAAACCATCAATTCGTGCCTTCTTTGGCTCATTCCACTCACGGGCGGTGATCGAGACGTTGTCTCTAACAATGGCTCCGCATTGGCTGACAAACTTGGTGGCGTTCTTGCAGGGCTCCGGTGACCTGCGGTTACCTTGTCGACAACCTCGATGGTGCATGTTTCTCCTTGTTTCATCGTCTTGGTTGCGCCCACGCTTTGACGACGTACTCGATTGTTTCGACGATCCGGCGAGGGCTAAAATAAGAAAGAGAGTCGCGCGTTAGTACACACATATTTATTCAAATCAGTTAGTTTGTATCACCAGAGGCTCAATGTATATATATACCTCGGCGCGGAGGTGGTTGCTACTTCCATTTGAAGATAAATGCGTTTATCGACGTTTCTTGACATCTTCTTCTTGTGGCGCCCTTCATCTTCACCGTCAAGGTTCAGATAAGAAGAGATATCATCTTCTTCTTCTCCGGTCGGCACATATTGAATATCGCCGTTTATGATGCCGAACATATGTGCTTCACCGTCCGGATCATAGTTGTCCATAATCGGGTCAGCTCTATCGTCCGCCATTATGTCAGTCCTGAAAACATGTAGTAAAAACAAATTAATTAAGTGAAGAAGGCGGTGGCGGTGGCGGTGGCGAAAGGGCGGTGGCAAAAGGAGGCGAGGAAGGGTGGGAGAGGGTGTCGCGGTAGAGCCTTGAGGCAGGTGCTCCGTGGTCGAACTTAGGGTCGCCGGCAGTCTCGGGGTCTCTAGGAAAGAAATAACGGAGGAACACAATAAATAACAGAGCAATCAAAGCATCACAAAGCGTAACACTGGCAATACCGGTGCTAGGTGTGCCCTAACGCGGCGATGGGTCGCATGCCGTGAAAGAAACATCCGGAAAGTATCCCGTGATTAGCGTTTTCAGACAGATGAACCGGAGGAAAGTTACGTGTTTGCTATGCTAGGGATGTGTGGCGGACGAGCGGGCTGCGTATCCGGATCCGCCTCATCATTCGAGCAACTTTCATGTACAAAGTATTTTCATCCGAAGTTACGGATTATTTTATATTAATTTTTAAAGTTTTATATCATTTTAGAATTAACAGAATTAATTAAATTGTCTGTTAACTAATTAACCAAGTTAATTAGATTAATTAACAGATTAGTTATATTAGTTATTTAATTAGGTTTACTAAACACAATTAATTAAGTTAATTAATTTAATTAACTGATTAATTAATTAATATATTTATTTATTTATTTTCTAAATTCTCTTCTCTCCTTTTTTAAATCGTTTAGGCGTGGGCCCCAATTGTCATTGGGCCGGGGCCTTAGCAGGCGCCCGGCTTAGCGGCAGCGGGTGTGGTGCCCATGCCCGAGGCCGTAGCCTGCCCGAGGCGAGGGAGCCGGGCACGAGCTCCGGCTGACCAAGGGTCATGATGGCGCCGGCCGAACAGGCGGCAGGGCGGAGAAGTGGCCGGTCCGGCGAAGCGCCAAGAACCGACGCAGTGAGTCATGCGACGCGCGCCGCCATGCAGAGGCGGGCGCGGGCGACGGGACGGGCGGCAAGGCTCGGAGGGGGCCGGGAGACGGCTTGACGGGGCCCGAGCGGGGAGCTCACTAAGGAGAGGGCGGCGATCGCGCGGGAGGACCGACGAAGGAGAGGCGGGACGGGCAACCAAGGCGACGACGAGGGCGACGGCGGCGGCGCCGAGGGCGCGCAGACGAACCGACGGAGAAGACGAGAATAGATCGGGCTGTGGTATTTATAGCCCCCCCCCTTTAGTCGCGGTGGGCTACGAGGCCCGCGACTAAAGGTACCCTTTAGTCGCGGGTCGCCTGCCCAACCGCGACTAAAGGTTTTTTGGGCGGGTTTTTTGCGTTCCCGCGCCCCACCTTTAGTCGCGGCTGGGTCCGGGCGACCCGCGACTAAAGGTTCCCACCTTTAGTCGCGGCTGGTCTCGGGCGACCCGCGACTAAAGGCCTTGTGCTGCCTCACGCCCAAAAGTTTAGTCCCACCTCGCTAGTTGAGAGAGCTCGAGAGTGGTTTATAAGCGCTGCGCCCACCCTCTCGAGCTCCTCTCAACTGAACTTCGGCCTAATCTGTCACTAGCTATGTGCCTGTGGGCCTACTTGGCCTCCTGCGGGCCTGAATCCTGGCCCATGTAGGGTTTCTAGTCGTATTCAGGCCGTGGGGGTCCGATGGCGGCACTATTTTTTCCAGTTTTTTGTTTTGTTTTCTGCATTATTATTTATTTTTTGTTGTTTTTTGCTTTATTTTTAATTCTTTTTGCTTTTAGTTTTAGAAAAATTATAAACTTTTACATTAGTGCCATTAGTTTTCAAATTTGAAAACACTTTTTTGTTTTCTTTGTTGCTTTATTTATTTTATTTTGTTTCTACTTACAACAAAATACTTATTGTTGCTATTTTAGTCATGGTCGCCTTTGCCCTTAACGCGACTAAAGGCCGCCATGAGTTTAGGGTTTTCCGCCATTTCTTCCCTGTCTTCCCGCCTCTTTCTTCCCGCCACTTTCTTCCCGCCTCCTGTCTTCCCGCTCCCATTTTTCCCGCCATTTCTCACTACATATATGTAGCCCGGCTTGGCCAGCATTATCACATCTCTACAATCTCTCATCACTCTCTCATGGCTTCCACCGCACCCACTCTAACCTACCAGCAGGTGGAGGAGCTTTGCGCCTCGAACTACCCTTGTCCACCGGGCTACCGCGTCCCCACCGGCTGGAGCCTAAGCGCCGGCGGCGTGCCGGTCCCTCCCGTCCCTTAGGGTACTGCGCGCCGGGCGGCCATCACGAACCACTACTACCTCGACCTCACGCCGAGCAGCGGATGAATCCCACCGGCATCCCGATAACCAGCATACTTGGGACGCCTTCTTCATCAATCGGCGTGAGAGGGCGCTCGCCAGGTATGAGGAGGACGGTCTGCCTCCTGGGAACTTCCACGAGGCCGGCCGTCGGCTATGGTGGTATGGCCGGACTCTGCAGAGCGTCATGGACTACATCACAGCAGCGACGACGACGGCGGCAACTTAGAAGGCGACGACTACCAGTACAATGACGACGGCGGCTATGAAGACTACGAGTATGCATATTATACGCCTAGGCAGGAGTATGACTAAATCACTCCAAATTTCATGTATCATCAGTGGTATCTCGAATCATTCGAAAATGGACACCAAACACATCACGGGTAATATAATTCACATGATCCATTCAACAAAGTTTGGTACAATAAATTATTACACATCATTTCTTCCCTTGTGTCCCTGCTTGCTTACGATTGTGCCGTATCCATGGAGCATCCTCATCATTTAACTTAATGCTTGGGTCGGTGTTCACTTTGAAGGGCGGAATTTCAGCAAACATATTGTAATCTTCGACATGTCATCTTGTCCTCCACTCCCACGATGTTTCTTTTCCTGAAAGAACAATGTGGCGCTTTGGATCATCGCATGATGTCTTGATCGTTTTCTTATCTTTCCGTTTCCTCGGTTTGCTACTCATGTCCTTCACATAGAAAACCTGGCGACATCTTTCGCTAGGACGAATGGTTCGTCAAGGTAACCAAGATTGTTGAAATCCACCATTGTCATTCCGTATTGCTGGTCCACCTTTACCCCACCTCCTGTTAGCTTGAACCATTTGCACCGAACAAAGGGACCTTAAAGGAGGGTCCATAGTCAAGTTCCCATATCTCCTCTATGTAACCATAATATGTGACCTCTTGCCCATTCTCGGTTGCTGCATCAAAGCGGACACCACTGTTTTGGTTGGTGCTCTTTTATCTTGGGCGATCGTGTAAAATGTATTCCCATTTATCTCGTACCCTTGGAAAGTCGTTATAGTCGAAGATGGTGTCTTGGCCAACATGTACGGCTGATCTACAACATCATTGTCATTCATTAAATGTTTTCTCAACCAACTGCCGAAAGTCTCCATGTGGGCCTTCCTAATCCAGGATTCGGGCTTCCCGGGTTGTCGAGCGTAAAATATTCTTGTGTTTCTCAAAGTACGGAGCCACCAAGCTGGAATTGGTCGAAGCGAGGTGGTGTGCTTGATCGGAAGAATGGCCGTCCATACATATCGTTGATTTCATTCGATCGTGCCTTTTCCACTTAGTCTCCCCTCGTCTGCGATCGAGGAAGACCAATCGGCTTAAGGTCAGGAACAAAGTCAACACAAAACTCAATTACCTCCTCATTTCCATAGCCCTTGGCGATGCTTCCTTCGCCTAGCACGATTCTGAACATATTTCTTTAATACTCCCATGAACCTCTCGAAGGGGAACATATTGTGTAGAAATACAGGACCGAGAACGAAAATCTCTTCGACTAGGTGAACCAGGAGGTGCGTCATAATATTGAAGAAGGATGGCGGGAACACCAACTCGGCCCGACAAGACATTGGATCACATCGTTACAGAACCGTGGTAGAACTTGGATTGATTACCTTCCGAGAGATTGCATTGAGGAATGCACATAGCTTCACAATGGCTACTCGAACATTTTCCGGCAGGAGCCCCTCAAAGCAATCGGAAGCAATTGCGTCATAATCACGTGGCGGTCGTGAGACTTCAGGTTTTGGAACTTTTTCTCCGCCATGTTTATTATTCCCTTTATATTGGACGAGAATCCAGACGGAACCTTCATACTGCTCGGGCATTCAAAAAGATGACCTTCTCTTCTTTGGTCGAGGCGTAGCTGGCACGACCTTGAAACCATTCCGGATGCGGTCATCGTGGTCTTTCAAACGTTGCTGGTCCTGCCGTGCTTCCTTTGTATCATTTGTCTTCCCATACACGCCCAAGAAGCTTAGGAGGTTCACGCAAATATTCTTCGTAACGTGCATCACGTCGATTGCAGAGCGGACATCTAGGACTTTCCAATATTCTAGCTCCCGAATATAGATTTCTTCTTCCACATGGCTGCGTGCCCGTCGGCTCCCTTCGAACTGATTGTCCGCCAGACCCTTTCCAAAGATGACTTTCAAATCCTTGACCATATCAAATACCTCGGCACCGGTCGTTCGCGAGCTTCGCCGGTGATCTGCCTTGCCGTTGTAATGCTTGCCTTTCTTTCTTCTGGATGAATTTTCGGAAGAAATCGACGATGCCCAAGGTACACGTTCTTCTTATAATTTGGCAAATGTACACTTTCAGTCTCATGTAAGCGGTGCGTGCATGCATTGTATCCCTTATTTGACAGTCCGAAAGGTTACTAAGAGCAGGCCAATCGTTGATGGTTACGAAAAGCAACGCTCAGAGGTCAAATTCCTCTTGTTTGTGCTCATCCCACACGGACACCACCCCACAGCTGTAAAAGTTCATCAACTAATGGCCTTAGGTACACATCGATGTCGTTGCGGGTTGCTTGGACCTTGGATGAGCACGGCATCATAATGAACTTCCGCTTCATGCACAACCAAGGAGGAAGGTTGTAGATGCATAGAGTCACGGGCAGGTGCTATGGTGGAGCTCTGCTGCCAAAAGGATTCATGCCATCCGTGCTTAGAGCAAATCTTATGTTCCTTGCGTCATTTGCAAAATCTTTGAACCATCCGTCGATCTTTCTCCATTGCATTCCATCTGCGGTGTGTCTCAACTCCCGTCCGACTTACGGTCCTCTTTGTGCCATCGCAACAACTTGGCATGCTCTTTGTTCCTGAGCAGACGTTTCAACCGTGGTATTATAGGAGCATACCACATCACCTTGGCGGGAACCCTCTTCACAGGTTTACGGCCCTCAACATCGTCACCGGGGTCATCGCCTCGATCTTATAACGCAATGCGGTGCATACCGGGCATTCATTCAAATTCTCGTATTCACCGCGGTAGAGGATGCGATCGTTGATGCATGCATGTATCTTGGAACCTCTAAACCTAGAGGGCGAGACAACCTTCTTTGCTTAAATGCGTCTTTGGCGGGCAACTCGTTATCCTTTGGAAACATATTCTTCAACATTTTCAGCAAGTTTTCAAATGCGAGTCAGCTACACCTGCCTCTGCCTTCCATTTCAGCAAATCCAGCAGTGCAGCCCAGCTTTTGAGACCATCATCGCATCCGGGTACAGCGCCTTTCTGTGATCCTCTAACATGCGATCCAAATTCTCCCTCTCCTTTTCAGTTTACGGCGTCTCCGTGCATCAGCAATGGTCCGACCAAGATCATCAACAGGATCATCACGTGCCTCTTCTTCACCTTCCCTTCACCTTCAAAGCATCCTCCATGAAAGTATCACCGAAATGAGCAAGATAGCTTTCATCGATGAAATCATCCCCTTCTTCATCTTCTTCCATTATAACCCCTCTTTCTCCATGCTTGGTCCAACAATTATAGCTTGGCATGAAACCCTTCAAGCGGATGCATGTGAACAACTCTTGAGGAAGAGTAACCCTTCTCATTCTTACAGATAACACATGGACAGATAACAAAACCCCCGCTTGTTACGCATTAGCCACTACGAGGAAATCTTTCAAACCCGTAGTGAACTTCACGGAGAGTCGGTTACCGTACATCCATTGCCGATTCATCTGCATTATTATAATATAAAATATATAATTAACCATCATGCATTTGTTAAACTAACTAGCTACAAACAATATAAATTAAACAATGAACTACACACATGCATATTGACACATCAAAGGTTCATCAAGTTGCTAGCCGCGATCGAAGAGTGTGGCTCCAACACTTCATGTCATGTTTGTTTCATGCTCTTGGGGCATTTCATCAAACACCTTATGTGCATAAGAGGAACCAAAAGCAAACCTACACCCACTTGTGAAGAGAATGGCTCCAAATGGCTAAGTGTTGGCTGCTGGATGGGTATATATAGGGAGGGGCTTTAGTTGCGGTTGGCACAGCAAACCGTGACTAAAGAGTGCCGAAACCTTTAGTCGCGGTTGTCCTGGCCAACCGCGACTAAAAGCCCCTCACGTGCACCAGTGGCCACCGAGCGCCACAGGCCGAGCCTTTGGTCGCGGTTCACCTCGAATCATGACTAAAGGTCCCATTAGTCGCGGTTCCTACAGCTTCGCGACTTATGGGGCTGGACGGAAGCCTGTTTTTCCACTAGTGTTCACACTCTAGAAGACCCCCGATGACCTACATGATGCGTCAGCCGAGGTGCACCGGGCAGGCCGGCCAAGGAGTAGGACGACGTGTGGCCGAGAAAGATGCTGATGTTAATCTAATCCACAAGTAAACACTAAACATAGCATTCGCAATATGTAACTCATACCGATACCTAAACATTTGAGCATGTATATAACATAGAACCGAAACATCTATTTACAGTGTATTTACGGCTAGCACATGAATGAGCAAGTAGGGGATGAACAAATCATACCCTCCAATAGGCCGTGCTAAGGCCGCGTGACATAGCAGCTTGACGGCCTCTTCCGCAGCCTTCTTCTTGGAAGCGTTGTCTTCAGCCATGGGTCGTAGTCGGGGAAGTAGTCGAAGCATAGGACAGAGATGGGGACGGATTGGGAGCAGTCGCGCCGAGATGCTCCCCAAAAACCTTATCGTCTTTCTCCCAGTATAGGATCTCGAAGGACGGGGTTCCGGAGGCCTGCTCTCTGTCCGGCCGTGCACTCGGCCGACATGATGGGATCATCAGGGGTAGCACAGTAAAAGGAACAGTAGATGAAGGCTAGGGTTGTGCGAGGAGGGAGTCAGTGTGTTAGCTGCACTGGCCAACGCCTCCAATATATAGGCCACTAGGCAAGGAGTCATGAGTCGATACACCCCGGGAAGGGAGTCGTCACACCCCGGGAAGGGAGTCGTCACACCCCGGGAAGGGAGTCGATGTATCCCGGGAAGACCATGGTCCAACGTCTCGGACACTGACACATATGTTAGCGACTCAATTAATTAACCATTCCTGAACGACAAAAATTAGCGCAAGCATATGTCTAAGCTCGGCTCGACTCATTCACAAAACACGGCCGCGTGTGCAGTCAAGGCGGGCGGCGGAGAAGGAGGAGCGCGCGTGTACCACTCCTCTTCTCAAGCTCTCAATGGCATCTGATAGAGCAGCCCTTATAAAGGGTCTCAACTCTCCTCAACTTGTAAGGTGGTACTAAACTTCATCACTTGCCATACATCTACATTGGGCCTTAGAGATTAACATGCACCATTGGTCATATGGGCCCAAAGTCCATCTATGATTCAATAAATAGTAGTTTACTCCGTAGCGATAGAGTTATAGTCTAGAGGCAAGAGATTCTCAATACATAGGGGCCCTCTTTCAAGCCACACAGTCGTGACTCTTTCGGAGTGACTAGAGGCAAGAGATTCTTAATACATAGGGGCCCTCTATCAAGCCACCACAGTCGTGACTCTTTCGGAGTGACTATACCTTGTCGAGACAATCCGCACCTATTACGAGGCTGAAGCTAACATATATGTGCAAGAGAATAGAGCCACATGCATAGCGTACACGAGAAAGATCTTAGCCCATACGATGATGGGATGGTCCACACGGACACCGGAGACAATGCATTAGTTATGAAGGCGAAGATGTTGAGAACGGTCCAACAAGTGATGCTTGAGAGATAATTTCATGGTCCGCGCTTAAGCTCATGTTTTCATGGGGTTTATCCATTTTTGGACCGTGATGATCATTGGTCCCTTAAGCGGGAAGTTTGGTTGTACATGTCTTTGGAGTATAATTGTTCAAAAATGTACTCGCTTATGGTTGTTCGTTGTTGCTACTGTGTCCTAGGTGCTTAGGCTAGCTTTGTGCATCCTTAACTTCTAACTAGTTCTAGTCTTTTTCTTCTCACTTGAACCATGTTTTGCTCCTTTATCACCAATGAAAATGTAATTCGGACATGAGTCGTTTGGAAATAAAAGGACAAGGTCATGCAGTTTCAAATTCGTCCATTAGTCATCATCTGCACTATCATTATTTGTTTTCCACAAGCTGTATTGTATTTTTGACATGTTGTTAGGTTGGCGAGGCAATTGTGTATAGCACTATGCAACAGAATATCATCTCTTAGATGATAAATTGTCTACACTTCTAACTTTGGAGTTCAGAAGAAGAAAATTGTAGGTTTTTAGTAGCTATGCAAGCACATGAAAGACATCCATGGAAATTTGTGCAAGTTTTTACCAGTTGAGTGAGGATAATACTTGGTGTTTGTTGAGTAGTAGGAGGTAACGGGAAATTGGTGTTTGTTGCCTATAAAAAATTGGCAGGTATCATCAATTCATCAGTGTGAAATGTAGCTAGACCACAATGGTGATATAATTGTAAAGGCGAATAGCATAAGTGGGTGAACGGCAACCTGCCGCCTTTATCTCTCTCACTGGAGCGGCCAATTACCGCCATGTACGCGCGTACACCATTTGCGGGAAGGACATACACATTAGTGCATTGGAGATGATATGGTCTTATTTGATAGACTTTCCTTGTATGGATCACCCCCATCGTGGAGATTAGCCCATGTAATTGGCAATCACTAATTATGATACAATCACCTTTTTTGCGTATACCTACTCCGGATCCTGGAAAGAAAGTAAATTTTTTTGGAAAAGGTCTATATATGGGGATCCCTTTTCCTAATAGTAGTAGTGAGACTATTCCAACGAGTTCAAGTTAAAGTGGCAAAAATGTTTTGTCCAGATTGCGGCTCTAATTTACTCTTGGCGGCATTTTAGAAAAAAAAAGTTGAATCCTCTCCAAAAAATAATTTTTTTGTTCTACCTAATAACCTAGAGCCATTTTATTCGTTTTGCATTCATCGTGCCAAAGGAAATCATCATTCATCAAAGTTGTATAATGGTGATTCAGTTGCTATGTTTCACGTATGCTCGACGTCCTTGTCTTTGGGTTGATAAATATATGTTATGTACTTCCAACAATGCAAAGTTCAGAAAAAAAGGAAAAAGAAAGTCGTAAGGTAATAGATTACCACTTGTGTTGCTTAATTATACAAGCATTGATTAGCAATACAATTTTTTGACATGTTGGAATGACAAGAACACATAAGTATAGCAAAATTGTCTTAAGGTGACATACTGAGGTTTAAGTGTGGCTTAATCATAAGAGCGACTTGTTCCCTTTGTTTCATGTACATGTATTTCATTTATAAATAGTTTGATGCACAAATGCCAAACCTTTAAACTTAAATTCATTGTATGTTAAGAGAATCTAAGCAGGAACAACTGTAATGATTTGTGTAGCTTGAAATTGTGAATTTTTTCAGGGGGGGCATCTTTAACAAAGTATCACTGGTATGCCCCATCATTTAAAGTGCAGTTTCATGAAGAAGAAAAATGGAATTGCATCTACTAAAATTTCAACTGCACACAATAATTATGGTGCAATTGCAATAAAAATAAAACAAAAACAAATGCAAAAAAGAGTGCAAGTGCAATTACAGCAAGGACAAGGTGCAATTGCACAAAAAGAGAAAGGTAATTGGAGCAAATACAGAACCAGCAAAGTAACAAGGAAATGGTGGCTGGATATTTTGGAAAGGGACTGCAACTTACAAAAGTAATTGAAATCACCGAAGGTGACTAAAACCCAATTGCAGACACAAAAAATATTTAAAAAATAAAATGGTGCCTACGTTTTAGTACTACTTTTAAATTAATGAGAACCTAGTTAATACAAGCCCGTGTTGCTTTAAATTCATCAATGAACCATCATCTACAATATATCAAATAAGTGTTAATTTTTTGTACTCCATCATTGCATTTGTACGATTGTTATTCAGTTGGGTGAAGGCACTAATGTTGCATTTATGCAAACTGTCCCTCATGCACCGACTTATAAATAATCGGCACTTCGAGTGCTATAGAGACCATAAGAAGAAGAAGGTATTCTATGTTGCCAGCTATGCTAGTGCAAGCATGGGGAAGATACCGATGGAAATTAATGCAAGGTTTGACATGTTGACACACAAGAATGCATAGGAGTAGGAGGTAGCAAGAAACTTAATTTGTGCACAACATGAAAGAAGTGTCTCAACAATGATAGGCTTTGGGCTGTAATTAATGCAGGAGTCGCTGGATGATGAACTGTGAACTGCACATGTACAGTTATTTGATCGCTAATTTGATTATGTTTGAGTATGCCCTAGGATCTCATCTGGTATTGTTATTAAGCTTGAGGTTTGAGGACATTTTGATGATGAGCTTTAGAAGTGGGTTTCCTGGTAGCGCTTGAACTTGCTTTCCCTTCATACTTGTCTCCTGTAATCTCAATACTATGTTTCTTTGTTGTGCTTTTATTGGAGAAGTGGTTAGCCTAGTTAAAAAGAAAATTGTTATTAAGCTGGAGGTGCGACCCCGAAGGGCGTCCTCTGGTGAGTCACCTATTTTGATTAGTACTATGAGGCCGTTTGACCACATCCCAAACTTAGCTGCAACTGCAGCAAATAGTAGACAAAAACAAATCTTGAAAAAAGGTGAAGTGTAATTACGACGAGGACAAGTTTCAATTCCTCAAAAAGAAAAATGTATTAGCAACAAATGCAAGACTAGTGACTCGAAGTTCAGAAAAGTTAATGAAACTTAAGAAAAGTAACTCAAATCAGAAAGTCGCAAAAACGTGAAAAAAAGACAATTGGACAAGTAAAAAAGACTGAAACTTCAAATGTTAAAAATATGGAGAGTCTAGTTAATACAACTCTTACGCTTTCATCGTAATAAAAGAAGAAGAGACTATGTTGCTTTAAATTCATCCATAGGCCATCATCTAGCGAAACGTTGATTTGTACACACTAGTAGAAAAGCAGGGCTTTCGTCCGGCCAGTTTAGCCCATTAGTCCGGTTCAATCCGAACCGGGACTAATGTGAGCATTATCGGTTCGTGCGGCTAAGACATTAGTCCCGGTTCACTGTGCCCTTTAGTCGGTTCGTGCCTCAAACCGGGACTAAAGATCGCGATACCCATTAGTCCGGTTCATGCCTCAAACCGGGACTAAAGAAATGAACCTTTAGTCCCGGTTTGAGGCACGAACCGGGACTAAAGAAATGAACCTTTAGTCGGTTTGAGGCACGAACCGAGACTAATGAAGATTGAGACTTTAGTCGGTTCGTGCCACGAACCGGTACTAAAGGTCCCATTTTCAAACTCTACCCCCGTGGATCGCCTTTTCAATTTTAAAAAAAATAAAAGGAAATGATGGAAATGTCAAAAAAATAAAAGAAAATAAGTTTCCCATTGGATATGTGGTCTAGTTGTTGGGAAAATTTGCAAATGTGAATTTCGACTTTATTTGCAAAATCTCTGTGGAATTTGCAAATATGGGCATAACTTTTGCATACTAACTCGGATGAAAAAGTTTTTTTATATGAAAAATCATCTACTCGAAAAGTTACATCCAAATTTAACCGGGGGAACCCCGTTAAACATTTTCAAAATCCTCAAAAACCTAACAGAAAAAAGTTACGGGGCTTTTAATATCTAGAGTGGAAAAAATCGAAAAAAATTTCAAACTATGGTCAAAACATGGTCAAACCATGGTCAAACTAATTATTCTAGAATATTAGTGTTACTAAATAATTTGTTCAGTTATTTTGAATTTTGGTCAAATCTGGTCAAACTGTGGTCAAACTGTGGTCAAATTATGGTCAAACCATGGTCAAACTAATTATTCAAAACAACTATTGTTTTCTAAATAATTATTGTTTTTGAAAACAATAGTTTGAAACTCAAACAGTGAAATGTGTCAATTCATGCTCAAGCAAAATTCACGAGGTTAATAGGATTGACATCTTACTATTGTTAGGAAAACAACAAGTGCAGACTTGGAAACGAGGGAGAATAGAACCCGAAAGTTAAGCGTGCTCATGCTGGGGGAGTGGGAGGATGGGTGACCGTTCGGGAAGTTAGGTGATTTGGAATGATGAGGGTGATTAGAGAAGAGGATAAATTGAGCAGTGATGAGGGGTGCTGATTAGAGAATAGGGGTTAAAAAAATTCAGAAATTTGAAAATAAAAAATTATTGAAAAAAAATTTCAAAAAAAATTCAAAAAAAAATTTCAAAACAAATTTCATAAAATTTCCATTAGTCCCGGTTGGTGTTACCAACCGGGACTAAAGGTGGAGCCCCGTGGCGCGGCCTTTAGTCCGATTCGATTGAACCAGGACTAAAGGGGGGAGGCATTAGTACCGACCCTTTAGTCCCGGTTCACCAACCGGGACTAAAGGCCCTTACCAACCGGGACAATAGGCCCTTTTTCTACTAGTGACAACAATTATTCAGTTCGTGAAGGCACTTGTGTTGCACTTATGCACCCTCTCCCTCACTCCTTGATACGTCTCCAACGTATCTATAATTTTTGATTGTTCCATGCTATTATATTATCTGTTTTGGATGTTTAATGGGCTTTAATATACTCTTTTATATTATTTTTGGGACTAACCTATTAACTGAAGGCCCAGTGCAAATTGTTGTTTTTTTGCCTATTTCAGTGTTTCACAGAAAAGGAATATCAAACGAAATCCAAAGGGAACGAAACCTTCATGAGAACTTTCTTGGAACAAACGCATAATCCAGGAGACTTGGAGTGGAAGTCGAGAGGCATAGCAGGCGTCCACGAGGTAGGAGGGCGCGCCCAGGGGGGTAGGCGTGCCCCCACCCTCGTGGGCCCCTCGTAGCTCCACCGACGAATTTCTTTCGCCTATATATACTCTTATACCCTCAAAACATCCAGGAGAGCCACGAAACCACTTTTCCACCGCCACAACCTTACATGCAGTGAGATCCCATCTTGGGGCCTTTTCCGCGATCTGCGAAGAGGATTCGATCACGGAGGGCTTCTACATCAACACCATTGCCTCTCCGATGATGTGTGAGTAGTTTACTGATACGTCTCCGTCGTATCTATAATTTTTGATTGTTCCATGCCAATATTATTCAACTTTCATATACTTTGGCAACTTTTTATATTATTTTTGGGACTAACATATTGATCCGATTGCCTTTGCCGGTTCTGTTTGTTGCATGTTTTATGTTTCGCAGAAACCCCATATCAAACGGAATCCAAACGGGACAAAAATGGATGGAGAATATTTCTGGAATATTTGGAGAATATGGGAAGAAGAATCAATGCGAGACGGTGCCCGAGGTGGCCACGAGGCAGGGGGGCGCGCCCCTGACCCTCGTGGGCCACCCGTAAGCGGTTCTTGCTCTTCTTCGCCGCAAGAAAGCTAATTTTCAGAAAAAAATCTCGTGAAGGTTTCAATCCAATCGAAGTTACGGATCTCCGTATATATACGAAATGGTGAAAGGGCAAAATACAAGAGTGCAGAAACAGAGAGAGAGAGACAGAGAGAAAGATCCAATCTCGGAGGGGCTCTCGCCCCTCCCATGCCATGGAGGCCAAGGACCATAGGGGAAATCCTTCTCCCATCTAGGGAGGAGGTCAAGGAAGAAGAAGAAGAAGGGGCCCCTCTGCCCCTCTCTTCCAGTGGCGCCGGAACGCTGCCGTGCTATCATCATCATCACCGCGATCTTCACCAACACCTCCGTCATCTTCACCAACATCTCCATAACCTTCCCCCCTCTATCTACAGCGGTCCACTCTCCCGCAACCCGCTATACCCTCTACTTGAACATGGTGCCTTATGCTTCATATTATTATCCAATGATGTGTTGCCATCCTATGATGTTTGAGTAGATTTTCGTTGTCCTATTGGCGGTTGATGAATTTCTATGATTGATTTAATTTGCTTGTGGTTATGTTGCTGTCCTTTGGTGCCCATCATAGGTATGCGCGCATGGATCACACCATAGGGCTAGTTGTATGTTGATAGGACTATGTATTGAAGGGCAAGAGTGACAGAAGCTTCAACCTAGCATAGAAATTGATGCATACGGGATTGAAAGGGGACCAATATATCTTAATGCTATGGTTGGGTTTTACCTTAATGAACGTTAGTAGTTGCGGATGCTTGATAATAGTTCCAATCATAAGTGCATAGAATTCCAAGTCAGGGATGACATGCTAGCAGTGGCCTCTCCCGCATAAAACTTGCTATTGGTCTAGTAACGTAGTCAATTGCTTAGGGACAATTTCGCAACTCCTACCACCACTTTTCCACACTCACTATACTAACTTTATTGTGTCTTTATCTATACAGCCCCTAGTTTTTATTCACGTGCTCTTTATATTCTTGCAAACCTATCCCACAACACCTACAAAGTACTTCTAGTTTCATATTTGTTCCAGGTAAAGCGAGCGTCAAGCATGCGTAGAGTTGTATCGGTGGTCGATAGAACTTGAGGGAATATTTGTTCTACCTTTTGCTCCTCGTTGGGTTCGACACTCTTACTTATCGAAAGAGGATACAATTGATCCCCTATACTTGTGGGTTATCAAGACCTTTTTCTGGAGCCGTTGCCGGGGAGTCATAGTGTGGGGTGAATATTCTCGTGTGTGCTTGTTTGTTTTATCACTAAGTAATTTTTATTTGATGTTCTTACTTGTTCTCTATCTTTAGTTATGGATATGGAACACGAAATACCAAAACAATTAGGTGTACTTGCTGCTCATGGAGATGGGGAACCTCCTAAAACCCTCAATGCTCATCATGTGACAAATACTATGTACTACTTTGATAATCATGAGAAAGCCACGTTCAACTTTGTAATGGGAGACACGTTGGGTCAACGTGCATACTTTAGGGATTATTGCTTGACTCAAAAAGGGGAACTATTATGGGATCAAATTTATATGTTGAAGTGGTATGCCAGGCAACTATGCTTGAGATATGATTATACTTGTTGCTCTAGGATGAAGGATCCACACCTTCCCTTTTCATGCAAATTTAATGATAATGAAACCTTGGCTTCTTATGCTACAGGTATATATGATTACTATGATGTGGAACAAATAGAACAATTTGTTGCTTTTAAGGGTGCATGTGAAATTGAATCTTTGTTTAAAGAATTTGAAGATATTGATGATTTAGTTTATAGACCTGAAAATATAGCTATCCTTAAATATTGCTATGAGAATTATAAATACAATGCCGATATTGATGCATTTATTGAGAAAGTCTCCGCTGTCCAAGAAGAGACTAATATTTTGCGGGAGTCTATGGAAGAAGAAATTGATGAAAGTGTGAGCTCATTGGATGAAAAAGATGAGGAGGAGAGCGAAGAACAAAAGGAGGAAGAGCGGATTAGCTACCCATGCCCACCTTCTAATGAGAGTAACTCTTCAACTCATTCATTATTTAATTTCCCTTCGTGCTTACCGAAGGATGATTGCTATGATGATTGTTATGATCCCGTTGATTCTCTTGAAATATCCCTTTTTGATGATGCTTGCTACGCTTGTGGCCAAGATGCCAATATGAATTATGCATATGGAGATGAACTTGCTATAGTTCCTTATGTTAAACATGAAATTGTTGCTATTGCACCCAGGCATGATAGTCCTATTATCTTTTTGAATTCTCCTGACTACACTATATCGGAGAAGTTTGCCTTTATTAAGGATTATATTGATGGGTTGCCTTTTACCATTACACATGATGATTTTGATAGATATAATATGCATGTGCTTGCTGCTCCTACTTGCAATTATTATGAGAGAGGAACTATATCTCCACCTCTCTATGTTTCCAACATGATAAAATTGCAAGAAACTGTTTATACTATGCATTGGCCTTTACTATCACTACAAAAAAAATACACTTCCGTGATGATACGTGTTTGTCACAGTAGGTCGCTTTTTTTTTCATGCATGTACATCCATGACAAATTTATGACAGAATCAAGATAGTCATACCTGTCTTTGTCGTAGAAGTGTTCCATGACATTACCAAAATTATCATCATGGAAGTGTCCACTTCCATGACGATAAATCATGGCGTCCGCGAAGTGCTTTTCGTCAAGGGTGACCGACACGTGGCATCCACCGTAGCAGACGGCGTTAAGCTATCGGGTCGGGTTTTGGATCCGATAACCCGTTAACAGCCCGACCAATGGGAAATTTCCACGTGTAAAATTCTTATTGGCGGACACACGTGTCGGCTAAATCCTTTGGGTCGAGATAGGCGCCTATGATACGTCGACCGTGTACGGTCCAGCAGATCCCATTCACGTAAAGGCGGCCCGTTTGACTTGGTCAAAAGTCAAGGGCCGGCCCATGGAAAGCTTGCTAACGGCTTTGTTGAATATAGCCCATTTACAGCCCGCTAACCCAAGGCCCGTTACGCCCTATCCGAATTAGGCCCAGTAGCGTCATTTGGGCCATCCAATATTATTCCAGCCCGTTTTCACTTCTGGCCCATGACGTCTTTCGGCCCATATGAGGCCCTATGTAACTCTCGGCCTATTAACGGCCCATGGTGAAACTGGCCCGTAATGAACAGTGTATTGCTTTACACCCATTAACAGCCCGTGGTGAAACTGGCCCGTGATGAACAGTGTATCACTTTATACCCATTAACGGCCCGTTATTCCGTAGTGCCGTTTCCAGCCCATGTTATCTTTCGGCCTTCTCAGAGCCCATTTATTCTTGGGCTCATTTCCAGCATTCGTTTACTTACGGCCCGTTACTGTCATTTTCGACTTGTGGGCCAAATTCGGCCCGTGGTTACGATCGGCCCGTTTGTGGTCCGTTAATGTCGTTGTGCCGTTTTCATAGCGTCATCAATACGGCCTATTAATGATGGCCCGTTATGGTCGGCCCATGAGCAGGCGATTCCAACTCTAAGCCGTTCTGACCGAATGCGGTCTGTTTGGCCCATGTTTGGCCAATCGATCATACGCCCGTATAAGGCCCATTGATGATGGCCCGTAGAAGGCCCATTGATGATACGACCCGTAGAAGGCCCATTGTTTCTACGGCCCGTAGAAGGCTCACTGCTTCTACGGTCCGTAGAAAACCCATCGTTTATCTGACCCGTAGAAGGCCCACAGTTTCTGACCCGTAGGAGGCCCGATGTCACTACAGTAAATATTAGCCCATGGTTATTGTGGCCTAGTTTTAAAAAATAGGTTATCGCAGCCACTAGCAAACCGCAGAAAAAGAACCGCACTGACTACAAGCAAACAAATAAACAAGACAACAAGGAAATAAATGAGCAAGCAACTTACACTAGGCTATCACGGCTATTACACATATTACATCCATTGGGCATCAAAGTTCGCCACCAGTGCAAATATAGGGAACATAGCAACATATAAACGCCGCAGCAAAACAAGTCCAGAATGGAAACCACTTCAGAAGAGCTCAAGAAACAATATCCTGGGTACCCATAATGCTGGCAAGATGCTTAGCAAGCTTATTAACTTTCTCTTGTTTGGCGCTTAAGTCCTCCAGTAACTTCTTTGTTGCACCAGTGTGCATCTGAATTCTGCAGGGACTTCCTCAGTCCTTCGGCTTCCTGTCGCATAACATCTGATCGATGTCTTTCAACTTGAAGTTGAGACTCAAGAAGCCGAACTGATTCAGGCAATGAGTTCGAAGAGCTGGTGCCAGCAGTGGTAGCCAGTAACTCGAACACTACATCAAGACAGGACTTTGGGGTTGTCTCAGTGTCTTCAATATAGTTTTTATCAGCTTTCTTGGAGACCAACAGGGATGTCTCACTATCTTGAACCTTATCTGCATTACTTCCTTTACCATTGCATAACAAGTACTCTTCTCCAATATTTTATCCGCGTTCTAAAAGAGAAACAAACAAACACATCTCAGATTTACAATGTAGTATATGAAACTCATTTTGGTAAACCAGTTCAGTAGTAAGGTGGATAGGATAACATCATGAAACAAACATATATCTATGTAGTATGGTCACTGTATGGTCTATATCATTCCAGTTTATGTTGCCAAATCAAGATAGATACAGTTCGAATCATATCTATTTAAGACAAAGCAGCATAGGCGAGAATATAAGTGTGGGAAACTACACAGCAATAACAACACTTGTAATGTGCATGGCATGAGAACATAACTGTTTATTCAATTGAAACTGAAATCAACATAGAGCAAGTTACAATAGCAAACAGCCAAACACGTTGAAGAAACAGGTTTAAAACATACCTGTTGTGCCATTGGAGTTTCAATTGCATCCTTCAAATTTGAAATTAGTTGGTATCAGTAAATACAGTGATGCAAGAGCAAAGTAGTATGAACCATAGCTACGGAACCTGGCCTGAGAACAATTCTTCTTCTTCTTTAAGCATTGACTTGGGTTGAGTGGTGGTCCTCGTGATTTGGGCACTGCAGTTGCCTTACTAACTGCTCGTGTTTGGGTGCTTTACTGTGGTGGAGGCGGAGCTGTGTCAATGAGGAACCAGGTGTCTATCTGCTGGGGTTGGGGTTAGAAGGGGTGTAGCTGGTTCTCTGTCCAACTGGGTAGGGTTACAATCTGCATGAGTGTGGGTTATATGTGGTGGGGCTGGTTCTTGGGCAAGTACAACCATGGTTCTATCTGCATTGACAGGTAGCACGATCTTTTCTGAAGACCATGTTTTTACTCCCACAGATACTGCCATCACTCCCTCCAATTGAAATGGCTGATAAACAAGAAAAGTAATTGAATGTCTGAGAGATTGTAAGATAGACAGTGCAATGGATAGTAGGGAAGAAAACAGGGCATGGAATAATTCACATTTATGTTGTCTAAGCAAAGCAGAATAGCGAGGACATAATTTCACATATATGATGGCTAATTAAACAGGATAGCATGACACAATTTCACATGTATGATGGCTAACTAAACAGGATAGAATGACATACTTCAAAATATGATGACTATGTAAAGCAGGATGACATGATATAACTATATGATGTGTCTATTAAAGTGGTTGGCATGCCATAAATCACAAACATGCCGTCGATGGAAACATGATGGCATGATATAATTCACGGATAGAATGACATAATATAGATGATATAACTATATTATGTCTTTAGAAAATGGGTTGGCATGCCATAATTCAGATACATGCTGTCTATGTAAACATCATAGCATGACATAATTCAAATATATGATTTATATACTAAGGAAGTGAGCAGAGGGCAATCGCATATATGATGTGTCAACTAAGAAAATGGCATTCAATATTGTGTATATGATGTAAAAACTAAGCATTCCAATACAACATATGCATTATATGAGTAATATAACCCTGCCAAGTTTGAGCATACACCTCAGGGGGATAATAGGACTGGTCATACGCCTCTGAATCCTCCTCTGAAGAGCTATCTGTAACCAGCAAGATATCTGCTTGACAGGTAGCATTGTCTGCTCTGAAGACCTTGTTTTCACTCCAGTTCTCCATCACCAATTCAAATGGCTGATGCCTTTGGAAGAAGCGATTGAATATACAAACATTGTCGACAAAAGCAATGAGAAATACAAAAAAAGGACTGCATGATATAATTCACATATATGACGCTTGCCTAAACAGCATGGCATTGCATGATTCACATACATAATGCCTTGCAACAAGATAACATTGCATAATTCACATATATAATTTCTTGCAATAAGATGGCATTGCATAATTCACATATATGGTAATTAGACACTAAACAGGTGGCATTCACACAAAGCATGTCTAAACTAAGCAAATGACATAGCAATGCAAGATACCATACATACGATATGAGCAACATAACCTCTGCCAAGTTAGGGCATGCACCTCGGGGAATATGACTGGTCATCATCTACGAATCCTCCTGCGAGGAGCTATCGGTAACCAACAAGACATGCGCTTTGTCAGATAGCATTGTCTGCTCTGAAGACCTTGTTTCCACTCCAGATTTTTCCATGACCATGCCAAATGGCTGATGCACAGGAAGAGTAATTGAATGTACTAAAATTGTTGACAAATTTAACACGTAATAAAAAATGATGGCATGATATAATTCACATATAAGATGACTGGCTAACCAGGGTGGCATTGCAAAATTCACATATATGATGCCTAGCTAGACAAGATGGCATTGCATGATTCACATATACGATAAAGAAACTAAATAGATGGCATTGACACAAAGCATGTCTAAACTAAGCGAGATGACATCTTTAATGTATCACGATATGCAATGCAAGGCACCATATGCATGATATTACCAACATCAGCATGCCAAGTTAGAGCGAAGACCTCATGGGGTAAATAGGAGTGGTCTTCTCCTTCTGAATCCCCCTCATAACAGTTATCTTCCTCTTGATTACGATCTGAAATGGGTGGAGGGTGGGCTGCCTTTGCGCCCACCATGGAACGACGTCTGGATGAAATTTTATTGCCACGCAAGGCTCGTCTCTTTTGCTCTACATGATTAGTTCCATTGTGTACAATAACTGGCATGCATAGGAATAAAACATAGTGAGATTATGTAAGGAGTGCATGCACAAATCCAGAGTGATGGTAGCAATCTGTGGATAGACCCAAAACCAATGATAGCAGGCAGATAATAGCTTTAGTTAAAAAATACAGATAATGGCTCCTTTAATGTTTGTTTGCACCCAACATGAAACTCATAGTAGACACCGGAGATTAACCAGATAGTAGACATATAGTACTGATTGCTGCCCCAATATGTACCCCACAACCATTTAAAAACTCAAGTTTCAGCATTAGTTTGGACCTAACTCGGAGTCTAATAGGTGTACACTATGATAATGTAGCATGTCATCATATTAAGCGACGCATAACGTAAGGAGACACGGAAGAGTGCGACCTCTCTTGCGGACCCGTGTAGTCCTCAAGGTCATCTGCTCAGTTGATGATGGTAATGCGATTCTTGTGGCTGCTTTGGCGGGGAAGAAGATCCGAGGCGGCGAAAGACAGGTCTCGAGGCGGATCCTGCTGTGGTGAACCCTTCCATCGTTGGAGCAGGTGAGCTGGGGTGGAACACGATTGCAGGAGGCAGGACAAACCACACAAGGTTTTCTTTGACACATATCTATGTGAAGTAATTGAGTAAGGGCTTGTTTGAATTTGAGGTTTCTTACAATGCAGGGATAGGAAATAGACAGGAATAGGATAGGAATGCATGTGCAAAACAGAGAATTTAAAAACACAGGATTTCTGCCAATCTGGGTGTTTGATCACAACAATTGGAGGATCACAGGATGCAAAAAAAGCATGGTGAGATTAAGTCAAACCACAAGAAAATGTACGGTTATAATGCTATTATGCTACTATCTCTTAGTCTTGTGCTTGATGAATAGGAATATGAAAAGGAGGAGAAGTGGAAATTAGAATTCCTACGGTTTTTCTTTCAAGTAGACACTAAAGGAACAAATCATACAGTTTTCCTTTTCTCCATTTCCTTTGCACCAAATTCAGAAAAGTAGTACCATAGGAAACTTTCCAATTCCGATGTTTTTCATTCACTTTTCCGTTCAAGCACTGGCGATTCTAGTAGGCAGGCTTGAGCAAGGAAAATCCTACACTAAAAAAATGTTTTTGTGCTACTTCTATTATTTTGGACCCAAGCAACTGCCATACTAGCTCAACTCCCAGGCCCATCGACAAATGCACAACTGAAATGCGCAGAGATAAATAATGATGGCGTTCAAGAGAGTCCATCACGGATAGCTCAGTTGCCTGGTACCTCACTACTTGTCATATAGTAGGATAAAATAATCGTATTTCCCGTTACTACGAGTGCTCAGTGGACAATATATATAACATGTAGAGTAAAAAGAGATGCAGCAAGTGTACAACCTCTTTGGCGAAGCCATGTCGATCTCGGCGTGATTGGGTTGGCCAGTGAGGATGCTCCGGCTGACTTGTCTGTCGGAGGAGGGGAAGAAGATCTTAGGCGTCTGGAGATGGAGCCCGGTACTGCTACGTTGTGATGGAGGGTTTCGTCGTTGGAGCAGCTCCGGTGAGTTGTCTGACGCCTTGAGGTGAAGGACAAGAGAGACAACGAACAACATTAACCTGAGTGGAATTCTAATAGCATATCCAATACATGACATAAAATACATAACCACAAAGTGCTAGATGTAAAATACACCAGCTGCTCATCTCTGAACTTAACTGTCGAAACTGAATTTAACTGTCGAAACTGAACTTAACTGTCGAAACTGAACTTAATTGTCGAAACTGAATTTTGTTGTCGAAACTGAACGCACTAGCAAGGTGAGGCTACACGTCGGTCGACTGACTTTTTCATCTCTGGTCAGTCGATTTTGCAGCCGTTGGATACGAAATCAAGGGCCTGCGGTTCATCTTCAACCTCCACCCCCCTGAGCCGGCCAAACAGCAGCCCCCGCCGCCCGCGGTCGGCAATGCGCCGCCCCGCCCGCCCCGAAAACACTCCCCCACCGCCGGTCCGCGCCGCCCCGACCATCCCTCTATGCCCCCCCCGTGCCGAGCTTTTTCTCCGGCGATCCCCACGCCACCGTCCCGCCAACGCCCTGCCACCGCCGGCAACCACCGCCCCCATCCTGAACCCTAATCTAGATAGTCGGGTACCTCTCCGGCGAGCCCCTCTCCCCGCTGCGGCTGGTTCTTCCATCACCCCGAGCCCCCCCACCCGAAATCGGTGACCCAAAAGTCGATTCGATCGGCGAAGTGTAGCTAAATCGGAGCTGCATCGCAAGGAAGAGCAAGAGCGAGAGCAGCAGCGTGAGCAAGAGCAGACCAGGCAGGGGACCGAGTGCAAGAGCAGAGCAGCAGCGCGAGCGAGAGCTAAAGCAGCAGCAGGTTCTACTGATGTGGACGTCGCCGCCGAGGGAGCGACGCCGTGGAGGAAGTGGCGGCGGCAGCCATTGTGGATGTAACCGCGCCGTGTCGGCTCGGGACGGCGCCCGGTAGCACCGTGAGATCAAATCAAGAAGAAAATCGCGATTAGTGTACAACCTCTTTGGTGGCGCCCGATTAGGCGCAGCTTCATCCGAGGAAGCGGTGATGATGATGCTCTTCCGGTGGTGCGGTGAAAGCGGTGGTGTGGGAATGGTGGTGGCGCGAAAAGGCGAGAACGTCGAGGAAGCTCCTTGGAGGTGGAGGACGGGGTGGCTGAACCAGCGGGACGATGAGATCGACGACGGATCCTCATCCGGTACGGTGGATGAGCAACGTCGAGGTGTTGCTGTGGACGACGTCGTCGGGGAAGAGGCTCTGGCTGGGTGGCGGACGAAGCAGGGTGTGGGGTTTCATCGCGGGTTTTCACGGCCTCGGTGTACGAATGGGTGGGCGGATGGGAGGCAGTGGGGAACCATGGCTTAGAGACGCGCTTGTCCGAAATGTGGGGTAAGTTATGAAAGTACCCCCACCGATTTGAGGCGGTTCTTTCGGTTCGAGGTACCACGGGCATTTCGCGTGTCGGGATTTCTCGGAGGTGGGAGTTTTCGCGTTGTAATTTCGGAATAGCGGTAGCGGGTTGATATGGAGGGAGTTGTCGAACTGTGAGACAAAGATATATCTTAAATATTTCGGGCTAACAAGGCGCGGGTTGAAGAGGCGGGAGTTTCGCAGCACGATAGACAGAGACGCTAGCTTGAAATTTCGGAAGAACAAGCTTAACGTGTACAAAAAAAAGACAATTTGCACCTCAACACGCACAACACACACACAAACACCATTTAGACTAGAGTAAGGTACACGTGCATTGCACACATGAGATTTGGCAGCAAATTATGAATAAATACCACATTATAGCATGCATGCTTTGAGTCATATATGCATGATGTAGATGTTCGTTTAATTCTTATAGTTCATTTCATTCAAAATCATCTAGTTTTTATAAGAAAGCTAACCTATTGTAAGATTCATGGAATTGTGCGTCGTAAGACATAAAGTAAAAACAAATAATGGCAAATCATGTAGTAAAACATTTGGGAAATTCTGATACGGAAGATTCTAGAACAAATAAGAAGTTCTTGTGTTTTGATGTTTGTGCATTATGCTTAAGTTCAACCATGGAGTCTTCTAGATTATACATGTGGCGAAATCTGGTGGAATCTAGATGATATCCAACGGCCAGTAGTGCTAAAATTTGCCATCTTTGGACCTTCGGATTCGCCTCATCCAACGACCATCTTAGAAAGTTAAAGTTACCCGCACACAATATAAAAAAATATAAAATATAAAAAAAAAATATATATATATAGGGGTATAGATATAGATATGTGATGCAAAAGCCGCCCATCATCTCCAATTAGAATAGTGTGTCCATGCACGGATGCGACGTGGCCAAATGATGTCTGCCATCGGTATCTCAAATTCAAATCAGTCTGACCTTGTTCAATGTGTATATATTATAACATGCTCGTTTCCAAACCACATCGCGCAGATCTACGTTATATTCATGTATGCATGGGTTTCAAATATTCAGCTATTCTTTTACACCCACACCTATTCAGCTATCTCTTATTCAAATATTTGAATTCAACTTTACATTGATTGTGACCTCACCTACTCAGCTATTCTTTTACACCCACACAATAGTCTTCTCTTTATAATTGTACCACTAACTTTCTCTCGTGCATGCATGCACACTCACTACCAGTCGGCATTATCCATCGCACGCCTGCAATCTTTTTCTTCAGGTCGGTCTCCCATGAAGGCACACATCAACACACATCCCCCTCTCCATCATATCGGGCATTCTTTATCTCTCACGCGTGCATGCGCAACGATCGATGTTCCTCTATGTATATGTGTATATAGCTAGGTCTTTCATAGTTTTCCACACAAATCGATCAATCGATATATCCAGTGAGGTTTCACCCTCTTTCCCATGTCCACATCGATCAATCTATACCTCTCTATATAGGATCAACATATATAGCTAATACACCCACATTAATTATGTATCCAACGTCCCCCTCTCATCATCCATGCCTTCCGCTTCATCTCTCAAGCAGCGTGCACAATGGCGACAAGGCAGAAGGGCCCCTGCCCCTCCCCTAACATCACTATATATCAAGGCTAATATGAATGTGATCATTAGACAATTGCTGCTAAAAATGGTTTAAGTTCATGAATTGACCCTCCTCGTAAAGGATTAGCAATGCTTGGCCCCTAGCTCATTTATTTTTCATGGCTCCGCCCTTGCATTGTCAGCGCATATTACGCCCCGCTCTCTAAATATCGATCTCCACTTGTGCATTCCTTCATAATCTCCCTCCACTCGGCCCCTCGCACCATCTTCTAGCCCCCCCACCGGATTTTGCCACATGTACAATCTAGCAGACTCCATGGTTGAACTTAAGCATAATGCACAAACCTCAAAACAACATTGGTTCTCTTTTGTTCTAGAATCTTCCGTATCATAACTGCCGAAACTTTTGTTATAGTTGAATTGCCATTATTTGTTTTTACTTTATGCTTTACAACGCACAATTCCATGAATCATAAAATAGATTAAGGGCTTCTTTGATTCAAAAGGATTCTCAAAGGAATTTTGGAGGATTCTAATAATGAGTAATTTTTACTATCTTTGTTGTTTGATTAATAGGATTGTAAACCATAGGTATTTTTACATATGATTCATTTGCACTAGATTTCATAGGAAACATCCCATCCACTCAAACCTCTTTGAAAGAATTCTGCGTTTTTTCTATGCACAATCAAACACTCTTACAATCCTGTAGGATTCAAGACGACATTCCACTATAAGCCCATGTTTTTCCTATTCCTGCGTTCTTAGCTTTTTTTATAAAAACTAATTTATTTTGAATCAGATGAACTATAAGAATTAAACGAAGGGCTACATCAGGCATATATGACTCAGATCTTACATGCTATAGTGTGGTATTTATTCATAATTTGGTTGCAAAATCTGATGCGTGCAATGCACGTGTACCTTACTAGTACTTCGAGTTTGTGCAAAACACGTAAATTAGAATACCAATGGCACGCTACACAGTGTCTCTCTTCTACGATTCATGAAGCCACGTGGCACATGTGTAGGCGTTATCGCGACCTCCTTGCGTGGATTGATCCACGATGACGTCTTTCTTTGGTTCTAGAAAAATGTACTCGTCCTCCACTGAGCCATCTTGGCGGTACATGGATGAAGCGAAGATGTGCACGCCGCCATGCACACACCGATTCCTCGCACGCTGCAGCGGGTACATGGGCGGACGCAATTTTGTACCAAGATCCACCCATGTGATAATTTGGCGCATGTAAAGTCGTTCACTTCATTGATGGTCAATTAATACAAGCGCATGCAAATTGAGTGGACATGAGGCGGAAGAAAGACATTATTACTCCCTTTGCGGCGCATGCGAGTAGTTCAATCGTGGGTTGCTAGTAGTACTTCCATTGGTCTCCTTCGTATTTTGTGCCAATTTTGTGATAACATAATATTTACGCATTTGAGCAGTGTAGTACTTGAAATTTATGTTCCGCTAAACTCATCGGGAGCCGTTTCGGGCCTCGAAACCAAAACCATCAATTAATCTTTACCTTGTTCCCATCACATTCGAAAGCCTGCTCACACCTACTAGTAGTACGTACCAAACCTGAACGTGTTCCCACTATGCAGGTATTAGTACTAGTGCTAGTACTTAGGTTATAAAAAGGGGAACTACCTAACCGGAAATCACTCTACCTTTCCTCATCATAAGAGCTTCTTCTTCGTCCAACGTTGCCATGGCCGGTGAGCGGAGCTCTAGGTCGAGAACTACTCGTAACAAGGGAGAGGCAACCAAGGCTGCGGAAAAAAAGAGGGCTCGCCGCCACACAGAGACCTCGAAAGATCTCTCACGGGCAGGCGATGGCTCCCAGGAGCTCCTTAGACGCGGAGCTGGAGTCGTTATCCCTCGACGGCATGCCCGATCAGCTCAATAAGCAGAAGGAGTTCATCCAAGGCTTGATGGAGTTGCTGAAGGAGAGCCTCGACGACATGCCCGCTATGCTCAATCAGCACGGGGAGTTGACCGCCGGCTTGGTGATGCCGCTGAAGAAGAGCATTGCCTCGGAGAAGAAGATGACCGGCGAAATCCTGCGACTTCGGGAGGACAATGCGAAGCTCTGCCACGAGATCGACCTGTTGAAGGAGAAGAACGCCGGCTGGAAGAAGCTGCATGAGAATAGTAGTTCCTCGATGAAGATGCTGCAGGCCCTCGCCATGGAATAGAAGGAAGAGTTGGCGAAGCTCCGCATCGAGCACATGGCTGCTGTCAAGGTACGTAATATGGCCGTGGAACAGATGATGAAGGCTCGCGTCGAGAAATGCCGCGTCATGGACACAATGATGAAGATGGCGGAGGAGGCACGCCAAGGAGATGGAGGTCGTGGAGGCGATGAAGAAGCAGTTACGACTCCGCAGCGAATTTGATCATTTGGGGTGATAATTTGCCTTCTTCTTTTGCTCCTGTGTTTCATCTTTTGTTTCGGGTGTTTCACCGCACGTGTCACGTTCTCTGCGAGGCATGAATAGAACAATGTTTTTTTAGGGAATGAATAGAACAATGCTAACAATGAGATGACTAGCAAATTAGATCATTTTTTGTCGCCATATGGCCTTTGGGCTGCCGTATTCGTGCTCCTCCGTCATGATACTACTCCGGTGGAAAACTTGAGTATACCGCACGGTTCTTTGCTCCTCCTCGATCAGGTCATCGGCGCATTTATCTGAAAGCAAATAAATCACAAGGCCCCGCCTTCCAGTGATAATGAGCCGTCAAATCACAAAGGCCCTCGCCTCTCGTGAAACTGACCAAGCTAGACTACCCTGCCCTCTAGCCTTTTAAAAAATGTATACTTTTGTACAACAGTAGTATCGACGGATTGTGCCATGGAGAAAAACTTGAAATTAAAAAAGGTGGTACATATAGAGAGCGCTCGTCGCCAAATTATGCACATAGTACTATTAAAAAGGCTAGTCACAATAATGGTGTCCAGCACAACCCACCCCTCAAATAAAACTAAGAGGGTGCTTGGATACGTTTTAGTCCCATGACTAAAAGTAGTGGGACTAAAACATGCTAGCCTCACCCATGCTTGGATCCAATACTAAAAAGGCTAAATCAAGTTAATGAGCATTTATTATCCTCCAAACCCTCCAATCCAGAACTACTTTGTGTTAAAGGAGAGGAGTTAAATGAGTAGGGAGAGGACTAATCCACATTTTAGTAGGGGTACCCACGACTAAAAATTTTTAGTCTCAAGACTAGTTTTAGCCCCTCTTTAGTCGGGGTGCTTGGAACTTTAGCCTCTTAAAGAGACTATTTTAGTCGAGACTAAAATAAGTCCCTTGGATCCAAGCACCCTCTAAGCATCATGGAATTCTTTGACAAAACTAAGCACCACTGAAATTCTTTGACAACTAAAGCTGCTGGCTATATGATGTTGGCCATATATATTGTACGTATATAATGTGAAGAAAGCAGTGGTAGTACTATACCAACTAAAAAGATGAAATGTAAGAAATACTAGTATATGCGTCTTTGAAGAGTTAAAGTAACGAGAAGAAACATAACATAGTTACTGCTTTGAGGGGCTCGGCACAACACACCCCTCAAATTAAATTAAGCACACCTGAAATTAAACTTTGCAATTATTCCGGTAGACACTACATTAGAACCACCATGAGCAACGACACGCCACCTTACTCGGGTCCTCGTCACGTCCTCGACTTCGTCCTTGTCCCTCTTCCTCTTGGCGATACTTCTTTGCTTGAACCGCACACTTAGCTGTTGCTCTTCATCCAACCCTTGTAGATATTGAAGCAAAGGTAGCCATCCATTGCAGCGTCTTTGGATGTGGTATATATCTAGTACATTTCATTTGTCATGCATGACGATGAAACGATGTATGGAGGTTTCTCCAGTTTACCGTCTGAAGGATGAACCATGGCTCTGCCGGTCGGCGTGAAGAAATTTGAAGAGAGGACACCAGGCCGATTCTTCCGAGGTCGAAGGTGTTGCCTTCAACGAGGCCTACCCGACGCAGGACTTCTTTATGTCGTTACCAAAGTCTCTGATGTGAATTTGACTAGGTTGCACTCGAGGAAGTCCTTAAAATCATGGCACTCAACGTCGGCATGGCATAAGAGGTAGACCAAGCATAAGTCATTCACGCAAACCTGGATAACGGCGGGCTTCTTCATCTCTTCGTCCTTTAGATCCTTCTCTCGTCCGGGACTGTGGTGTACTCAACATCTAGCCGAGGACCCACTCATCATCTGAGTTTTCGAACATGCGTCTGAAGCAAGAAAGGCATCCTTTCACCGTCAGCGGAAGAACGGGTGTAGATGACGTCGAACTCATCGCGGTGATGGTTCTAACCTTGTACTCACCGCCCGATCATGGAGATTTGGGAGGTGGATTAGGATTAGTGGAACTGCCGTAATGTGAATGGGCCGGACGACTAGGAGTGAACCGCCGTAGTATTGAAGGGACGTCTGCGAGGGCGAGTAGGAAGCGAACTGCCCGACATCTGAGCGGCAGGGTAGTGGCTTTCCATTCTCCCATGATCACGGGCTTCCGAGAGCCCTTGGATCTGAGATCGAGCAGTTGCATGCGTGATTCTAGACCTATGGGTGAATATCTTATCACGGAGGGTTATTACGCAAATTTTTAGCAACTTAGCATGCGACCGTTTGATCTCGGATCCAAGGCTGCCGGCAGCCCGTATCATGGTCAGCGCCTACCACGGTAATCGCGTTGCTTTCATGTGATCAGCTTTGGAGATTTAACATGGTGAGTTAGGCTATCTGATGTTGGCATGTCATACATAGTCATCACTTAGTCACTCATACTACAACAAGGTTGGCTATAAGTGTATTTTTTTACTCTTCTCTATCTCTTTCTTCGTACTTGAGGAAGAAAAGGTGCTAGTAAGCGCGTGTATTTATTGCATTTGCCAAGGAGTGACCTCTTCCAATGAAATAGTGTTGCTAAGTTTGCTTCATTTAATTAGCTATAGACTCAAAATTGTCTTTTCACCTAGGTACACGCGCTTAGCACCATTTCTTCCTTGGGTCACCAAAATAGTCTCTCTCTTCTTGATTAACTTACCACATCAGACTTTATGCCTATGTGGCAAGCTTAAGCACCTGTAGCTGTAGGAGCAAGTAAAAGTAAGTACAATAGTGCGCTTTATATGGCATTTTTGCATATGTGGAGGAAAGAGAGGCAAGGAAAAAGTGGAGAAGTGGGCTCTCATGCAAGAGCCAGCCTCTACTACATGGTGGAGCATTGGGAGAGGCACACTGTATGGAGGTGGTCAGAATGCAGGAGACTCAAGCGGTCGTGGCCTTGCATGATTAAAATGATAATGACAAGTCAAATCATGGGGCCCCACCTGTCATTAGTAACTTCATTTGTCAAATCACACAGCCCTACGTTTGCAGCAGCCTACTCCCTCGTCTTCTCGCGTCTCTGTCAAACCGACTAGGTGGAACTGCCCCGCCCCCTACCGCACAGGAAAAGCCCCTCCCTCGACTTTTAAATAGTATACAGTATACTAATTTTGTATCCATGGATTGCGCCCGCGCCATGGAGCAAAGCGTCTAGAAAATGTAGGAGAGACGGTGATCTTGCAATAGAGAAGAGGGAGAGGCGAGACGGGTGTTTTGGAATGGAGATGATGGAGAGGAGAGGAGGTGGTTTTGCAATGGAGAAGAGGGAGAGGAGCATGCTTGGCAGCGATTTAGGATTAGACGAGAGAGGCCAGCGCTCTGTTGGATAAAAATCAAAATCAATTTACCCTTCAATTAAGAAAGCGACCCCACATTAACTAGTCTCCCTTTTATTCTGGGTCATAATTGACCATGATTTTCACACATGAAATATATGTTATACGTTGTATACAAGGCCACTATCAAAATTACAATTTGCAACTATACAAGGCCACTAACATTAATCGAGGCAAAATTGATGGCGTTTGCCTTGTACTAGCACCCGAGGACATGCGGGAGTGAGAAGGTTAGCTTGCATTCCCAACATTAATCAACCAATGAGGAGTAAGAGGGTTGGCTTGTGGTGCTTGGGAGAAAAACCACATTAATTAACACAACAATCAAGGTGACAAGCTAGCTTGCAACATTGACTTAAACATAGCATTGGTTTTTACCTTGGTACTGTAATATGAGTTTATGGCCTTGTATACAAAAATGGAGGGAGTATAATTTGAAAGTACATTCGAATCTGAACCAAGCGATACAATTTTTGGTGACATGCATTCAAATTCTGCTTGTCAAATACAGATGCGTGGTCAAACTTTGACCCAAAATCACGCGAAACAACAAAAAATACTTCCAAGACCAGCGCCGCTCTTCCGCTCTTCTCCTCTTAAACCACCGCTCCTCTCCGGTTCAATATAAATGCAGCGCCACTCCTCTCCTCTTCCATTTCAAAACCACCGCCCCTCCTCTCCTGTTCCAGTTCAAAACCAGCGTCGCTCCTCTCCCGTTCTAATCCAAAACCAGCGCTGGTCCTCTCCTCTTCCATTCAAAAACCACCGCCGGTGAGTGAAGGTGCCGTGGAGAAGTAGATCGATGGAGGAGTACAACCGATACGTGAGCATCGCAGACCGCGACCCTGTGAAGCTAGCTAGGATGTTGGAGATACAGTCTTGGTTTGACAACAAGGACCAACTAGCGGCGACATCGACATCCATGGCCAAATATATGCAACAGAGCGAAAAGGCGGCGATACTCCCGGAGGGAGTCGCGCCGGAGTACATAGAGCTGCTCCTCTGGGCCATGGAGCAAACAGATTCACCGATTCTGATCGTGAGGGAGCGGTTGTGGGAGTATCAATCCCAGATGGAGCATCCACCAGAGATTGAAGGATCGAGCATCTACAGGGTGCCGTTTGTGAGGTGTCCTGCCAGGCGAGCGGTGGAGTCTTCGTCGACCGAACCCAAGCTGCAAGAGGAGAAAAGCGGTTGGCCCGGCAACGCTTCCCGCCATCGTCTCCCTACGCCGTTCACATCGTCTCCGCAGGCGGCTGTATACGCCACCGAGGAATAGGATGGGCTGTCCCCCCCCCCCAGCCCAATAGTCGGGCAGGTTGTGAATTGTCAGGAGGAGCTTAGGGTTGTCAATATTTGCAGGTTGTGAATTGTGTTTTGTGTTATGTATTTTGAGAGTACTTTCAGATATGAATGTCTTTTGAATTTCAGATTTGCAGTATTGAGCATATAAAGTATTTTATGAATTCTAGATATCTATTTTTAGCACTTAAAAAATGTAGTTTCATAGGAGTATAAAAGTGCACACAATGTGATTCTCAGAGAAGAAACTGCAAGTTTCCGTTTCAGATAAGAAACTGCAAGGTCAGTTTCAGATAAGAAACTGCAACTTTCAGAGGCAGAGCATTTATATTAACACGGCCTTTTCAAACAGGGTTAACATCATGTTGGAAGTTTTATTCATGGTCGAAAATGGAACTACCGGCCATTTAACATCATGCTGATCAACATTCATGCATAGCACATCTTCATATGATGCACAGTCAAAATGCCCACACAATGTCGAGTGCGCGAAACACAGAGAAAACGAGCGACGACGTTTTGGCAAGTGTTGGACGTGGTTTTGGAGGTCCATAGGCCTGTTTGTATTTTCTTAGGGCCTTCATGTATCGACCGGCCTATGGACCTCCCATCCGAGGTTTTATTTTTGGCAGCCCAATTTATGTATTTTTTTGAAGAAAACGCAGAGGGTCTATTCTATTTTTCTATATAAGAATAGGAACGCCAGGTCCAACTTATGTTTCCCTTCTAACTATGTTATATATATTTAAATTATATTATATGTTGACTGTTTAGTTCACATATAATTGGCAAATAGATCTCGCCACCCCGCCTCGACTCCGGGCGCGCCCCCCTCGGCAAGTCGCTCATCGCGCCCCATGGAGTCGCCCGGCCATATCCATGGGGAATGGCTGGAAGACAGGCAGATGTACAAGATGCATCTCCCACATGTCTACAAAGCCTTCCCGCGGATGCTCCGGCCGCTCGACTCCTTCAGCTGGCGGTGCTGCGGGGAGACTCGAGGAGGAGATGGAGGGAGCGGGCGTGCGGATCATGACAGCGCTCTCTCCTTGACCCAGTGCACGCGCGAATGGAGGGAAGCAGAGGAGGAAGCTGTGAGGGAGGAAGCCGAGGAGGGACCGAATCCGTTCTCTCACTCGCGCAGGTATGCTCAGATGTGCAAGGATCATGTGGATTGGGAGCTGATGAATCTAGCCCTGCGGTTCTACTTCGAAGGAGATTTCTCGGAGAAGCAAGGATGCCCCACCCCAGTGAGCCGCAGATTGCGATCGTTCGATGGGCGAAAGGAGAAGTGAATTCAGGAGATCCACGCCGTCTTTGAGATGGGAATGCTTGGCTGGACTCCTGCCCACCGCGCCACCGGAGCCGGAGCAGGTGGATCCCCTACGTTACCTCTCCCCCAAACCTGCAGAAGATTGAAATTAGGCTTGCAATCTGCTTTAATTGAGCTGTCTGGTGGTTACTTCTGCTTCCTGAGAGACAACATCTGGCTGGACGATGAGCAGGAACCAGGAACTCCGATGAATTTCCCCTATCACAATGGGGGGGCGCGGTTAGGCGGTGAAATGCAGCCCACCTCCGCCGCCAAATGGGGGCACAATCTGGCGGAGCTCTGTAATTGCCCAAGATCAATCTGCTGGTGGTTCGACTCTCGAGATCGTTGGGAAATCTCAAGGCAAGAATCATCAAAAGAAGAGATAGGATATCCGAAAACTGCTCCTGCCTGCTTGGGCCTTATGGCATACTCGAGGTGATCTGCTACAAGCCTGTGGGGATCGAGGCATCATTTGGATAAATGTGTCAAGCACAATAGTTGTTTTATCTGCAAAATGGTTACCCATAAAGTTGATAATTGCCCTCTCTCAAGGAAAACCCACAGTTCTGCTAGATATGTTGGAAGTGCTGCTCCAGGATTATGTCCACCATTGACAGAATTTTCTGTGACACAGATTTAGATAGTTTCTTTCCCCTTCCTAGTTGTAGAGCTCTGCCCAGATGTGGTAGTGACCACACTCCTTTGCTCTGGGACTCTGGTCTTAACCAAACTACAAAGACCAATAGTTTTAAATTTGAAAAGTGGTGGTTGCATAGAGAAGATTTTCTTGAGCTAGTCGGAAAATGGAATAAACCTCTTTGAGGGCAGCTGCCCCTAGAAAATTGGCGAGATCAAAATTAGGAGATTTAGAAGAACTACCAAAGGGTGGAACTCCAATGAGGAAGCTAATCTTAGAAGATACAAAAGGCTTCTCCTCCTTGAGTTTGATTCTCTAGATATTAAGGCGAAACCACTTGACCTCTCTGAAATTTGAGACTAATAGATTAAACTTTGTCCATGGAGAGCTAAAAGAAAATTTGGCTTCAAGAAGAAATCAAAGGCAAACAAAGGTCTAGAGATAGGAACATTAAGGAGGGTGATAGAAATCTGCTTACTTCCATGCAGTAGCAAACAGGAGGAGGAGGAAAACCCTCATTCACTCCCTTGATGGCCCTAATGGCCCTTTCTTTGAGGTAGATGAGATGCTTTGAAAGTGGATAGTGACTTATACAAAGACATGTTTAAGAAAGAAAACCCTTCTGGGTTCTCTCTACAAAACAATTTTTTCTCTGCTTCTGAAAAAGTCTCTCCTGCTGAAAATGAGCTGCTAGAAGCCCCTTTTTCAGAGACAGAGGTGAAGGAAGCCATTTTTAGCTCTTATCCTGATGGGGCTCCTGGTCCTGATGTGATTCCTTCTTGTTTTACCAGCATTTTTGGGACTTGGTGAAAAATGATCTCTTAGATCTTTTTCCAAGCCTGTCATAGAGGAGAGTTGGATCCGACAATTTACTCATGGGGGTCTGTTGGGGTCAAGTTCAGTAACTGTGAAAGTGATTTTTCCTTGCTGGTAAAGGCCTTAGGCAAGGTGACCCCATCTTCCCGCTTTTGTTTAATTTAGTAGTGGACGTTCTTACTAAAATGCTGAGCAAAGCTGCTGATCATAGTCTGATTGCAGGGCTCTGTCCTGAGGTCTGCCCTAGTGGCATCATCTGCCTTCAATATGCAGATGATACCATCCTTTTCTTAGACAATGACTCCACACATGCTAGCAATCTGAAAACTGTTCTAACCTGGTTTGAACAAGTCTCAGGCATGAGAATCAACTACTCTAAAAGTAAACTCATCCCTATCAACATGGATGATCAGGAGTTAGCTGATTTCCTCTCTATTCTAGTCTGTAATAAAGGTAACTTCCCCATTAAGTACCTAGGTATCCCTCTCCACTATGATAAACCGAGGAGAGAGGATATCCAACCCCTTCTGGATAAAATCATTAAAAGGATTGCTGGGTGGAGGGGCAAATTTCTCTCTTCTGAGGTAGATTGATCCTCATACAAGCTTGTTTGGCTATCATTCGATTGTATCTCCTCTCTTTCTTCAAGTTCCCTACATGGGCACTTTGAACCTCATCAATTCTCGGATGTCTCATTGCTTGTGGAATGATTTTTGAGGAAATAGGAAGCTACGCCTTGCTAATTGGGCCCTAGTCTCTATGAAAAAGATTTTGGAGGCCTAGGCATACCTAACCTCCAAGAAATTAACATATGTCTTCTAGGGTCTTGGATTAAAAGATTCTATGAGGAAGACACTGAAACCACAGAAGTTTCTTATTGCCCATAAATACCTAGGAAATAAACCTAATATTTTTGTCCCTTCCTCCAACCCTAAGACCTCTAGATTATGGAAAGGATTAAAATCTATTATGCATGCTGTGAAATTTGGCTACAGATGGAACATAGGGGATGGGAGCAGAACCAGGTTCTGGGAAGATAGTTGGTTTGGCACATCCCCCCTAGCAGTCCAATTTTAGCCTATTTACTCTGTCCGCAGTGAGCTTAACAAAAGTGCCAATGAAGTTTGGGACGGTCAATGCCTAAAACTCTCTTTAACAAAAGCATTACTTTTATCTTGCCGAGCGGATGCCCTGACTTGGCAATTTGGACAATAAGGGGAAGTATTCCCCAAGCTCCCTCTATCATGTTATCAACTTTAGAGGGGTTCAACCCGTGTTTATCCCTGCTATCTGGATATTGAGAGTTCCCCCTAAAATTCATGTATTTCTCTAGCTTCTCTCCAAAAACAAATTGATGACTAGGGATAACCTTAGGAAGAGACACATCATCAAACCCCTTGATTGTGTTTACTGCTTGGAACAAGAGTCTTGTTCTCACCTATTTTTTGAATGTATAGTTGCTAAACATCTCTGGGCCTACATTGAGGAATATTTCTCTAGTTAGATTGGCTCATCCTTCGAATCTGTCGCCAGATTCTGGATTGCTACCAAAAAGTGCTCAGTTTTAAACACTGTTAGCTCAGCTATCCTTTGGTGCCTCTGGAAATATAGAAATGCCATGATTTTCAGTAACACCTCCTGGATTTCCATTCCACAAGTCTTGAGGTTGATCAAGAACATGGTGAGGAACTGGGCGATTCTCTCCTCCGGATCAGACAAGGACAAGTTGATGATCTTCATGGAAACCCTAACAAGATCCCTCCAGAAACCGTTGGCGATCACTTGTGGCTGAACAAGGCTCGGCCTGCTCTGGGGCTGGACCCGTGGACTCGTTTCAAGATCTCTGATGAAGATGATGGACACCTGGCGCCGAAAAAGAGGGACATCCACCATGCTCGCCTTCCAGCCTGGTGTCTCCGCTTGCCTTCTTGGTGCATGGTCGACCCACGACCCTCGGTGAAGACCATGAAGGCTTCGCTGGACCCTCCTTGTGTCATTTGAGTGCTCTATCCACTCTGCCTTTGGCACCGCTTGGGTGATTTGTGTTATTCAGAGAACTTGTTCATCCACCCCTCGTAGTTTGTAGCTTTTCTACCTTTGCTTTGAACTGCTCTTTGATTTCTTTGTGTCGAGAATATGTTGTGGTTTCGTTCTCAGCAATGGAACCGGGGAGATGCTCCCTGTTTTTTTAAAAAAAAATATTTCATATGTTATTATATATTATTTTTATTGTCATCATATATTTAACAGATACTTACATATGTAAGAAAACAATATCCTACATCTTATTAACTTATAAAAATAATTTCTTAACAAATAAAATCCTGGATTGTTTTGGTACGAAAATCCTAGTGATTGTGTACAAAAGTTGGTAAGATTTAAGGACGAATGTAATAATATCACTTATTATTTAAATATATTTATAACAAAATGCTCAGCCTCTTTTTATTTTTTGATAACATTGCTGGCCCAACCCAACATTATAATTAGAATCAGCCCAGCAAAATCGTGTATTTTGAGAAAGTGCAAATGGCCTGTAATTTTTTAGGAAATAAAATAAACGGGCCGCATGGACGCTACATTATTTGTTCACCCAGCCCAGCTAATGGCTGTAATTAAGAAAATCAAATTGACTGTAAATTCTACCGCATAAAAAAAAGATCATAAATTCTGAAAAAATGGGTTGAATATGTGCCACATTTTTGGAGAAATTTGAAATGTGGGCCAATAGGTCGAAGTCAACGCAAGTCGTTGTCAATTTAGTCAACAAATGATTCTGACATGTTAGCCGTGGGATTTACATCCAACGACCGGCATCCATCTTCAATCTCTCGTCTTCTTCCTCCGACGCCGCGGGGACCACCTCCCGCCTCCTGCTGCTACCCATTTCATGCACGCTTCGCTATGAAGCGCTACTCCACCGTTGGCCAGGCCATCCCTCCACCCCTCCACACCTCCTGTTCTTCTCCTTGTTGCTGAACCACACCGCACTAGAACGATTAACCCTCGTACACCTCTCCGTCTGAAGTCTACTCCCACGTCTTCCCATCTCCCGGCTCGTTGCTGTCCAAGGCCTGCGCCGTTGTCCACCACCTTGGATGCGCTTTCGGCGCGGCGTGGTCAACGTGGTCAACGAACGACACCATCGGAAGTAGACCGTGTGTGTGAAGAGGCGACAAATGGGTCCACGGCACACACAAGGAAATGCCTCCTTATTATGCGCAAAATAATGATTCCTTCACACGACATCTGGGACCCACCGGAAGGGCCTTCAGATTTCACGAAATAAAGTGCCCCCCGCTGACATGTCGGACCCACCAGCTATATTCGCACGCAAGGAAGTGCCTCCTTATTATGCACAAAAAAATGAATATTCCCCCTGCCAGCGGGAACCCAGCATAGTGGGAGGCTGACTTGTGGGCCTACCAAGTTAACGGGGACGGAGGGCTTTGTCAACTTAGTCAATATGAACGATTCTAGCTCCAGTGACCGTACGATGTCCATCCAACGGCCGTAGTGCTTCTTCAACCTCTGGTCTTCTTGCTCCAGCCGCCCAAACCCGGTGCCGGTGCGTCGTGCTCTCGCACCTCCCGTGGCCGGGCAGTGATGCCGCGGAGGCCTCACCGCCTCTACTACTCCCACCTGGCCGGGCCATCCCTCTACTCACCCACACCCCTGTTATTCTCATGGGCGACAGTAGCCTCACACCGCAGCCAACCAGTGAACCCTCGTCCTCCTCTTGGCGTGGGCATCCACTGCTGCGTGTTCCTGCTCCGAGTCGTCCCTTCCTAGTCCTCACCGTCGTCCACCGCCTGGTGCTCTCGGCCGCGTGGGTCAACATGGTCAACGACCGACTTCCATCGGAAGAAATCTTGTCACGTCTGAGGAGGCTGACAGGCTGGGTCCACGGCAGCCGCAAGGAAGTGCCTCCTTATTATGCGAAAAATAATTATTCCTCCACTGACAATGAGGGGACCCACCGGACGGGCCACCAGTATTTTCTTGCGAAAAGAATCATTTCCCCACGCTGGGGACCCACGGACGGGCCACCGTGTTTCGTGAAAAAACATTCCCCACTGTCGGCTCGGACCCACCGGAAGTGCCTCCTTATTACGCGACAAAAAAATGAATACTCCCAGGCTAGCTGGGACCCACCTTCTTTGGGGAGGCTGACTTGTGGGCCTACTAAGTTGACGGGGACGAAGGGCTTTGTCAACTTAGTCAATATGAACGATTCTAGCTCCAGTGACCGTACGATGTCCATCCAACGGCCGTAGTGCTTCTTCAACCTCTGGTCTTCTTGCTCCAGCCGCCCAAAGCAGCGCTGGTCGTGCCGCATGCTCCTGCCTCCCGTGGCCGCTGTGCTGCCGCAGAGGCCTCACCGCCCCCTACTATTCCCACCGCTGGCCAGGCCCTGCGACGGCGGCCTCACACCGCAGCGAACCAAAGTGAACCCTCGTAGTCCTCTCCGCTGGCTTCCTTTGCCGTGTCGCCCCTTCCTAGGCCACGCTGGTCGTCCACCGCCATGGTGCTCTCCGTCTGGCGTGGTCAACATGGTCAAGGAACGACTTCCATCGGAAGAAATCTTGTCTGCGTGGAGAGGTTGACAGCCGGGTCCACGGCCACAACCCAGTTTTTTGTGATTTGCCAAGTAAGTCGCTTTGTCGTGCCTGTTGGGCTGCAAATCTTTCAAGACGAGGAGAGCTTTCATTAATTTGGCCGAGAAAATGGCCCATCAAGAATGAGAAATGGGTTGTACATTTTTAAAACACATCAAACCGCAATTAGTTTCAAATATCTTTTTTTTCATTTCAAGATTTTAAATTACATTAATTTTATGCGTGGAGAATTTGTTGGATCTTATATTGATATTCATTTATTTTTAAAATCAGTTTGAATGTGAGTCGAAATTTTGGGATTAAAAACAGTTCGGACTGCACCGAAATATGCAAAATTTCGTATAATCTTTTAATCGTTGCCACAATATGGGCTGCAATGCTAACAAAAAGAATATGGGCTCCAAAAAAACCTTAAGAATTAGCAAATGGGCTGTAAATTATTAGAAATAATGGCAGATGGGTTGTATGTTGTTTTCCACAGATTTGAGGCTTTCCTAAAAAAAGGTTGGCGCACAAGCACTGACTATTGGATGTCCATCCAACGGCCGTCGTGCTTCTTCAATCTCTGCTCTTCCTCCTCCAGCCGCTCAAACAAGCGCCTGCGGGACTGCCTGCTCCCTCCTCCTCGCGGCCGGCTGTGCTGCCGCGCATGCCTCACCGCCCGACCGTACTCCTGTCGCTGGCCTAGCCATCCCTCTACTCACCCATGCCTGCTGTTATTCTTCGCCGACGGCAGACGAACCAGTAAACCCTCGTACAGTCGTACTCCCCTCCGCGTGGGAAACAACTGCCGAGTCTTCCCAGCCTCCGTGTCGTCCCCTTCCTAGGCCTTGCTGTCGTCCACCGCCCGGGTGCTCTCGGTGCGGCGTGGTCAACGTGGTCAAGGAACGACTTCCATCGGACGTGGACTGTACGTGGAGAGGCTGACAGCTGGGTCCACGGCCGGAGCAAGGAAGTGCCTCCTTATTACACGGAAAATAATGTTTCCTCCACGGCAACCTGGGACCCACCGGACGGGCCCTTGTATTTCGTAAAAAAACGTTTCCCACGACTGCTGGGACCCACCAGCTATATCTTATGCCGCATAAGGAAATGCGTCCGGGCAAAAAAATACGATTAAGCCTCTGACTTGCTTTGGGACAGGCCAGCTATATCTTCGCTGAGCAAGGAAGTGCTCGAAAGTTGGGACCCACCTGGTCGGAAGCGTCACGTAAGCGTTGTCATTCTGAGTCATGACGATATGCGTACATCTTTGGTCGATGTAGAGGCGTGCACGTATCGTAGTAGAGGCGCGCGCGTAGCATGTACACGTACATACAGCGGCCAAGGTGCAAGAAAGAAAATACGGCCACGTATGTGTACATACGGGCGGGGTCTCTAACGCCTACTCGCGCGCTCGTACGGCCAGGGCTCGTGTACATGGCTGGGTCGGAGCGGAGAAACAAGCGGTGTCGTCGTGTTCATGGGAGGCAAACGGAATGCGCCGTGTTCATGGGGAGGCAGCGGAATGCGTCGTATTCATCGGGAGGGCTTGGACGGAACAGGCGATGGAAACGAGGCATGGCGTATCGCAGAACGGAGGAAACGGCCTTGTGTTCGACCGGCCACGTTCGAAACGGGATCCTGTTCATCGGGAGGGGTCTGGCATACCGCAAAACGGAGGAAACGGACCTCCTACGGTCGAAACGGGGTCCGTTGATCGGGAGGGGTGTGGCGTACTGCAAAACGGAGGAAACGGACCTCCTACGGTCGAAACAGGGGTCCTGTTGATCGGGAGGGGTGTGGCGTACCACAAAACGGAGGAAACGGACTTGAGCGCTACGGTCAAACGGGTCCCTGTTCGCCGGGAGGGGTGTGGCGTGCATCGCCAAACGGGACTCCACGGATACTGTTCATCTCCACCGTCGACCCCTCCGGCCTCCACGAGCCATCGCTCATCCACCGTCGACCTCCTCCAGCCTCCACTGCGAATGTTCATCCACGGGCTCCTGTTCATCCAAGCCTCCACCGTGCTCTACTCCACCGCCATCGCTCAACCAGCCCTCTCCACGGGCTCCTGTTCAACCACCCTCCACGGGCTACTATTCATCCTGCCCCTCCACCGTCTATTGTTCATCCAGCCCTCCACGGGTGGTCCTGCTCATCCAGCCCTGCACGGGGTCCTATCATCCAGCCCCAACCGGCTGGTTCGATTGGGGTCCTTTTAATCCATTGGCAACACCCCGGGGTCCTGTTCAACCACCCCCACCGGGAACTATTCATCGAACAACCCCCCCCCCCCCCCCCCGCAACGCTCACTGTTCATCCAGAGGCAGCATCGATCGGCTTCAGTTAGCAGCAGTAGCGAAGGAATCGCCGATCGGGTTCGATTAACAACCATCGATCGATCGCTTCGGGTTCGATGCTTAGCCGTAGCCCTAAGGTAATCGCTCGGGTTGATTAGAGCCCAACTCCTCGCTCGGGTTGATTAGAGCCAACGCCTACCTCACAGCGTCACGACGTCTGAGAGAGAAATTACATACCGCTTTCGGCCCCCCAGACCTCCCACCGTAACCGAACTCCCCAAAATTTTCCTCCCCTCGCTTCTACCACGGCTTTTTTCCGGCCATGGACGGCCCAAAGAATGTCATGCAGTCAAGGCCTCCGGCCCGCCTAGGACGAGAAGCCCATTTTTGTCATGATTTTTTGTCATAGAAGTAGGAGCCCACCATATCTATGATGATACCGGTTTTGTCACAATTATCGTCATAGAAGTGTCATATGTATGATGAGAAAAAAATTTCTGCTCATTAAAAATGTCACGGATGTGTCTTTTTTGTAGTGTATGTGTGCATGAATTGTTCTTTTATGACATGCCGATGCATAGGAAGAGATTTAGACTTCGTCATTGCTTGATATATGTTGCTTTGTGCTCACTACTAAATGCCAATCATTGCTAATTAAAATTAGTTTTGATATACCTTGGGATCCGGGTGGATTCACTACTTGAGCACTATATGCCTAGCTTAATGGCTTTAAAGAAAGCGCTGCCAGGGAGACAACCCGGAAGTTTTAGAGAGTCGTTTATTTCTGTTGAGTGCCTTCATATAGTTTAAAAACAAAAAAATAAAGAGGGGAACCTAAAAACTTTTCAAAAAGGAGAGTGAAAGTGAGAGAGACAAGCATTGTTGAAGTGGGGGAGCTCCTTGAACTTTGTTCATGCTCACGGAAACTTTGTGAATCTTGATTACAGAAACTTTTCAACAAAAATAATTATACCTTTGTACAATTCCATTGTATTATAAAAAATAATGTGCCAAGGTTTGCCTTTAGGATGTTTACAATGCTTGTTGGTTTGTATGCAGTGCGGGACAGAAACTTTGGCATTTGTAGTAGTCTTGTGATTTTTTCATTTTTTACCGGGGCGTCAAATGGTTCTGAAACTTTTTTCACTGTCTTTCTATACAAATTATTTATTTTTCCTAATTTTGGCAGAATATGTGAATTACCAGAAGTATGGCTAATGTTCCGATTATTACAGCATCGTTCTGTTTTAGACAGATTATGTTTTTGATGCAAAGTTTGCTTGTTTAATGAAACTATCAATTTTTATCAGTGGATTACTCCATGTAAAAGTTATATTACAGTAGCTATAATGCAAAAACAAAATATGAATTTTTCTGCAATAGTACTTAGAGTAGTGATTTGCTTTATTATACTAACGGATCTTACAGAGTTTTCTGTTGAAGTTTTGTGTGGATGAAGTGTTCGATGATCGAGAAGGTCTCGATGTGAGCAGAAGAAGGAGATGCAAGAGCTCAAGATTGGGAATGCTCAAGGCACCCCAAGTAAATATTGAAGGAGACTCAAGCGTCTAATCTTGGGGATGCCCCAGAAGGCATCCACTCTTTCTTTAACAAGTACCGGTATGTTTTCGGATTCGTTTCATTCATGCGATATGTGCAATCTTGGAGCGCCTTTTGCACTTAGTTTTTACTTTTCTTTTATGCACCATGCTGGTATGAGATAGTCCTTGGTGATTTATAGAATGCTCATTGCACTTCACTTAAATCTTCTGAGTATTGCTTTATAGAATGCTTCTTGTGCTTCACTTATATCATTTGAAGTTTGGATTGCCTGTTTCTCTTCACATAGAAAACCGCCATTTGTAGAATGCTCTTTTGCTTCACTTATATTTGTTAGAGCGTGGGCATATCTTTTGTAGAAAGAATTAAACTCTCTTGCTTCACTTATATCTATTTAGAGAGATGACAGAACTGGTCATTCACATGGTTAGTCATAAAATCCTACATAAAACTTGTGGATCACCGAATATGATATGTTTGATTCCTTGCAATAGTTTTATGATATAAAGGTGGTTATATTAGAGTTGTGCTAGTTGAGTAATTGTGAAATTGAGAAATACTTTTGTTGGGGTTTGCAAGTCCTGTAGCAAGCACGTATGGTGAACCATTATGTAATGAAGTTGGAGCATGAGGTATTTATTGATTGTATTCCTTATGAGTGGCGGTCGGGGAATGACGATGGTATTTTCCTACCAATCTATACCCCTAGGGGCATGCGTAGTAGTACTTTGCTTCGAGGGCTAATAAACTTTTTGCAATAAGTACATGAGTTCTTTATGACTAATGTGAGTCCATGGGTTATACGACTCTCACCCTTCCATCATTGCTACCCTCTTCGATCAGTGCATTGCCCTTTCTCACCTCGAGAGTTGGTGCAAACTTCACGGTGCATCCAAACCCCGTGATACGACACGCTCTATCACACATAAACCTCCTTATATCTTCCTCAAAACAGCCACCATACCTACCTATCATGGCATTTCCATAGCCATTCCGAGATATATTGCCATGCAACTTCCATCATCATCATATACATGACTTGAGCATTTATTGTCATATTGCTTTGCATGATCGTAAGATAGCTAGCATGATGATTTCATGGCTTGTCCGTTTTTGATGTCATTGCTATGCTAGATCATTGCGCATCCCGATACACCACGGAGGCATTCATATAGAGTCATATCTTTGTTCTAGTATCGAGTTGTAGTATTGAGTTGTAAGTATATAAAAGTGTGATGATCATCATTATTAGAGCATTGCCCCAAAGGAGGAAAGGATGATGGAGACAATGATTCCCCACAAGTCGGGATGAGACTCCTGACTCTAAAAATAAATAAAAGAGGCCAAAGAAGCCCAAATAAAAAAATAGGCCAAAGAAGCCCACCAAAAGAAAAAAATGAGAAAATAAAAAAAAGAGAGAAAAAGAGAGAAGGGGCAATGTTACTATCCTTTTACCACACTTGTGCTTCAGAGTAGCACCATGTTTTCATATAGAGAGTCTCTTGAGTCATCACTTTCATATACTAGTGGGAAGTTTCACTATAGAACTTGGCTTGTACATTCCAATGATGGGCTTCCTCAAATGCCTGAGGTCTTCATGAGCAAGCAAGTTGGATGCACACCCACTTAGTTTCCAGTTTGAGCTTTCATACACTTATAGCTCTAGTGCATTCGTTGCATGGCAATCCCTACTCCTCACATTGACATCAATTGATGGGCATCTCCATAGCCCGTTGATTAGCCGCGTCAATGTGAGACTTTCTCCTTTTTGTCTTCTCCACACAACCTCCATCATCATATGCTATTCCACCTATAGTGTTATGTCCATGGCTTGCGCTCATGTATTGCATGAGGGTTGAAAAAGCTGAACCGCGTTAAAAAGTATGAACCAATTGCTCGGCTTGTCATCGGGGTTGTGCATGATTTGAATATTTTGTGTGGTGAAGATGGAGCATAGTCGACTATATGATTTTGTAGGGATAACTTTCTTTCTCCATGTTATTTTGAAAAGACATGATTGCTTTATTAGTAGGCTTGAAGTATTATTGTTTTTATGTCAAATGATAGACTATTGCTTTGAATCACTCGTGTCTTAATATTCATTCCATGATTAGATACATGATCAAGATTATGCTACGTAGCATTCCACATCAATTTTTGTATTTACCTACTTGAGGACGAGCAGGAATTAAGCTTGGGGATGATGATACGTCTCCGTCGTATTTATAATTTTTTATTGTTCCATGCCAATATTATTCAACTTTCATACACTTTTGGCAACTTTTTATATTATTTTTGGGACTAACATATTGATCTAGTGCCCAGTGCCAGTTCCTCTTTGTTGCACGTTTTATGTTTTATAGAAACCCCATATCAAACGGAATCCAAACGGGATAAAAACGGACGGAGAATATTTTTGGAATATTTGGAGAATATGGGAAGAAGAATCAACGCGAGACGGTGCCCGAGGTGGCCATGAGGCAGGAGGCGCGCCACCGCCTCCCCGGCACACCCCCGACCCTCGTGGCCACCCGTAAGGCGGTTGCTGCTTCTTCGCCGCAAGAAAGCTAATTTTCAGAAAAAATATCGGCGAAGGTTTCAATCCAATCGGAGTGACGGATTCCATATATATATATACGAAATGTTGAAAGGGCGTAATACCAGAGCGCAGAAACAGAGAGAGACAGAGAGACAGATCCAATCTCGGAGGGCTCTCGCCCCTCCCATGCCATGGAGGCCAAGGACTAGAGGGGTAACCCTTCTCCCATCTAGGGAGGAGGTCAAGGAAGAAGAAGAAGAAGGTGGCCCCTCTCCCCCTCTCTTCCGGTGGCGTCAGAACGCTGCCGTGGCCACCTTCATCATCACCGCGATCTTCACCAACATCTCCGCCATCTTCACCAACATCTCCATCACCTTCCCCCCTCTATCTACAGCGGTCCAGTCTCCCGCAACCCGTTGTACCCTCTACTTGAACATGGTGCCTTATGCTTCATATTATTATCCAATGATGTGTTGCCATCCTATGATGCCTGAGTAGATTTTCGTTGTTCTATCGGTGGTTGATGAATTTCTATGGTTGATTTAATTTTCTTGTGGTTATGTTGTTGTACTTTGGTGCCCATCATACGAGCGCGCGCGTGGATCATACCATAGGGCTAGTTGTATGTTGATATGACTATGTATTGGAGGGCAAGAGTGACAGAAGCTTCAACCTAGCATAGAAATTGATGCATACGGGATTGAAGGGGGACCAATATATCTTAATGCTATGATTGGGTTTTACCTTAATGAAAGTTAGTAGTTGCGGATGCTTGCTAATAGTTCCAATCATAAGTGCATAGAATTCCAAGTCAGGGATGACATGCTAGCAGTGGCCTCTCCCACATAAAACTTGCTATCGGTCTAGTAACGTAGTCAATTGCTTAGGGACAATTTCGCAACTCCTACCACCACTTTTCCACACTCTCTATACTAACTTTAATGAGTCTTTATCTAAACAGCCCCTAGTTTTTATTTACGTGCTCTTTATATTCTTGCAAACCTATCCCACAACACCTACAAAGTACTTCTAGTTTCATACTTGTTCTAGGTAAAGCGAGCATCAAGCGCATGAGAGTTGTATTGGTTGTCGATAGAACTTGAGTGAATATTTGTTCTACCTTTCGCTCCTCGTTTGGTTCGACACTCTTAATTATCAAAAGAGGCTATAATTGATCCCCTATACTTGTGGGTTATAATTTACCACAGACCTAAGTGTCCATAGTTATTAGCTAGATGGCTTCTTCTCTCTCTTTGGTTGTCAACACAAAGTTCTCATAGATGTTCTTGTAGATCTATTCGATGTAATACTTTTAGATGTGTGTTTGTCGAGATCCTATGAATTGTGAGTATATGATCAATATTATCTATGAACAATATTTGATTCTTCTCTGAATTCTTATATGTATGATTTGATATCTTTGCAAGTCTCTTCGAATTATCGGTTTAGTTTGGCCCACTAGATTGATCTTTCTTGCAATGAGAGAAGTGCTTAGCTTTGGGTTCAATCTTGCGGTGCTCGATCCCGGTGACAGAAAAGGAACTGACACGTATTGTATTGTTGTCATCGAGGATAAAAAGATGGGGTTTATATCATATTGCTTGAGTCTATCCCTCTACATCATGTCATCTTCCTTAATGTGTTACTCTGTTCTTATGAACTTAATACTCTAGATGCATGCCGGATAGCAGTCAATGTGTGGATTAATAGTAGTAGATGTAGAATCGTTTGGTCTACTTGACACGGACGTGATGCCTATGTTCATGATCATGCCTAGTGAGGGAGTCCTCGATTAGGGGTGTCCTGATAGCGAACTATCACCGCTGGTCGGACTCCTAGACTATGAAGATACAAGATTGAATACTTCGTCTCGAATCCGGATGGGACTTTCCTTGGCGTGGAAGGGAAGCTTACGACACGGATATGTAGATCTCCTGCCATTGTAACCGACTCAGGTAACCCTAACCCTATCTCGTGTCTATAAACCGAGGGTTTTAGTCCGTAGGACTAACAACAATCATACCATAGGCTAGCTTCTAGGGTTTAGCCTCTCGATCTCGTGGTAGATCCACTCTTGTACTACCCATATCATCAATACTAATCAAGGTGAGTAGGGTTTTACCTCCATCGAGAGGGCCCAAACCTAGGGAAAACATCGTGTCCCTTGTCTCCTCGTTACCATCCGCCTAGACGCACGCTCGGGACCCCTACCCGAGATCCGCCGGTTTTGACACCGACATTGGTGCTTTCATTGAGAGTTCCTCTGCGCTGCCGCTGTCGTGAAGGATGCCTCATCCCGCCTTTTAAAGATGGCACTGCTGTTAAAGGAGCTTTGGCCACCGGCCAAACTATCCGCTAGGCGGTTTTCTTATGACCGCCTGCTCGCCGCTTTCGCCGATTTACGACTTCTCGGTCATCGAAAAGCAATCTTCACGTTAACTCGAACTCGCCGAAAGCAGTTAGATCCGATGGAGCTCTCTTCCTTGAACGAGCTCTTGGATCACATCGCCGCCTCGGGAGTCGCCAGACTACGATCAGATTGGGCCTAAAACCGATCTCGAGAGAGATCAACTCTTCCTGTGCTACCCACCACGTTGATGTGGTAGAGGAACAATACGACGACTCTTCTCCTACCTTAAGGACTAGCTATGTCTGGATTCCTGACCCCTCCATGCCGGATTCCCGCAGAGGGGAGGACACCACTCAAGCCCTGAACTTAAAGTCAGGCAACGGGCTAGATTCATTGGACAACCTCCAAGAACCCAAGCTTCCAAGTTTGGAAACTTCTTGGCCCCTAAATCTTAGATCGGACGGGGTTCGGAATTTAATTCCACCTGCCCACCCAAACATAAGAGATCTATCCCAAATCCGAAGAGGCCGTGAAACAAAGACATCATTATCGGGCGATTCCTCCCGGTTATGGACAGGATAAAGGATAGCCGCGAGGAGGATTTAATCTCATTCTTCTGCAATAATTGCACCGGACAAGGGAATCCTAAACGCCATAAGTCGTCAGAAATTACACGCCACTGACTTGGCGTCCATAGTACGTAAAGTACCGCGATGGGGAGCGCTGAAAACCGAAATCAAATTTTGGGATAATCCGCCCCGAATAATACCCTAGTCCGAAATAAAAGGGTGCATCATCACCGTGCACCGGGTTACATACCAAAAGCAAAACCCCCAAAGGGCATGGAACCGTCATCGAGGGATGGCTCAATGGACCCCGCAAAATTCATAGCACAGGGCGCCACTCCAACTCATAGCCTTAGAGCATGTTGGATACTACGGCAGTGGCCAAAAGTGGCGAAGAGATTTTAGCTCCAGAGCACCAGCCCAAAGAATACCAAAGACGGTATTAACAATCTTCGAGACTTTCGCATCAAATAATATGCGGAAACGAAGACTCCGCAGCCTTGCCGAAGTCTACCAGGTAGCAACAATAAATCCATGGAGTGACACGGCTATTACCTTTAACGCCAGTGACGAACCTAAAATCCGAACAGCCCGAGCACCAGCCACATTGGTCCTCAGTCCAATAGTGGACGACTTTCGCCTTACCAAGGTACTCATGGATAGCGGCAGCGGATTAGACCTCATCTACGAGGAAACCCTTCAAAAAATGGAAATAGACTGGAGCCACATTAAGCAAAGCAGCACAACCTTTAGAGGAATAATCCTCGATCGGGAAGCATCTTTGTCTGAGGAAAGATCACACCGGATGTGGTGTTCGCACGCCCGGACAATTATAGGTCCGAGGAGGTCACATTCCAAGTGGCCCTGCTCAGCAGCAGATACCACGCCTATTAGGGCGTAGAGGCATTCACAATTTTTCAAGCTATACCCCATTACGGGTACATGAAGCTCAAAATGCCGGACCCAACGGAATTATCACTCTCGCTAGTGACTCGGACATAGCCCGCGCCAAAAATAAAACAGCCACACTTGCCCTTGAGGCACTATCCGGCCCTAGCGGCAAAGGAACTCCATCGCACAAGGCTTCCACGGTGAACAGGGACGATGTGATACTTGATAAGAGATCCAAGTCCACCTCTTTTAAACCGCGCATTTAAATAGTCACATTCCAAGTCCATCCAACGGACCCTACAAAACGGCCTCCATCGGGCACAATTAAACCCTGATGTGGACGCCAGACACGAGAATTCCTACGCCAAAATTGGGACATTTTTTGCTCGGCACCCTTCGCACATGCCAGAATCCCACGCCTACTGGCCGAGCAGAGCCTAAATATCCTAAAAGGATTCAAGCCACCAAACAAGCTCTTCAAGGCTTTCTCCGAACCCAAGAGACAAAGGCCATGGGAGAGGAGCTAGCCAAACTATTGGAGGCCGGATTCATCAGAGACATTAAACATCCGGACTGGCTAGCAAATCTGGTAATGGTACCAAAGAAGGACAAATCCTGGCGCCTATGTGTCGACTTTAAGGACCTTAACAAGGCCTGCCCAAAGGATCCCTTCCCCCTCCCCCGCATCGATCAAATTATCGACGCTACCGCAGGACACAATTCATTGTGTTTCCTCGATGCATACTCCGGCTACCACCAAATTAAGATGGCAGAGCTGCATCAAGCCGCAACGGCATTCATCACTCCATACGACACATTCTCGCTTCAACACAATGCCCTTGGGGCTCAAAACGCCGCGCAACATATCAACAAGATGATTCGTATATGTCCGCAAACCAGATCGGCAAAACAGTGGAGGCATACGAGACGATGTGGTCTTCAAATCCAAGCATGTCGAAACCCTAGTCGCATTTAATTTGAGGCTCACATTCGATAATCTCCAACATATGACATCAAGCTCAACCTTAAAAATGCTTTTGGCATCACCGGAAAGCTCTTGGGCTTCATTGTATCCGTAGAGGAATTGAAGCAAACCCAGCCAAGATCCGAGCTATGTCACAATTGGATATCCCCAAAGACCTCAAACAAATACAAAAATTGATCGATGCGTATGCTCTAAGCCGCTTTGTCTCCGCTTAGGAGAAAAGGCATTACCCCTTTATCGCCTCCTCAGCGCACTTTTGAACACTTTGAGTGGATTTGGATGCCGCCACGGCCGGACTCGAGGAAATCAAAGCCATATTGGCAACAACCGTCTCGCCGCGCCCAACATGGGCGAACCAATGCTATTATACATCGCAGCAACTCCATCAAGTTGTAAGCGCGGTGCTCGTTGTCGAACGAGAATCGGACGGACACAAGTTCCCTCTCCAAAAACCAGTTTACTACGTGTCCACTGTCCTAACTCCATGCAAGTCACGGTACCCGCATTATCAAAAGATAGCATACGCGGTGTTCATGGCATCCCGGAAGCCGCGACACTACTTTCAAGAGTGCTCGATAATAGTAGCCTCCGAAGTACCTCTTAATGACATTATAAACAACCGTGACGCAACGGGCCGGATTGCTAAATGGGCCATTGAGCTCCTCCCATTCGACATAACCTACAAGCCACGCATTTAGCTATTAAGTCGCAAGTTTTGGCCGACTTCGTTGTCGAATGGATCAAGCCAACCTAAAGAGTACGGCGCATATTCCAACCGGATCATGCACTTCGACGGCTCCAAAATGTTGGCCGGCACGGGGCTGGCGTTGTTCGATGTCCCCAACCGGAGAAACAGTCCAATACTTAACTTCAAATAATGTACACGGACTCCAACAACGCAGCTTAACACGAGGCCCTTCTACATGGTCTCCGGATGGCGTCTCCATGGGCATTCAACGCCTAGAGGTGCGCGATTCGAACCTCGCGATATCCCAAATAAATGGGGACTTTGATGCCAAGGATCCGAAAATGGCAGCTTATCGCAATGTCGCCCTAAAAATGTCAGCTCGGTTTGAGGGGCTCGAATTTCACCATATAGCCCGGATAACAACCAGGCAGCGGACGTGTTATATCGCATTGGCTAAAGCGCCGATGCTGTCCCCCAACATCTTTCCTAGAGAGGCTTTTCAATACATCCGTATTATGGGATGGAGAGTCAGGAAATAACAACTCGGACCCAACAACACTTCTCCACAAAGAAATTTCCGACATAGTTTGTGGTTTAACCAAATAAATAACACCGTCAGCCCACGCTATAATGGAAGTCATTGCCCCTGTGATGTAATCCATTCCTAGCCTACGTAATTCAGGCAGGAGCTTCCCGAGTTCCAAAACGAGGCCCATCGTGATAGTGCGGCAGTCTAAAGCCTATAAGGTCCATGAGGGAGAGCTTTATAAGAAAAGCACAATCGAGTCCTTCAAAGGTGTATCTCCGTAGAGGAAGGGCGGAATCTCCTGGCTGAAATTCATGCCGACTCGGCGGGCACCACGCCAGAGTCTGGCCCTTGTAGGCAAGGCCTTCCAGACAGGATTTTATTGGCCGACGGCCCGGCAGATGCTCAGACTTAGTCCAACGATGCGCCGGTTGCCAGCTCTTTGCTAGTCAAAGCCACATGCCACCCAACCGCCCTCAAAACTATACCCATCACCCTCGCCCTTCGCGGTCCTGGCCTTGACATGGTTGGACCCCTTAAAGGAGGAACCCACAAGCAAAAATACCTATTGGTCATGGTGGATCAATTCACCAAATGGATAGAGGCCAAGCCTGTAAAGACGGCCGAATCTGGACCGGTGATAGACTTTATATCAGGGGTAGTACACCATTACGGCGTCCCCCATAGCATCATCACTGATAACGGCATGAACTTCACGACCGATTTAGGTCAAACTCGTGCAAAACATGGGCATCAAGCTCAACTACGCTTCAGTCTATCACCCCAAACTAACGATCAAGTCGAGCGAGCAAACGGTCTAATCATGAGCGGCATTACACCTGCATTCAGTGCGGTCCTCAAGGAATCTAACACGCACTTTGGGTTGAGGAGCTCGACCACTCTGGGGCTGCGGACCATGCCGAATCGCACTACCGGATTCACACCATTTTTTATGGTATACGATGCGAGGCAGTTTTGCCTCGCGACATAATTCATGACTCACCTCGCGATCGCATGTATGAAGAAAGAGAAGCCGAGCTCGATCGGCGTGACAGTTTGGACGCCTTTGGAGGAGGAGCGCCGACGTGGCAAAAGCTCGCTCCGCATTCTATCAACAAAGCAGGCTCAAGATATCAAAGCAGTGGAAGCACGGGCCAAAGCTTACAATGTTGGCGAACTAGTTCTACGCCAAAGGACAAGAAAAAGGACAAACTCAAGCCCAAATGGGAGGGTCCTTCATCATTGACTAAGTCCTCGACGGCGGAGCTGCACTGCCTCGCTAAACGCATCGGATAACCGACTCGAGCCGAACCCATGGAACGCAGCCCGTCTCCGGATTCCAAGTTCGTCTCCTTCCTCCATCTATATTTTATACTTTAAGTTGTCTTTTATTTCTCTCCTTCTTCCTCCTTTTTTCCAAAGCCGTTAAAGGCTCGTTTGCACATTGTTCGCACACACTTGACGCGCTATCCGCGCTCATTGTACCTGGGGGCTTCTTTAACAGAAGCTTATTTATACGGGCTTTATGCCCAACACATGTGTCACACTTCTGCATGTACCTTTTATTCACCATTTTATGCATCGATATGACTTAAGTTTTGGCCAAGCTGGGTTGCCTGGCTCCTGTGCTTACCCCTACGTTCCCGATTGCTCGGCTAGGTGGTAAAGGGAGCACCTCTGTGATTGTTACCGCCGGGTCAGCCGGACGTGTACCTCAGACTGGGTGAAGCCGAAAGCTAGCGTTCTTAAGGGAATATTCGGTCGGTGAACTAAAATACGATTTCTTATTTTTCATTTATCTGCCCCCAGATGCTTTTCTGCTTTTTTCGCAGTCCGGTCATGCACTTTAGGGCATGCCTCCCAGGGAAAGGAACCCCTAACGGAACTATCCTCCCTCGAAGATGTTTCTTACTAACCATGTAATATAACATAACTAGTTGGGCACTTGTCTGATAAAGCACTCATGACCCCTACGCCTGGTCTCCACGCATGCCCCGGTTTTTACGTAACCGTGAGGGTATTCGGACACACTCCAGACTATTGGGTCCCGAGGTTGAAGCGAAAAGGTCCGCTACGACAAACGATCTACAATCCGCTAGAAGGCATTTTACATGTCATTTTAAATTACATAGTCGAATTGACTGATTGTATTCCTCTTCAATGCCATCTAATAGGCTGTCTAGTTTACAGATCCTGCGGGAATACTTTATGCCAATTCTACTTGGTCGCATACTAAGCTCACATGGATCTCCTTGCCATCGGGCCCCACAGGTCCGACCTCAAGCCATGTGGTTTGTGTCCGCCTTGCGTGTACCGCGTCTTCACCATGGCCTGTGCTTCCCGGCGCTTTGACGACAGTGCCTATATCTTCCATAGTCGGAAGCGCCGCTGCTCCCCGAAGCTTCTCCTCAAGTTTCCAATGCCTTCGGCAGGGAGAGAGATGGCCACAAGGCCCGTGGCGACGCTTTTCATCACCGCCGAACTCGTCGTGCAGGCTTGCAATAGCTCGAAGAAGGTCACCCAGAGAACTGGCATTTCCTCCGCAGGATGACCCGTGAGCATACCTCTGACGCATATAACTCGTTAGTTGACTTCCTCGCCAACTCTTTTTCAAAGTTCGCCAAGCACTTACTATAAATGCCGCTGACAAAGTCGCCGATTCTCCTTCACGGAGTCGCATACCGGGTACGAACATCCTTTAGTTCCTCACCCAGCTGGGTGTTGCATCTCGGAGATTATTTTTCTCTTGTCTCACGCTTGTAAGCACATTCTCGCCGCCTTCAACCGCGCAGAAGAGTTGTTGCTTGTCCGGATCTCGTCCGCGCCATCTGCAATATTATTGTCAGATTTACACACACGTCGCACTTCACAAACTACTTATCTTTTGAAGCATATATTACCAGAGGGGGTCTCTATGGCTCCCCCTATAGCGGCTAGTGCGGCCTCAAGTTGGTCCTTCCATTCTTCAAGCTCCTGGGACAGTCGGGTATTCTTTTTCGTAAGATCCTGCATAACAAATGATCCTTAAATCAGTTATTCTAACTATTTTAAGTCTCGGGGGCTACTGACGTATATAACCGTCAAATTTCCTCACCCGTGTCCTTTACATATCGCTCCGTGGCTCGCTAGACCATCTTGAGCGGCACGGAGGTGAAAATCTCCCTAATTGAAGGCATTCAATGCCTCTTGGGAGAAACATGCGTCACGAAGAACTGTCTGCGACGCCTCGTGATTCATGGCGCTTCCACCTCGGAGTTGGTGGCGGACAATCTGTCGGCATCCTCTCGTCGGAGGAGCATCCGACGACGCCTCGCGGCTCACCTCCGCTTCGACCCGGCTTTGGAGCCCGGTGGCGGAGGCTTGATCTGCAACCTCTCCGCATGGCCCGGCGAGCGCTTTTTTCCCGAAAAGAGTACCAACATAGTACGCCTTCCGTGAATCAATCCTGGGAGTATGGTGGACGTACATACCGCTATGCGGTGGCGTTCGATCCGACCGCACTTCTTTTAGCCTGCGAGGCCGTACGCCCTTGTTGGCTAGCCGTCACGGGCTCGGCCTCCGCCTCAAGGCACCCCTCGCTAAACACCATTGTTATACGGTGATAAAAAATAAGCACGGATGGGTCATTATCGAGTATTGGGACCTCGGTCTCGCCATCGTGAGGCTATAAGTATTCGGTAATCGTCAGAATGGCAACCAAGGCATTATCGATGCTCGCTTGGTGAAATACCCCATCAAACAGCTCCATCAATATGTTCGATCCTCTTGGGAGGTCGGATCGAGGAGCCGCTCCGATCCTCGGGTTGTGGAGGCGGGCTGTTTATGTCTTTACGGCCCGGCGCAGTTCCTCACCAAAATCACAAAATGAGATACCTAACCATGGGAATACGGATCGGATGTGCAAAAAGAAATGTCCGCTTACCCAGCTTCGAGGATTGTTCATAGAAAATCCGTTCAATGGACTGACGCGGAGAAAATCTTCCTCTTCTCCCTTGTACAGTGCGGACAAGATCTTCACCAGATCGGTGACCGATCCCGGCCCCTTACGGGCATGACGGGTGGCATCGTCCTCCCCGTTGAAATCCCACATGGGGTGGCCCCTATACAGGAGCGGCTGCACCCCCCGCATAATACATGTGGCCATGACACCGATCATGGTCAGTACGCAATGAGCTAACAATCTTATTCGGCTCATCAGGTAAAGGACGTCCCCGCTGCCTTCCCTCCGAGCTCGCTGGGCGCCAACTCAAAGCGCTTTCTTCAAAGGAGCATTGCTGAACTCCGGGAGACCGATCCGAATAGGATCCGGCAGCGGGACGTCCTCTATATAAAACCATTCCGAAGGCCAGTCCTCGGGCGCCTTCTTCGGGGTTCCGGATAGATATCCGGTCCCGGCGATGCGCCATACCTCGGCTCCGCCCACTTGATATATTGACCCCTCATGAGAATGGGGTACAAGGCAGAATAATCTCTTCCACACCGCAAAATGAGCCTCGACGCCCAAGAACAGTTCGCAAAGGGCTACGAAGCCCGCGATGTGCAAAATGGAGGCAAAGCGAAGGTGGTGCAATTGAGGTCAGAGAACTCCAAGAGCCCCGAGAAACAGATGAATTAGAAACCCGAGTCCTCTTACTACATAAGAGACAAAGCATACCCGCCTCCTTTGGAGGAATCGGGACACTTCTCCGCTTGCTTTCAGCCCTTATAGGTGGCGTAGTCCGCTCGAACCGGAACCATGAAGGCCGGGGAAGAAATCCTTGGTTTGGAGTGTCACTAGCTCGCTATGCGGGACTCAAAGATCTCTCCCAATTTCCTGTGCCGAGGGATGGGAGCGCGAGAGGAGGAGCCGCGCCGACCGCCCATGATGGAATGGATTTTTGTCAGAGGCGCTCCGATGAAAGCTCGTGGAGGGGGGATGGTGTGACTCAGATCTAGATCCTCGTCCCTTTTATAGACGGCTCATTTGCGCAGCTAGGGGGTAAGTGTAAAAATACCCTGGCTTTTCACATTCGTTCAAACACGTGGAAGATGGCCATTATTGGGCGTGGAAGCCAAGGAGCGCAGCATTTATAAGAAGCCGGACACTATTCGACAAGTATATGGAATTTGGAGAAGAACCCACCTCGCATTGCCGAAGACAATCTACGCGCCGGACTCATCGCCATTGAAGCCTGGTTCGGGGGCTACTTGAAAGTGCTAGTTATCGACTAGAGGGGGGGGGGTGAATAGGCGATTTTTATGAAAGTCTTCAAAACGTGGAAGTTTCTAAGACAAAGAATAGAAATTACCTAATTGATATGCAGCGGAAGATAAACTACAACAAGCAAAACCATAGTCAAGTATGTCAGAATGTGAAAGTACAGGGACTAATCGCAGCTTAGTAGTAAAGATCAGGATGGAAGATAGTATGAAGCCAACCAACGATAGTAGTCAAGCAATGAAGTCAAACAGGTACGACAAATAGGCAATGACTTCACGAAGACAAACTCTAAGTAGGGGGAGGGAGAGGATAGAACCACTACTTGTTGAAGACACAGATTTGTTGGACTGGGCCCAGCTTGGTCGTGACAACTCAGACGCCTGTTAGGGAGGCTGAGATTCAACTCAAGACCACGCTTTCACCTTATTCCCTTGAGCTAAGGACACACAGTCCTCGCCTAACCACTCGGGTAAGTCTTCAAGGTAGACTTCCGAACCTTCACAGACTTCGCTCACCGGGCGATCCACAATGACTCTTGGATGCTCAGAACGCGACGCCTAACCGGCCGGAGGATTCACAGTCCTCAAGTGTAATAAGTCTTCAGTCACGCAGATGTAAAGACTTCAAAGGATGCCTAACACTCTTTGGCTATGGGTGTTTGGGCTTTGTCCTCGCAAGGATTTCTCTCTCAAAGGCTTCGAGGTGGGTTGCTCTCAAACGACAAAAGCCGCACTAATTAACTCCGAGCAGCCACCAATTTATGGTGTAGGGGTGGCTATTTATAGCCACTAGGCAACCCGACCTGTTATGTCCGAAATGACCCTCGGGTCACTAAGGAACCGACACGTGTTCCAATGGTCGATTTCAAAACACACACCCATAACTTTACTTGGGCTACAAGAAAAGCTGACTCATCCAGCCCCGGATAAGATTTGCTCTCATTGTCTTCGTCAAGACATAGGATTTGGGTTGAGCATCACTACATTATTCGACTTTTGTTCACTTGGACCCCACTTAACAGTACGATGGTTCCTATGACTCAACAAATAAGAGAAGGAAACAACGAAACAACACAGTCTTCGCGCTCCATAGTCTTCATTCAATGTCTTCTCATGTCATAGACTTCAATATGAATATCTTCACATACCACCATTGTCGTCAATGTCTTTATACATTTTTAGGGGTCATCTCCGGTAGGTAAACCGAATCAATGAGGGACACTACCTGTGTTATCCTCGCAATTCTCACAAACACATTAGTCCTCAACCAAATTTGTCGTCAATACTCCAAAACCAACTAGGGTGGCACTAGATGCACTTACAATCTCCCCTTTTTGGTGATTGATGACAAACCGTTGAAGTTTTCAACGGGGATAAAGTATGTGAAATTGTAAAGGATAGGGTATTGTCTTCATAAGTGGCAAAGGCTTCCCCTGAAGATGTGCATATAAGTAATTTGCTTTTGGAATGCAAATGCACATGGCAGGTTGTACTTGTGGAGATCCTCTTCAACTTATGAAGATAATTCATCATGCATGAAATGATATAACTAAGAGAATGACATGCATAATGAAAAATGGACGTCTGAGAATGATCTAAGTGCGGAAGTTATCATCGCACATGCGGAATTTATCATCGCATCACGTAAAGCAAATAAGTAGCAGACGACCACCGAAGTTTAAGTGTTACAACTCAAAGAACCAAATGTATCAAAAGTGAGAGTTGTAAATACTTGGCAAAATATAAAGCAACCGCCCATATGAACCCGCTTTGAAGACTATCAAACTCATATGCTTCTCCCCTTTGTCAAGAAGGACCAAAAGGTTTGAAGACAAAGAGCATCTACTCGTCCTCATGAGGAATAGGTGAAGCAAAGCAGGGTTGTCGTTGTTGTTTGGTGGTGCGTATTTAACTTGGTGCAAGTGTCGGCGCGCGTAAGTAGGGGCGGTGAAGTAGCATCGCTTTCATCATCGATCACTCGCATTCCAAGCTGCCGGGAGGAAGAATAGTCGAGTCTTCAAGAGATGGAGTTCGACGAGGACCGCATTCCATGGAGGAGTGGAGTCAAACTTGAATCTTTCAAAGGAAGTCATCGCCTTGAAGATCTCTGCTTCAAAGACCGAAAGCAGCGTTAAACTCTTCCATGATCGCCGATGTGTCTCGTGGAGTGACAAAAGCATTCTTGGTGGCAAGATTTTGAATGCGATTGACGCCCACCAAGAGGCTTTTGCATCCGCCGCTTGGAGCCAAAAGTGATGCTTGTCTTGTTTCGGCGCAAAGGCCACAAGAAGTTCTAGGTCATTTAGGACGCGAGAGCGCTTCCGAGGCCTTTGGGAAATTGTTCTCTCTCAAAGAGCTTCTGGGCCATGCGACGGTGAGGCGTATTTAGTGTTCCCAGCAATTGATAGACATGAGTTATCGCTTGGACTCCTTCCATGGGTTGAGTGAAGCTATGGTGATCCGCATTTTGAAGACAAAGAGGCTTCTTGGCAGGCTCTGTGGTATATGGCTTCAACTCGACATATCAACCTCGTGGTAGAAAGATCCGGCGATTATGCGCAGAGGGCTGATGGTTGATAGCAGAGTGTAGCTTGATGAGGCGCATGACCCATGGAGCATAGAATTTCAGGCCAAAAAGGTCGTAACTGCATTTAGCCCAGCTGCTTGATGAAGAATTCTTGTGTATTGAAGCTGATGCCATTGAGGATGTAAATGACCAATGTCTTCATGGCTCCTTCAAGTTTTGCAGATGATGAATGCCCTTTGATAGGCCATAGAGTTCGCCTGATGATGTGATATATTGTTTGAGGTAGATATTCAAGGTCATCAACAAAGAACTCCTTTGGGTATTCAGCGCCGTGTGGCAAAGGATTCATCATGCTCAACATCCGCTCATGTTGGGCTCGCTTGTGGAAGATGCTCTCGATTGCATTGCGGTGGAGTTGACAATCGTGTTCAACAGCTCTCCGGGAGTGGGTAGGCTGTAAGCTCAATGACGCTAAGAGCTTTGGCTTCATGACGTAACATTTCCTGTCATCCACTCGAGAACCCATGTCTTTGTATCCCTCGTAGTAGCCGCGAATGTGGAGGGTAGCATAGAATTGAAGCAAAAGTTCCTCATTCCAATGTTCTTTATCTCGTCACAAAACCGAAAGCGCACTGCATCACGAAAGCAGTCAAGTGCTTCTTCTAAGCATGGCAGTTCAGCAATGGCTTCAGTGTCGAGGCGCATATGAGGGAAAATGCGCCCTTGATCATACAGAACGCAGGAGTAATAGCTTCGCTGTTGATAGCTCCAGAAACGATCTGATGATATTATCGGCCTTGAGTAGGGGTTCTTTGCTCTGTCAAAGAAGGTGTTGTGGGCTTTGAAGCCATTTGCATTGAAGGACCCTCAGAGGTGGCAAGCATTCGGGAACCTTGGCAATCTTGGCTTTGGTTTCTAGACCGTAGGCCTATGCGCAACATGATAGTCAAACCGAGGACCGTGAGGCATTAGGCGGAGGGACCAGAACGGGCCATCCGGACAAAGCATTAGTGACCATAGTTGTAAGCTTGCTCAATTGTATAGGGCCTTGGTGGCGGAACAGAGCAAGGGCAACAACAGAGGCGCCAAAGTTGCACAATTGATGCTTCAGAGCAGTTGCATCATTAGCCTCGACACATTGGTTGGTGCAGTTCTACATTTGCTTCCACTCCATGACTACATCATTGGCTTCATTTGTGTTGGTGGTGGCAGCCTCAAGATTTTCAACCTCCACTTGATGAGCCGGAGGGTCCTGCACCGCCACGCCCACGCCAGGAACAACTTCTTCAAAGAATGGGGGAGTAGGGACACGCTTCTTCATCAAGGTTGTCATCGGCCGATGCAATGGATTCTCTTCAAAGCAGCTTTTGGCTTCAGACACGAAGACATTCACAATGGAGTGGCTTCGAAACACTTGACGCGGCAACAGATTGGTGGTGCACTTCTCCTTCCGAACGCCGAAGAGGGACTTGAGGACTTGGTCCTTTGCAAAGCCTCATGGAATGTCAAGCGACGCCTTTGGAGATGGAGTTGGCTGGGCCTCAAAGTCTTCCTCTTCTACTTGCACACGTGGTGTGACTTGTTGTTGTTGGGGAGTACTCGGGGAGTCTTGTTGTTGTGGGTGATCAGCCCATGATGCATCCTGAGCAATTGGCGTCAGAGGACGATCAATGCTGATGTGTTCGCTGTTCGTGAGAACAGGCGATGATACCAAGTTGTGTTCGATCTGAGGAAGAACTTCATCATCTTCAACATTGTCATTGTGACCAATGTCTTCAAAGCAGTTGATGGGATCAATCGCTGGAATGTCTTCAGCTTCATGAGCCTCTATGGAAGCAGGCTCATGAACTATCATCCGTCATTCTTGGTGTTCAGATACAGGGCGAACCATTGAGATAGGTTCAACAACTAAGGGTTCTGTGGAAGCAGCCCGGTTCTTCTTGGTTTTGCGCTTCTTCTTGGAGGGAGCAGCATCAGAGGCTTCAGGATTTTTCCTTTTTCTGGCTTCAGCCTCGGCAATCCTCGTCTTCTTCAGGTCTGAAGCGGTTGACCTAACCTTTGGCTTCGAGCCAGTCATGCTGCTTGGGAAGACTATGCGAGGTTCTTCCCGCCTTTGAAGGTGCAGATTGGTCATTGATTGCTTCTTCGCCTTTGCCGCCATTCTGGGGTCAATGCCAGATTTACCAAGAGCCTTGCGCTTTCTCAAATTTCATTGTAGGCTAGCACACACTTGTCACCATACTCTTCATGCACTCACGAGCGCTTAGCTTCTTCAAGGCTTCTTGAGATAGGCTTCTTTGAGCTCGTGCAGCATGTTCTTGAAGTTTTTTACATCTTGCACGCTGAGTTTTGCCACATGCTTCTTGAACTGAGCTTTCTCATAGTCGATCTTGTGCTTCAGTTTAACGATGCGCTGAGCAAGAGCTAGCTCAGAAGCAATGGCGCCATTGAAGGAGACGCTGAGGCCAATGGGAAGATGCGGATCTTCGAAGCTGAGATTTGGGGTGTCAAACCACTCATCAATGAAGTTATGGATGATTGCCGCATCAAAGAGAGGCAAATAATTGAAGATCTCTGCTTCTTCCTTGCTCTTGATCAGTTGCTCAAGAGCAACATCCGCAAGATCGTCATCGCTGGATAGATCAATGTGCTCTTCACGCAGAATGGCACTAGGAGTCCATGTCTGATCAATATATTTGACGATTTCCTTTTTCTTCTCCATCTTCTTGGAGATGCGTGATTGATCTTCAGACCGCATAATCGCCTTCGTGGAGGCGGCGGCCAAAGGCTTCGCACGTGAAGCTTTTTGGAGGAGCAATGATCTTGAAGCCTTAGGCTTCTTTGGCTTATGCGGCTTTGGAGTAGGAGCTAGGGCTTCATCAGTGTCAGTGTCATCATCAGAATGATCCACTTTGGCACCTTGGACCGAGATGTGAGTGATGAGGCCATCAAGGTTGTAGAAAGGACAGATGACATTGGGTTCTGCATCACATGAGCCGTCAGCACGGGGAGCAGAGGGACCAGGGTTGAAGTCTAATCCCAATGACTTCTTGTTTTCCTTGGCCGATGCCTTTGCGTGCTGGAAATTTTGCTTGAAGAGATTATCGTCATGACACTAGAGCAATGACGATGGGTCGGCATTTTCAGGCTGAGGTCCACGGACCATACAAGGATAGAAACCCTGTGCAATAGCTTCAGTGTCCTGTTTGGGTGGAAGGCCTCGAAAGAGAATATCACCCCAAGGACTTTTGATAGCATTCTTCTCAGCGCATTCTGGGTCACGAACTTGTATTTGAACCATTGTTCAGCCTAATATCGTCAATCCATTGGATTCGTGTCTTGCGCTGATTATAATTCTCTTCAGATCTGCTTTGTAAAGCTCGCGAGGTCATCAGCAAATCTTTTGATGTTCCCCATGACGCTGCTCGCCACCCTTCCTCATCGATTTCTCTCGCAGCCATGAACTTCAAACTGAATGGCTTCAACACGCTCAAAGGCTTTAAAAGCTTTCGCTTCCTCGACAAACAGGAACAAGGCCGGAGAGTTAATGTGATGGTGTAAGAATTCTCGCAAACTAATGCGTACTATGAGAACCAAGGGATTCTCCCACGGACATGTACCTTGACAAAGCATTAGAGATGTGAGGGAAGGGGAAGAGGTCATATGCATTCTCAGAAGATTTTGAAGATAAATCAGTTTGAAGACATTGACCTCATGATGCGAATACATTCACTTATTCGCTGAGAGTTGGTTCCAGATTTGTACGAATCCGTGAATAAGTACAAGTGAGGAATCTAACTAGATATGAAGCTTAAGTGAATATACTAGGCAGTATTGAGATGCAGACAAAATAGATCTAACATTGTATAGGCAGAAACAAGTTTTGGTAAACAGGATGAATCTTTGAGGATCAAAAGATGGTAAAATTAGTGTTATATTTACCACACGAAGAACCTGCTAGATGGGATGAGTAGGAGATCGAGCAGTTCAATCCACCGTGCCCTAACTTGGCGATGGAGGACAGCTACGGGCGGGCGCAAGAGAGGGCGATGTTTGCGGCCGGCATGAGGATGAAGGCCGAGAAGTTACAGGCAGCTAAGCGCCTGTCACGGGCGTCGCCGAGAGCTAGCGGTGGTGCTAGGATTTTGACGAGGTGGAGAGGTGGAAGAAAGTTTTCTTTACCGCAGGGGACGGTATTTATAAGGAAGTGTGCGGCAAAGCACAATTACTCAGTGTTCTCGGCGGTTCACATCTCGAGGGGTATGTGGCAAGCATGCAACATACTCAGAGTTGTCCCATCGCTCCCACGCCTCCAAGTTTGTCGGATGGTCGCCTGGCCTTCTCCGGATTTTAAACAATAAGGATGAATCATTTAAAACAGACTTAATGTTTGTCTCGTGTCTTCTCACGACAAGGAAGCAGAGAAGACATTCAACAGTTTCAATAGAATGCATATGATTTGGACAGATAGAGTTTGAGATAGAAAGCATAGATAGATTAGGGTCCGATCACATTCACTTAGTTCAAAAGATTCAACTAGGAAGAAATAGCTATAAGTGAATGCTATAGAGGACAGAATACTAGTATATATATATATATATATATATATATATCGTAAAGCAATCAAATCAACATAGTGAAGGAAATCATGAAGATAAGTTGAACTTTGAAGACAAACCAAATGTGAAGACATAGCTAAAATAACGCCATGAGTGAAACACTTCAAACAGAGAAATTTGGTGGTATGCTACTCAATCAGATAGGAAGTATTAGACCCGTACATCACAAGACAATTATCGTGGCGCTCCGAAGTCAAATTCCATGTTAATGTATTCACACTCAAAATGTAAGTCTTCATTGATTGAAGATATACTTTACTTCGTGTGTTGCACATCTAAGTCATCAACATGCATAAGAGTTAGGATGTGTGCCTGATCACGTGACATTTGAGGATTCCAAGATATTTAGCTCACACCGTGAACTTGCAAAACCTTTTCTCATCCAGGGCTTTGTGAAGATATCCGCCATTGCTCTTCAGTGTTGACGTGAATGATGTCAATATCTTTCTTCATGACATGATCTCCTGATAAAGTGATGACAAATTTCAATGTGCTTTGTCTTCGAAAGTGCTGGATTGGATTGTTGGCAATCTTGATGGCGCTTTTCGTTGTCGCAGAAGAGAGGTACTTGTTTCAGATTGATGCCATAGTCCTTGAGAGTTTGCTTCATCCATAGAAGCCGAGCGCTGCAAGATCCAAGAGGCAATGTATTCAGATTCAGCAGCTTGAGAGTGATACACAGCTTCCGCTTCTTTGAAGACCAATGACAAGTGATCGTGCTGTAAAGTGACATGTGCCGATGTAGACTTATGATCCACCTTGTCACCACCATAATCAGCATCCGAGAATCCAACCGTATAAAATTCGAGCCCTTTGGATACCATAATCCGAAAGTGTTGGGGTGTGAGCCAAATATCAAGAATTCGCTTCACGCCTAAGTGATGCGATTCCTTTGGTGCCGCTTTTGGAATTGAGCACACATGCAAACACTAAGCATAATATCCGCCCAGATGCACATAGGTAAAGTAAGGAACCAATCATGGAGCGGTATACCTTTTGATCAAATTCTTTACCATTGTCGTCGGGACCCGTATGGTGTTTTTCGGGTATTGGCGCTGCAGTAACCTTTTGCAATCTTTGCATTCCAAACTTCTTCCAATCTTTGATGTATTTTTCTTGAGATATGAAGATGCCATTACTTTGTTGATGAATTTGAAGACCAAGGAAGAACTTCAGTTCACCCATCATGGACATCCGATATTGCTCTGCATCATGTATCCAAACTCATCACTATACTTCCGGGTTGGTGCAGCCAAGATAATGTCATCCACATATATTTGGCACACAAATAGTTCACTCATCATATGTCTTCGCGGAAGAGTGTGGGATCGAGGGATCCAAGTTTGAAGCCTTTGCTCTTCGTGAAGTCTTTGATCGTGATCATACCAAGCGTGAGGAGCTTGTTTGAGGCCATACAAAGGCTTTTGTTTAGCTTGTACACCATATCCGGATGTTTTGGATCTTCAAAGCTAGGTGGTTGAGCGACGTATACTTCTTCCTCAATTTTGCCGTTGAGAAATGCACTCTTCACATCCATTTGATATAGCAAGATGTTGTGGTGATTAGCCTAGGATAGCAGTATGCGAATAGCTTCAAGCCTAGCCACAGGAGCAAATGTTTCATCGAAGTCAATTCCTTCAACTTGAGTATATCCTTGAGCCACAAGTCGTGCTTTGTTTCCTCGATTTAATTTGACCATGCTCATCTTGCTTGTTTCGATATATCCATTTTGTGCCAATAATGTTATGCTTGTTAGGGTCGTGGACGCTTGACAAGTTCCCAAACATTGTTCAAAGCTTGAACTGCTGAACTTCTTCTTGCATAGCTTGTATCCATTCAGGTTCCATAAAGCAGCTACTTTCTTGGGTTCTGATATTGACACAAAAGAAAAGTGCCCACAGAAATTTGCTAACTGTGTTGCTCTTGAGCGAGTAAGTGGACCAGTGCATTGATGCTATCAATAATCTTCTCAATTTGTACTTCATTTGGCAACACGTAGGGTGAATCGGACGAAGACCTTGCTCTTGCCGATCATTGTCATAATTGGGAGGATCGCCTTCACCGAGCATTGTCTTCAAAGTTGGTTAGGTGCGTAATGATAAGTTCCTCTTCGTGATGTGCTTCAAGGCATGATTTCACCAGCCTCATCAGCTTGATAGATTCGCTGTGAAGCTTCGTCTAGTGTACTTAAGGTGAGCTCTCTTTGTGAACCATTTGTTTCATCAAATCGCATCGCCCATGGTTTCTTTTATTTTGTAGAGATAGAGGTTGAAGAATCAGTAAGAGTGCGTAGTCCTTTCCAGAATCGAGCATGAAGCCTTCGTGAGCTTCAGTGCAAATTTTGACTTGTGATGGGGATCCTGATCCAAAGACTCAGCTCCAAATACTCAAGTAGCCGACATTTGGCTTCTTGCCAAGAAGGAGCTCATAGGATGTTTTGTTCGTAAGCTTATGGATGTAAACACGTTGATGACGTGACATGTCAGATCAATAGCTTCAGGCCGTAACTTTCTTGGTGTCTTGTACTGCTTAGCATTGTTCGAGCCATCTCAATGAGGGTTCTATTCTTGCGCCCACGATGCCATTTTGCCGAGGTGTGTATGGAGCGTAAAACTCATGAGTGATTCCCATTGTATCCAGATAAAGATCAAGTCTGGTGTTCTTGAACTCAAAGTGCCGTTGTCACTTCCGATATGTTTGATCTTGACGCCATAACTGCTCATGGCTCGATTGCAGAAGCTGCCCCAAGACATCTTGCACTTCAGCCTTGTAGAAAATTATGTGCACCCATGTATATCTTGAGTAGTCATCAACAATGACGGGCTTACAGAGATAAGTAGTTGTTGTGAGGGTAGAGTAGTGAGTAGGGCCAAATAAGTCCATGTGTAGCAGCTCAAGGGTTGAGATGTAGTCATGATTGTCTTCGAGGGATGCTTTGCCCTAGTCATCTTTCCAAATTTCGCAGTGCACCACACAAATGATCCTTCTTGAACTTGGACACCCTCGATGCCTATGACATGCTTCTTCTTGGCGAGTGTGTGTAAGTTCCTCATGCCAAGATGCCCCAGCCTCCGATGCCAGAGCCAACATTCTCAAGCTTTTGCAAGAAGACATACGGCAAGTCAGGACTCACGAGAAATCTACCATGTATAGATCATCTTTCCGATAATTCTTCAAAGACTAGAGACTTGTTAGATTCCATTAGTACAAGGCAACTATATTTCTTCCGAATGGCACAATCATGTTCAAGTCACAAAGCATCGAGACATACATTAAGTTGAAACCAAGGGATTCAACAAGCATCACTTTATCCATGTGTCACATCCCTAGTTCTGGTATGACGTAGACTAGCTAGTCATGTGTTGCATCATGTTTAATTATTGAATCTTGAAATGGGGATGACCAAACCCTAGCACCAAATGAATTCAACTAGGTTCAATAAAAATATTTTCAATGAACCCAAATGCCCTATAGAAAAGTTCATGATTTTGATAAAGGTGAAAAACCTCCGCCAAAAAATGATGCACATATTTCTAGGCCATTCTGGATTTTTGAATTAAATCTTATTGTATTCGACTTTGGGCATTTAAATACTATAAATAATTTAAATTTTCAAATAATGCCGAACTATTTTTGGGCCACCGAAATAATTCAGCAAGTGTCCATGAATATTTTCAGGATTTAAGAAAATGCCTTGGTATTTTTCCTAAGCTCAAAACTACAAGCAGAAAACTAGGAAAACAGTAAACAAAAGTAGAAAGACTTGAGAGAGAAAGAAACCCACCTAACTTATCAGAGCCCATTTAGTCTGCTCCGCTTCAGGCAGCCCACCCGCCAATCATCTTCTCCACTGCGCCAAGAGATGTATGCTGCTGTAGCTCGACGACGCTAAGCCATCATCAAGGCCACGCAAAGCAGCCTGGTTGCCTCCTCGAGACATCGCCGACGACGAGGGCGCATTTCGCCTCGCCGTCCGCATCGAGCCATCCTCTCTCAGGCTCACTTTTTCCTCGCCCCAAGGTTTCTCCCCGATGCCGGGCCGCCACGAGAAGGCTATCGCAGCTTCGCGAGCTACCGCTGTCTACCGAACCACTATATCCAGAGGTTCCCGCCCCTCGACCTCTCTCAATAAGCACGCGATCATGGGCGCTCAAACGCCGCTTATCGAAGCTCACATCACAGATATGCTCAGCTGGACTTCATCGACGATTCACCACCTACCGTCCTCCCCGAGCCCGCCGAGCCTCCCCTGCCGAATCCACCCCGAGCCGTGGCTACCTTTTTCCCTCTGCTTCCTTCGTCAGATACGTGTCAGAGCTACCACTCCTGCGTTAGCTCCCCGGAAGCCGCTGGCCGCCGCCATGACGCCGCTGGTGACTACAATCTGCTGTCGCCGCTCCCGAGCCTGCGAACGTGTTTCAAGCTCCCCAAAGAAGCCAAATGCAACACCAAGACTCTTCCTACTGCGGCAATCGCAGCCTCCTCCAGCCAACCTCGGTTCGGCCGCCGCCAAGTGGTCACGGCCGCCGACTCCCGGCCTCCCTCAAGGCCAGCTGCATGCACCTCGGATGGGGGCGAGCGAGGGCTTCGGTGCCTCAACGCTGCACGCCATAGCCTTCTAGCGCCATCTCCGCGAAGCTGCGCCAGTTCGTGTGTCGCCGGGCGATTAACCTCGCTGCTGCCGACGTGGCCGCCATTAGATTAGGGCGCTAATCATGATTAGTTAGTACCCTGAGCAGCCGACATATGGGTCCCACGGGTCATATTTGACCTTGACCGCCCTGTTTATCAGCCGACGCCAAGATGACCTAGTGTCGACGCAAGAACGCTTTCGAATTAATTTAAATCGTAAAAGGTTTAGAAATTCAGAAAATAGTCTAAACTTCTAAAAAATCATAGAAATTCAACCGTAACTTCAAATGAAATAAATTATATATGAAAATGATCAGAAAAATCCAATCTATCCATCTGTACCATTTTATACATGATAGAGCAACTTAGGGCTGTTGTTTAGGCCAAATCATATAAATGGCATTTAAAGCTTCACATATGAAGTTTGAATTTGAACCTAGGGTTCAAACCAACTTCATTTAACTTGTTGCTAGTTGCATTATCTCAAATTACAACATATTGCCATGTCACACTCATGCATCACATTGTTGCATTGCATTGATTGTGTTCCTTCTCTGTTGCCGGTGTTTGTCCCCTCTCAGTAGACGATGTACCGACGATGAGTTCGATGACACCGATGAAGAACTATATTATCGCCGTAAGTGCTGTGCAAGCAAAACCCCTTGTTCATTCCGATATAATCCCACTCTCTCGCTCCTACTCTCTTTTACTGCATTAGGACAACAACGATTCATCTCACATTTGTCAAGCGGTAGTCGAACCCCTTTATCCTCTGCATGACCTGTCATTCCACAGTAAATAGATGAAACCCACTAGCATGAGTAGGAGTTGTTTGAGCCCTGATGTGCCTACTCATTCATGCTTGTTCGTCATGCCTACTATTGCTTAGAGTTGTGTCGTGTCCGATTCATCGTGGATGAATTGGAGGTGTGTGAACATGTCCCACTGTAGGAGAGCTAACCAGGTGAACACGATTTGGTAAAGGTAGCGGTGAGAGGCCATGTAGGAGTACATGGTGGGTTGTCTCATTGCAGCCTGTCCTCGTGAACTGAGTTGTGTGTTTGATCCAAGAACAAGCCATTACCACACATTGGGTTCCTAACTCAATTCTCCTCGACTTATTAATCAACATGATCTCTGGCCCAGAGTTGCAACTAGTTTCTCGTGTTTGTAGGTAGTGTTAGTAGTCTACCAAGTGGCACCCGGCATGTGGGCTTGGGACAGATTAGGCACCATGGCACGGTGTACTAAGCATAGAACCACCCGTCGAGGTGGGCTTGGGAACCCTCGTGACACATCGCTTGGGGGTCAGTGGAGCGACACCCCGGCCGGATTCTCCTTGCGGATGGAACCCAAATAGGCGTATAAACCTGACGAGACTTGTGTGGTTAGTCGTGTCATGGCCGGCTACCCTCGCCGGGCTTCGCTTGAAGGTTGCCAGTACATGTCGTGGTAAACGGCGGTAAGTGGTGTGAGCATGTGTTTAGAAGTACACCCTCAGCAGGTTAATATGATCTATTCAAATATCCGTGTCCGCGTAAAGGACTTCCGGGTTGTCTATAATAGTTCATAGACAAGGAAAGTGGATACTCTAAAATGCGCAAGATAAGCGTGAGTGCTATGGATGGCGTTTCAGAGAGAGACGGAGCGGATCCAAAGTGGTGTATTGATATGGTGAATATGTGGACTCGTAAAGCGCCCACCTCAAAAGAGTTACTTGCAGTCGTAGTTTAGGATAGCCACCGAGTCAAAGTCGACTTTGGTGCGCAAACTCCACCACCCCATTTGTTGATAATGATGCATATGTAGTTAGTTCTGATGTAAGTCTTGCTGAGTACATTTGTACTCACGTTTGCTTATTTTATGTTTTGCAGAGAGACGTCAGTCTCGCTAGTAGTTCCGAGTGGAGTTTGAAGTTTATCTTGTTACCTCAGCTACGATCTTGTGCCCTCGGCAGGATCTGGTAGATAGTCAGGCTTCTCAGCCTTTTTCATTTGTAGATGTCTGTACTCAGACATGTTAAGCTTCCGCTTGTGCTTGTTGCTTGTATGTTTCAGATGTTGGGTCATGAGACCCATGTTTGTAATATCTCGCCTCCTGAGCCTAATGAATAAATACTTTGAGTCGAGAGTCCTCGCTAGGATGCCATGTTGTATTTGCACATATTGAGCATATTGTGTGTATGATTGAAATGCTTGGTATATGTGGGATCCGACAACCTAGTTGTTTATCCTTGGTAGCCTCTCTTAGGGGAAATGTAGTCTTCGCCCATGAGCCATAGTAGTCCGCTACATGCCCGCTCACCGGAGTCCTCGCTTAGCCCAAAGACTACTGCTCCTAACACTTGACTGGTCGGGTATGTGATTCACTTGCCTTATGTCTGTCTCTTCGGGAAATGTCACGCTGTGACATCCGGAGTCCTCGCTTAGCTCACAGCCCGGGTTCCTGAGTCCTCATAGCCCAAGGTTACAGCCCGGATTCGCATCACGTCACGACCGACATGCTCGATGTTGATTCATGTATGCCTATCCCCGTAAGTTAGTGCCACTTTGGGTTCACGACTAGTCATGTCGGCCCGGTTCTCTATCCTGATGCTAGCGACACTATCATATACGTGAGCCAAAAGGCTAAACGGTCCCGTGCCATGGTAAGGCGACACTATGGGAATACCGTATGTGAGGCCGCAAGGTGATATGAGGTGTTACCGCTAGATCAATGTGACTTGGAATCGGGGCCCGATAGCTTTGGTATCGTGAGCCCCGATCATCAGAGGTTTACCAAGCCAAACCGGGTCGGGTTGTGTCTAGAAATGCTTTAGTTATGTAAGGGAATTGATTGTGGAAGGGAACGTAAGGCTCTTTTTACTCCTTGTACCTCATGACCTTCCTCATCTCGAAATATCCTCTTCTCTTCTACGGGATTAAGAACTAAGCTTCTCATCTATCTATCAGATGACGTGTTACTAATCCATAGACCTTAAGATTGTTGGTTTTAAGTCCCGCTCAGTTTCTACTACTTCCGTGATGTTAACCGTTGATCTCGGAACCTGATATGATGTTGTTGAGTGGCTATGCCACCATTTTGCATGATGTCTCAAATCTTTTGAGCATTTACAGCTGTTATGTTGTCCTGAGTCATCCCAAGTGACATCTATATAGTCCGGATGCATTTGCAAATCCTTCTCTCCGCTTTCTAATGTTCATTTGGGCTAGATTAATCACACAAATTAGTGTGTTGAGGTACTCCGCTGCCTCGCATATATGTTGGAACTATTATTATGACCATAGGTGTCTTAGAGGATCATCTAGTAATCTAGCCATGCTTTTATATTCCTAGTGTGATGATTCTCGCCATGATTCTCGAAGCATCCCGTGATGCAATTTAGTTAGTAGGTATTCTACCCTCGGTTCTTGACCCAAGATTCACTCTACTTACCTCGTGTTGATAGTGTTGCTCAGACTTTTAGGATATTAGTAACCTTTGCGATAGTCCTCGAGGTCCGTGGTATTTCCTTCTTCCAAATACCATGAACCATTAAGGCAGAAGTTCCTTGAACTAAAATCTCACAATCGTAGTACTTTGAGGAGTTCTCCATTCATAATTGTGACTCGCCAGTCCTACCTTTCCGCATGGGTTATCCGAAGAAATGTTGAACTTGGTTCGACATACTAATATATGCACCCACAACGCAAAAAATCATATGTTCCTTTGAGTTGTCCCCCTTTAGTTAGTCTTCTGACCTTCGTCTATCAATTAATAGTCAAGAGTATGCATGCATTCGTTCATCGATGCCTATTACTCTTGTGGTCCGTCAAGCCATTCTATTCTGGAATGACCAGGAGAATCAAACTCCAGTATCTCATCCATTTTAAGGATTGGATCAAAGTAGTTGTACTTCACGCATCAAAATGCCAACCCAGCTTTTTGCTCGTTTCTACCTTGGAGTGTCACCATCTTTATGTCAAGAATGTCATGAGAATTGCATCACCTCTTATGAATTCTTGATGTAGTGATACTCCTCGCTATCATTATTCATTCCTCGATCCCATGTTGTTGTAAACAGAATGCCGACAAGTGAACTGTGATGTGTGAAATCGGTACTCCTAGCAACCCTCGTTGCTTGGTAGTAAATGGACGATATTATCATTCTTAGCGTGTTGGTTCTTGGAATCATCTTTCTAAGATAGATTGTGCTACCTAGTCCTTATTTCGTGCACTCTTCGATCGATGAGTTAGATTTCGCCAAACCCTTGCTCGTTGATCATATCGCCTTGCCCCTGAAAAGCAAGATTGTTCTCGAGCTTAGTAACATATCGGTGGTTCGTGATTTTCCTAATATGTTCTCGGAGGTATCACCAAAGTTGTCACCGACCGCTATGTTGAGTTCGTAATCGTTGGTTCCTTGTAACCACCCCTTCTCCAAGAATCTGTGTTGGATACCCCGAGCTAGTTGGTTAAGCTTAAACAACAACTTGGAGAGTTGGAAGATGAAAGCTTGTCCGACTTAGTTCATTCTAAGGGATATCTTGTAGGTATGTTGAATAAAGGTGATGTCTTCATTGATTGATCCTCGCGATAAATTGTCGGACCTATCATCCTAAGCAAAACTTTGACTTGAGTATGGGCTATTGTCAAGTCAAATCGTAACCAATGATGTTCGTAATGTTGTCTTACTCATGGTTGATCCTCGAGCATACACCATTACATCTTTTGGTCTGATCAATGCTATCACCATGTTCACATGATGATGGAAGTCCAAAGGATATGGAAATTCCGATGAGTTGCCGCTGGAGCCCAACAGCAAGATTTTGTCTCCCCATGATTCATGTTGAACATCAACCTAGTGTTGGAAACTTTGTAAGCAATGCCTTCGTGTCTCCGCTCATGAAGCTTATGCTTGGATGGAAGAAGTGACTACCTTTGAATTCATGTGCTTTAGGTGTAAGTTGTCGCCATGAATTTGAGAAAGGTTTGTTTTGCTTCCTTTGGAATCACCCCAAGTCTGTCATGCATTCGCAAGTAGGTATTCTATGGTTTGGTAGATTAATTACCTCCACTCCATATGTGTTCCTAGCACACCAAGCCACCGATTGATTTGTTCAAGGAGAAGAAGTTCTTCTTAAGACCGCTGCTTATACAAGGACTTTGATATCCTCGATGATGGTTCCCCACCGACTCGGGTAGTGTTTTATTATAAGACTACTACGTGGTCATGCTTGTCTTGGACAGCGTGTCCACGGGTTTGTAGCAGAACTAGCTCATGTTTTGGAGCTTACTACCGTAGCTCATTTCCCGAGGATCTCGCAACACCATCTCGTCGATTTGGTTGCAAACATTCATTTATCTTCTAGACTGATGAGTCCGGGATTATTCTAACACCAATCGGATCTCAATCTCAAGCAGATATGATGGTTGGAAACATTCCCAACAATTGCATGTTGTTCCCAAATTCAAGACCGCCATTGCGCCAATTCCCATGGGCTGCCCTCTCAAGAATTGTTGTTTAGGATCATCTTCAAAAGTGGTCCTACCATGGGTCCCATCCATTTCGATGATAAGAAAATCATCCATCGCGTTGTCTTCAACAAGGTAGTCCACATCATCCATTCAATCCAGATATGCCATTTCTTCAATTCCTTCAAATGATCGTTTGTGATTTGCCTTAGGCTGATATAAAGAGTCTCAATGATCTCTATATCAAAGGTAATTCTTTTTGCCACTTAAGGTAATAATTCTATGAGCCACTTCCTTTAAGATGGCTCGTTATGGTATCATGGCAATTCAATTCCTCGCTACCTCCCAAACCTTGCACCATCTTACCTAAGCGCCAGGCTTACCAAATTGAACCTCACATCCTGTTACTATCCACCTCTCGATGTATGTGTTTGAGTCTCAAATCAAGAGATGATCGAATGTCCCACTACATGAGTTGATCCTGAGCGCTTGATCTTCGAGGAGATCAATTCTCAGATAGTTTCTCTCTGCCGCCATCATGCTGGATGAAGATCTCAAAGCAAAGACGCCAAAATCAATTGAGCAATAAATCAACATCTTCGAGAAGGGCTTTTGGATCATGAAGATCGTGTTATTTGTGCCCCTCCGCCTTCTTACTCTCACGCCTTTGAATCTCGGGACCAGATTCTTGTTTAGTGGGGGGCGAGTTGTCACATCCCTAGTTCTCGTATGACGAGACTAGCTTAGTCATGTGTTGCATCATGTTTAATTATTGAATCTTGAAATGGGGATGACCAAACCCTAGCACCAAATGAATTCAACTAGGTTCAATAAAAATATTTTCACGAACCCAAATGCCCTTTTAGAAAAGTTCATGATTTTTGATAAAGGTGAAAAACCTCCGCCAAAATGATGCACATATTTCTAGGCCATTCTGGATTTTTGAATTAAATCTTATTGTATTTGACTTTGGGCATTTAAATACTATAAATAATTTAAATTTTCAAATAATGCTGGAACTATTTTTGGGCCACTAAAATAATTCATCAAGTGTCCATGAATATTTTCAGGATTTTAGAAAATGCCTTGGTATTTTTCCTAAGCTCAAAAACCTACAAAGCTAGTAAAACTAGAAACATGTAAACAAAAGTAGAAAGATCTGAGAGAGAAAGAAACCCACCTAACTTATCAAGAGCCCATTTAGTCCGCCCGCTTCAGGCAGCCCACCTGCCAATCATCTTCCACTCCACCACTGCCAAGAGATTGTAAGCTCGACGAGACGCTACACATCATACACACGCTAAATTTCGCACTTATTGCCTCCTCGAGACATCGCCGACGACGCGGGCGACTTTCGGGCTTCATTGGCCTCCGTGATCGAGCCATCCTCTTCGCCACTTTTCCTCGCCCCAGCGCTTCCCCGATGTCAAGCCGCCACGAAGCAGGCCACCGCAGCTTCGCAGCCCACCGCCGCCTACCGAACCACCATATCTGTGGAGGTTCCCTGCCCCTCGACCTCTTCTCGCTGAAGACGCAACCGCGGTGCCCCAAACGCCGCCTCGAGCTTGTCACCGCCAGATTCGCCGGGCCGATTTCATCGATGATTCACCACCCACCGTCCTCCCCGAGCTCACGGGCCGAGCCTCCCCTGGCCGAACCATCGTGAGCCATGCCACCTTTCCTCTCGCTTCCCTCGCTGACACGCCGTAGCTACCACTCCCGCTATTCCCGAGCCTGCCGCCGCCGCCATGACGCCGCCATGACTACAACTGCTGCCGCCACCGCCCCGAGCCCGCTAACATGCTCAAGCCCCAAAGAAGCCAAATCCATCACCCGCACTCTCCTACTGCACCGAAATCGCAGCCTCCAGCCAACCCCTGCGGCTCCGCCGCCACCTATGGGTCACGGCCACGACCCCGCCTCCTCAAGCGCCAGCCAAGGCAGCACTCGATGGGGCGAGCGAGGGCTTCCCCGGTGCTTCTGGCCGGGCACGCCATAGCCTCTAGCGCCACTCCGCGAAGCTGCGCTGGCCAAGGTGGTCGCCGGGAGACTAACTCCCGACGGTCAGCCGACGCGTATTGCCATTAGATTAGGGCGCTAATCATGATTAGTTAGTTAGGTGCCTCGAGCAGCCGACATGTGGGTCCTATGGGTCATATTTGACCTTGACCGCCCTGTTGACTAGCCGACGCCAAGATGACCTAGTGTCGAGATGCAAGAACGCTTCTGGAATTAATTTAAATTTAAAAGGTTTAGAAATTCGTGAAAATAGTCTAAACTTCTAAAAATCATAGAAATTCAAATCAGAATCCAAATGAAATAAGTTATATATGAAAAATTATCAGAAAAATCCAATCTATCCATCTGTACCATTTTCATGCATGATAGAGCAACTTAGGGCTGCTGTTTAGGCCAAATCATATAAATGGCATTTAAAGCTTCACATATGAAGTTTGAATTTGAACCTAGGGTTCAAACCAACTTCATGTAACTTGTTGCTAGTTGAATTGGCTCAAATTACAGCATATTGCCATGTCACACCTATGCATCATATTGTTGCATTGCATTGATTGTGTTCCTTCTTCCGCTGCTTCTGTTTGTCCCTCTCAGAGATTTATGTAACCGACGATGAGTTCGATGACACCGATGAAGAACTATATTATCTTCAGGTGCCAAGCAAGCAAAACCCCTTTTTCATTCCGATATAATCCCCACTCTCTCGCCTCCCGCTCTCTTTTACCGCATTAGGACAACAACGATTCATCTGCTACTTGTCATGTAGTCGAACCCCTTTATCCTCTTCATGACCTCGTCATTCCACAAGAAATAGATGAAACCCACTTGCATGAGTAGGAGTTGTTTGAGCCTGATGTGCCTACTCATTCATGCTTGTTCGCCATGCATGCTATTGCTTAGAGTTGTGTCGTCCGATTCATCGTGGATGAATTGGAGGTGTGTGAACATGTCCCATCGTGTGAGAGCTAAGTGTGTGAACACAATTTGGTAAAGGTATGTGAGAGGCCATGTAGGAGTACATGGTGGGTTATCTCATTGCAGCCGCCCTCGTGAACTGAAAGTTCTGTGTTTGTGATCCATGAACAAGCTACTACCACACATTGGGTTCTCGTAACTCGACCCCTCTCGACTTATTAATCAACATGATCTCTGGCCCGTGAGTTGCAACTAGTTTCTCGTGTTTGTAGGTAGTGTTAGTACTTCACCAAGTGGCACCCTTGCATGTGGGCTTGGACAGATTAGGGCACCGCGTGGCACGTGTACTGCCGTAGAACCACCCGCCGAAATGGGCTTGGGAACCCCGCACACATCGCTTGGGGCCGTGAGCGACACTCGCCGGATTCTCCTTGCGGATGGAACCCGAATAGGCGAGTAAACCCGGACGAGAGACATGTGTGGTTAGTCAGGTCGTGGCCGACACCGCTGGGCTTCCGCTGAAGGTTGCCGAGTACATGTCGTGTAAACGGCGGTAAGTGGTGAGAGCGTAGGTGAAGAAGTTCACCCTCGCAGGGTTAATATGATCTATTCAATAGCCGTGTCCGTGGTAAAGGACTTCCGGGTTGCCTATAAAAAGTTCATAGACAAGTGAAAGTGGCTACTCTAAAATGCGCAAGATAAGCGTGAGTGCTATGGATGGCGTTTCTCGAGAGAGACGGGAGCGATCCATAGTGGTGTATTGATATGGTGAATATGTGGACTCGTGTGCGCCACCTCAAAAGAGTTACTTGCAATGTAGTTTAGGATAGCTACCGAAGTCAAAGCTGGCTTGTCGCAAGCCAAACTCCACCACCCCTTTGTTGATAATGATGCATATGTAGTTAGTTCTGATAAGTCTTGCTGAGTACATTTGTACTCACGCTTGCTTATTTTATGTTTCGCAGAGATACGCCAGCCTCGCTTAGTAGTTCCGCATGGACTTCGATGCTTAGCTTGTTACCTCACCACGCATCTTGTGCCCCTAAGTAGATCTCTGTAGATAGTCGCTTCTCACCTTTTTCATTTGTAGATGTCTCCAGTACGTGACATGTTAAGCTTTCGCTTGTGCTTGTTGCTTGTATGTTTCAGATGTTGGGTCATGAGACCCATGTTTGTAATATCTGCCTCCTCGGAGCCTAATGAATAAATACTTTGAGTCGTAGAGTCTTGTTGTGATGCCATGTTGTATTTGTACATATTGGAGCATATTGTGTGTATGATTGAAATGCTTGGTATGTGTGGGATCCGACAACCTAGTTGTTTATCCTTGGTAGCCCCTCTTAGGGGGAAATGTAGTCTTGTGCTTCCATGAGCCATAGTAGTCCGCTACAACCCTGTTCACCGAGTCCTGCTAGCCCAAGACTATCGCTTCCTAACACTTGATCGGCCGGGCATGTGATTCACTTGCTCCTATGTCTCTCCTTCGGGAAATGTCACGCGGTGACATCCAAGTCCTCGCTTAGCCTGCTACAGCCCGGTTCCTGTAGTCTTGTTAGCCCAAGCATACAGCCCGGATTCGCAGACGGCCGATCGACAGTTCGATGTTGATTCATGTATGCCTGTCCCCGTAAGTTAGTGCCACTTTGGCTTCAAGGACTAGTCATGTCGGCCCGGTTCTCTCATTACATGGATGCTAGCGACACTATCATATACGTGAGCCAAAAGGCTTAAACGGTCCTCGGGCCATGGTAAGGCGACACTCTATGGGAATACCTGCAAGGTGGAGGCCGCAAGGTGATAAGGAGGTGTTACCGGCCAGATCGATGTGACTTGAATCGGGTCCCGACACCATGTGTTGATCCTTTGAGATTGCAACTCTACTCTAGACCCAATACCTTGCTTTTACCAAAGGTCAAGAAATGTGATGTGACTCTTTGTCCGATGGACGTAAGGTTGAGTCCATGAGAAGACTTTGATCACCGGTCATATTATTAGTGCATCCGCTGTCCATAATCCATTCTCAAGCATGAGGTGTCATACCCTATAGTATAGTTAGGGGATAGGCTTCACCATTAGCATTGTGAAGCATAAACATTTGATTTCGCAAGAGGATTATTGAAGCTCAAATCAAGATTAGGACAGATAGGATGAATGGCAAATGATTCAGAACAAAATACATAGTGAGACCATTTTGGCATTTGATCTTGTGCCCTACAAGATGTTTTAGGTCCCCAAAGAATAGCATCGATGCCTTGATTTTCTACCGGAGACCTTTTTCCCGCAAAGGAAAGCATTCTTCTTAACCACCCACATCTTCGTGGGGTGGCTTAAAAGCAATGAGTCTAAGTGGAGCATCCGAGAACTTCGGCTTTGGAGCCCTAGCAAATAGCCTTGCAGATATGAATGATACTCATATGAATAAGCAGGTAAAGTTCTTAGTTTTATGAACATAGCGGTTTCTAGACACACGCCATATTCACAAGTTTGAGTACAGCTTCCGCAAAACATTGGCGTTAGGGTGACTCGTGAGTCCTCCGTCTGCTTGAAGCCTTTGGACCATATGACGCCTTAGGTCCTGGGTTTGTCTTCATCCCTGTGGTGTCATGATCACATTCAACCGGAAGATTCTCAAGACAACTTTTGGGAACCCGTATCTTCTTTCATAGGTGGTCCATTCCTGCAGCTTAGTACCAATATACCCGCAAACACTTCACCATTCTCGATTTTTTAACAGCTTATAGTTTGCATCAAGGGATTCATCAATGATAATAGGATTAGCACAGTAGCTTTATAAGGTGGATGGATCCACCGAAGGTCCCTTGGCAGCAACTCCATGGTTTTGGGATAATTTCAAAGCTTCCAAAGAGGAAACATCAACATTCATTTTCCTCTCGAACCCAACACCCCTCTTTCCTAGGGTTTCGTTCAGAATCGCTTTTTGAGGACATCGCAAAGTGTCCGATGTCCTTTCAGACTTTTATACATCCCTCGCTTCAAGCAATGTTCTTCAACCTAGCATTTTCATCAAGAATAGTTGTGATATCCTCCGCCGAGGGGTTAGTTATCACATCAATAGTTGAAGACAATGCAACAAAGAGTGCAGCTTGAACATTCAGAACAGAGAGGTAACGCTATCACGCTTAAGGCATTTTAGACATGGTGGTTCAAATCCATCCTGAGCGGAACTGATCTGTTGAGCGCGAAGTGACTCATTCTCTTTTTTGAAGATCTTCATGAGCCGCTCTCAATTTCTCAAGCTCTTGCTTCCTTTGAAGATAATCATAGGAGAGCTTTTCATGAGTAGTTGAGAGCGTTTCATGACGACTTTCTAAGTTCTGGTACTTAGCATGAAGATTTTTTTATGTCTTCAACTAAGGACCGTGAACGTGGCTATTTCCGCCATTCAACAGTCATCGCTTTCTAACAGCTTTTTGAGTATGTTCCATAGCTTTTTGTTGTTCAATTGCAATTTTAGCAAGTGTTTTGTAACTGGCTTGGATTCACAATCGAGTCATCTTCACTTGATTCTTGAAATTAAGCATCACGTGATTTTACCTGGCACCACGTACATGAAGCAAAGAGGGTGGGGAGCAGTGGTCGCCCTTGTCATCAGCTTCAGCCTGCTGGTGTGGAAGTAATTGTCTTCAATGTTGAAGATGGACTTGGCAACATAGGTCGTGGCTAGAGCCAGACTTGCAACGCCAGGTCGGACTCCTCTTCGTGCACTCCACCTCCGCCTCCTCGTATGCATTCTCCTCCTAATCCATTTCCTTGCCAACAAAAAGCACGAGCCTTGCTGATGAGCTCTTCTTATGTGATGAAGACTTTGATGAGGACCTGGAAGAAGACTTTGAAGATTTCTTCTTCTTCTTGTCATCGTAATCATATTCCTTGCTCTTCTTCTTCTTCTTCTCATTGTCCCACCGTGGACAATTCGAGATATAGTGTCCGGTTTTCTTGCACTTAGTGACATGTTCTCTTCTTGTAGTCATGAGTGGAAGCTTCATCATTTCTTGAGCTAGATCGTGAAGACTTTCTCTCAAGCCCTTCTTCTTAGTGAACTTCGGAACTTCTTCACAAGCAAAGCAAGTTCCTTTCCAATGTCTTCGTGGTCAATGAATCGCATTCAGATTCTTCTTCGTATGAGGAAACAACTTTTTGCCTTCAAAGCGCCGAAGTTCGGCCCATAGTTGGGACCATAGATATCCGCTTTTCTCGTAAAGTCGGAACTCATGTGTGTTAAGCCTCTCAAGCATATCAGACGGATCGAGTGTCTTGAAGCCAGGGCGTTCTTGTATCATGAGGGCAAGGGTGCCAAAGGAGCTGTCAAGTGATCTCAGTAGTGTCTTGACGATTTCATGCTTGGTAATCTCAGTAGCGTCGAGAGCAAGAAGCTCATTTGTGATGTCGGTGAGGCGATCAAACGTGAGCTAGACATTTTCATTGTCGCTTTCTCTTGAAGCGATTGAAGAGGTTACCAAGAACACTCCATCCTTTGATCTCTCTCAGTGTTGAGACGCCTTCATTGACCTTTTGGATAGCCAGTCCCTGCACTAGCTTCTCGACGCTTCCAGAGCACTCCACATCGGCCATACCGTCTCTTTGGTCGATGACCACGATGATGTTCTTTGCAAGAGAGTCCAGCTTGAATGAACTTCTTGACATCAGCCAGGGTGACACCTTCACTCAGCTTTTGGGAACGCTGTTTTGACGACATACCAGAGGGTCGACATCATCGGCTTCAAGATGCATGCGCATCTTATTCTTCCAAGAGGGATATTCAGTTCCATCGTAACACGGGCAAGCAGCGAAGACTTTGATTATCCCCGCAATGTACGATATAGCTAAAACTCCGTGGTTAAACCGAATCACAGAATAAGGGAGTACCTTGCTCTTATACCAATTGAAAGAGCTAGTTATCGATTCTAGAGGGGGGGGGTGAATAGGCAACTTTATGAAAGTCTTCAAAACATGGAAGTTTCAAGACAAACAATAGAAATGACCTAATTGATATGCAGTGAAGATAAACTACAACAAGCAAAACCATAGTCAAGTATGTCAGAATGTGAAAGTACAGGACTAATAGCAGCTTAGTAGTAAAGATCGGGATGGAAGATAGTATGAAGCCAACCAACGATAGTAGTCAAGCAATGAAGTCAAACAGGTACGACAATAGGCAATGACTTCAATGAAGACAAACTCTAAGTAGGGGAGGGAGAGGATAGAACTACAAATACTTGTTGAAGACACATGATTTGTTGACTGGGCCCAGCTGTCGTGACAATCAGACGTCGGGTTAGGGAGGCTGAGATTCAACCTTTAAGACCGCTGCTTCACCTTTATTCCCTTGAGCTAGGGACACACAGCCTCGCCTAATCACTCGTAAGTCTTCAAGGTAGACTTCAACCTTCACAGACTTTGTTCACCGCCATCCACAATGACTCCCGGATGCTCGTAACGTGACGCCTAACCGTCGGAGGATTCATACCTCAAGTGTAATAAGTCTTCGGTCACGCAGATGTAAAGACTTTCAGTGATGCCTAACACTTTTGGCTCGGTGTTTGGGCTTTGTCCTCGCAAGGATTTCTCTCTCTCAAAGGCTTCGAGGTGGGTTGTTTCAAACGACAAAAAGCCGGGCACTAATCTCCGAGCAGCCACCAATTTATGGTGTAGGGGTGGGCTATTTATAGCCACTAGGCAACCCGACCTGTTATGTCCGAAATGACCCTGGCTCACTAAGGAACCGACGCAGTTAAAACGGTCAGATTTCAAACACACACGGCAACTTTACTTGGGCTACAAGCAAAGCTGACTCATCCAGCCTCGATAAGATTTGTTCTCATTGTCTTCGTCAAGACATAGGATTTGGGTTGAGCATCACTACAGTCATTCCTCTGACTTTGTTCACTTGGACCCCACTTAACAAGACGGGTGGTTCCTATGACTCAACAAAGAAGAAAAGGAAAAAATGAAACAACACAGCCTTTCAAGGCCCATAGTCTTCTTCTACTCAATGTCTTCTCATGTCATAGTCTTCAATATGAATATCTTCACATACCACCATTGTCGCCAATGTCTTCATACATTTTTAGGGTCATCTCCGGTAGGTAAATCAATCAATGAGGGACACTACCTGTGTTATCCTGCAATTCTCACAAACACATTAGTCCCTCAACCAAATTTGTCGTCAATACTCCAAAACCAACTAGGGGTGGCACTAGATGCACTTACACCATCGAGGAGTCCTGGATTATGGGGTGTCTACATAGTCAACTATCACCGCTGGTCGGACTCCTAGACTATGAAGATACAAGATTGAAGACTTCGTTCCGTGTCCGGATGGGACTTTCCTTGGCGGAAGGCAAGCTTGGCGATACTGGATATGTAGATCTCCTGCCATTGTAACCTAACTCAGGTAACCCTAACTCCTATCTCGTGTCTATATAAACCGGAGGGTTTTGAAGTCCGTAGGGACTAACAACAATCATACCATAGGGCCCATTTGAGGGAACCGACTGGGTCAGAAAATCGTGATCTGAAGTCAGTGATCGGGCGGCCCGCCTGGGTGTATGAGGCGGGTTTGAGACGCCTGACTATAGATGCAACCTGTCTCGTCTCAAACTTCCTCTTCTAGAATGATCCATATATGTAAATCGTTATGCAATTAGCTAGTAGCTAGGCACACAGTGATGCTTAGATCAGACAGCTTTGACGATGTTTGGCCAATTCGTTTCTTCTCGCTAATTAATTTGGTTCATTGGAGCAACCGGTAAGTATATACCAACTACAAATTCCTCTACGTCGTTAGTGTAGTGACAGATATGTTTCTTTTTTTTAGGCAGCAAGGATATATCTGATTTTTTAATTAATTACCACCAAGAAAATATCGGATATGTTGGCAAAAAATAATCTTCTATGAAACCATTAAGTATGACACTTCACGCTGGATCAAAGTTTGGTCGTTGACTATCATCAAGGAAATGAATTATAACAAAATATTGTAGAGCATTTCAGACATATGTACCGCCTTTTCTTTTCCTTCTTAACATAAACAATTATGTTCAACCATTTTGTAGCTAATAAGGGAGAATTAAATCATCAAACACAAATTAAGGTTAACCTTTTCTTTAGAAAGGAAAGCATCAATAATACTCGCCTCTGCAGCAAGGAATGATCTGGATAACCACCGTAAAAATAAATAAGCAAAAAATAAATTAGTCGCAGCTTGGTGTTATGCTGAACGAATGATTTTGAGAAAACAAAATCATTCTGATAGCTCACCTGGCTTCTTGGCGAGTGGCTAGCTCCACAGCTTATTGAGTTGTTGGCGTGCACCTAGCTGGTGCTGGGCACCTCTCAAGCTCTGTTACCACGTTGGTGGGTGAACGTTGCTTTCCAGGTTCAGGTTTCGACCACTTTTTTTGTGTTATCGGTGGCTGGTTAGGTAGGCTTGGGGAGGCTGGTTCTCGGGTTGTTTGGGTCAAAGCCCTGTTGCTCGGTTCGGCAATTTTGGTGTTGCTCTGGCATGCCGTCATGTGATGGCCTTAACATATTACCCCAGCAAAGGATAGTTCTAAATGAAACACCATGAGCACACTCATTGGTATCGTATTAGACAGATAGTTCTGATTTTATTTCCTTTAGAAGGTTATCTGGCCTTTTGGTTGCATTTCCTGGCCAAAGTTGGTCTTTGTGGCAATGGGACAACGGGTCACCTAGTATGATCAAAGACCGTGGGTGGGTGTCCTTTTGTGTCAGTTCTGCATACAACCTTAGAATATAAATCATTTGTTAGTTGCTTGTTCTGGGAATTATAGTGGAATCGAGACGTGGGTCGTTTGGAAAGAAAGAGCTAAGGCCATGTCTTTTGGAATTCATCCATTAAACCTCATCTGCAAGTGCATTGCTGCTATTTTCCCCACGCTTATTTATTACATTTGTTCCATGTTGTTTAGCTGGTGAGGCACTTGTGTATAGCACTTATGCAACCACGATATCATTTCTCGATTGCTAAATAGTCTACACTTATGGTTGAGTGCAAAAAGTAGTGTTACCGGTTATGCAAGCACATGGAGGAACAACATGAAAATGTGTGCAGGTTTTTACTAGTTGAGATGATGATAATACTTTGGAGCAGGAGGTAACGGGAAATTGACTTTGTTTCCTACATGAAATTTGACAGGTATCACCAGTCTTCAATGTAGCCACACTACAATGTTCAGAGAATTATATTGCATCAGAAGGCATAAGTGGCCAAGTCGGTGAACGACAACCTTTAGTTCTCTGTATCTGATTAGAGCGGTTCGATGGCTCTCAGTGTGTGTACACCATTTGCAGGTGGAAGGACGAGTCATCAACACCGTCGAGATGACATGATCAACTTATACGATAGTTTCTCAAGTACACCTACCTTATATGGATTACACTAATTAGTGGACATTAGCCCCTATAATCTAGGCAATCACTGCAAAGAAAATAATGTTCCCTTTTTGGAAAGGTCTATGGGGATCACTTTCTTTTCCCTGAATGGTAATAGGGCCCAACTATTCTGAGGTGATCAATTTAAAGTGGGCAAAAAACATTTTCGCTGCTAGGATTGTAGGTCTAATTTACTCTAAACGCCATTTAGAGAGAGAGAGAGAGAGAGAGAGAGAGAGAGAAATATGTAGTCGTACCATGTCGAAAAGGGCTCATGTCACAAAAATCAACACTTCTTTGTCCACCCCTATAAACCGAGTAGAGCAATTTCTGCTTGTTGCAAATTCACCAGATTAAATGACACTCATCATTCGTCAAGTTGTACCATGCGGTGGTTTAGGTTGGTGTGTTTCCATTGTTCTTGTGGCTCACGTCCTTGTCTTTGGGTTGATCTATATATAACCGCTACTTCCCAAATATAGCAAAGTTCATACAAAAGTTGAAATCATAAGGTAGAAGGTTATCAGTTGTGATTAAGCAAGTATTCCTAAAAGGAGACGCAAGTTTTTCTCACATGTTGAGTACGACAAGAACATATTGTTAGGAGTAGAATGTATGTTTTAAATTGAGTTTAGACAAGTTTTTTTACATGCTTGAATGACAACAACATATTGTTACACAAATTCCCCATAAGTTAATCATTGTTTCCGTCAAGATCAAACTCCTACCAACCCTGATCTTTAAAAGGCTCCACGTCCTACTTGCTTGTCAATATGGCGCCAAAGCCCACACCTTTTTAGTGTCAACTAGAGAGTACTTTAATTATGTTCATTGAATTTGAAGTACTCACAAAATGGAAGGTTAAATCAAAAGGATGCAAATCTAATTAAGAGGACCAACGGTTGAACTCTGTGATTGCAGGCCATCGATCATATCATCATATGTATGATGTATGCATTTTATTTTTTTTAACAAAGGGAATATATTAATATCGCCTGCTAGATAATTAATTTCACTTACACTCTCAAATTTCAAGAACAATCGAATGTTCTATCGTAACATCCCAAATTTTCAATTTGAATGTTATACATAGGTCATTCATGCATATCATATTTGTATTGCATTTCGCTTTCGCACGATCCTCGAAATTCTAAGCAACTCAAGGATCTTCTGAGAGAGTTGGGGATTAATTACGCTTTTTTCATATTTGTTTTTTATCAAATATTGAAACAAGGATCATTTTGGTTTTAATTTATTTTTTCTCCAAAAATATTTCATATTAAAATATATGAGAGGAGATAATATGAATTCTCCAAAATAAATGAAATATTGGAGGAAAAATATTAAAAAAATCAAATATTTGATGTTATTCGGATTTTATTGCTATTTTATTTTCAATTAGGAAAAATATATGCTCAAACATTGTATAATAGGCCAAATAAATGTTCACCTTTTGTCCCAGATATATTTTAGAGCACGGGAAAATTTTATTTTAGATTTCTGTAGTACGCTTAGTATTTCTTTTTCTTTCCTTTTCTCGCAGATCGCCGGAATATTTTAAAAAAGGAAACCGATTCTAACTGCATCTTGACCATCAGGACTTCCTCCCTGGCTTGAGGCTTATAAGCCAAGCCGCTTCGCAGCTCCACCCGCTGCCGCCGAACCCTAGCTGCCGCCTTAGCGCCGCCGCCGCTCACGCCACGTTTAGAGCCAAGCCGTGAGTCGTCACGCCGCAAGCCGGATCTTCATTGCTGCTGACCGCCGTCAATCCGGTCGGTTTTCTTCGTTAACCCCGGGTTTTTTCGGTTTATTTTTCTTAGATCGGTTTTTCCGTCGGTTTATGAGTTATTTTTGCGGACGTCATTCGTTTCGTTTCGCTTAAACGTAACGATGTTCACCAAGAATAGTCATAGACAGTGAACGCTCGCTCAAGTTAGCCTGCTGTTCGCTACCGTTTTTTCTTTTTTCTCGGATTTTCGCCATTCATTTCGATCGTATTTCTCGGATCCGATTTTTCGCTCTAGTATAACTTTTCGCTTGTTTATCGGAATCAAAGCGTATTCGAAATGTACTTAGATCATCGCCCTTCAAACCCTCTTTCTATTTTAACCAACTTGAAACTAGATTTAGATACTCGTAAAATTTGACTTTTAGTCTCAGATTAGTAATCGGATTTTGTTTCTTTCGCCGCTTGAGTTTCGCTGTTCGCTTTGATTTGATTTTTCACAAACCGGAGTTCTTAAGTTGAACTTTTTGGTTAGATCTTCCTATTTGGAGTTTTACATGTGCATTCTTTTGCTTGATTGCTTATGTATGTTATTGTTTGCTTTGCGATAGAATCTCTTGGAGTGCGGCGCATAAAGTACTACGAACATTATGTCTTATGGATCGTCAAAGATGGGCAAGTAAACACATTGATCATACCCCCTTTATTACCCGCTTTTATGTATTAGCTACAACCCTCGCTACATTGCATGAGTAGGATCTCTTTAACATGTGGGGTTTGGGGAAGTAGATGATGAGGTAGAACCTATTATTCCAGTTTTTTAATATCAAACCCTTGGGAGTTACTTTCTACGCATGTCTTTATATTGCTATGCCATGCTCATAGACGGGATTGGGTTTGAGTGTATTCCATGATAGATGTGAGATTGTGTTAATTAATGGTTCAACTTAAGGTGGCAACTTTAATGAACTTGATCTAGGTGGATTGCTTGTTTGGGCACCTGGAGAATCTAGTGTTGTCCTAGGATATCCCGGACTACCCAGGTGCAGGACTTCATCCTACGGTCCGCCACCCGTGCCTGAAGTGATCATAAGATTATTCATGCTAGAAATTTCCATGTGCAGCCATGCAAGCCATTGCGGGCTCTAGCATAGTTGAATATGTTGCATGACCTCTTTCAGTGGTAGACTAGCGTATGTAGAGGAAAGTAGGTGTAACTGGCTCACCCGTAGTAAAAGAGTTAGTGCTTCTGGAAAGACTGCATCTTTCGTCATCCGCTTTCTCAAACTCCATGTAGTGCAAGAAATCCTAACCTGGAGGAGATTGAGTCTTGTGGGGAAAAGTAAAACCTCCTAAAAGTGTATAAACTAATCATGGTTAGTCGTGTCCCCTAAGAAGCAGGACATCTTGAGTATCTAGTTCTTGGATTATCCTATTGTATCTCATCACTCTAATTTAATTTTGTTGGGTTGATAATCACTTTTGTTACTTGAGATTGAGTTGGAGGAACCTTCTCAATGCTTAACAACGTACCATGATAGTTAAATAAAAATTTATTCCTTTGTTGTAGGGAAAACCGGCCGCAAAAATCATATAACCTTAGAGTTTCCACCAACCATATATATGCATATGGTGATAGCATTTATCTGGTTCATTACTCTATCAGGTTAGTATTACAAAGATATTCCATGTGTCAATTCGCTGGCTACAACGCATTATGTTGCGTATTTTCGCATTTACTTAGCAAAGGTGCGAGTAGGTCGTTATCGCGGCACCTCAATATGCCATTGGAGTTGATGGACTCACTTTCTCTCTTCCAATTCTTCCGCACGTTATCGTATTAGATGGCCTTAAGCCATATTTATTATCCTTCTCGAGTACTCGTGGTGTGTCAAGATACCGATCCAGTGGGATGATGTTGGAAGCACGTAGATTCTGACTCGCTTGAGGTCGGTTCGCACTCAAGATGGTATCGTGAGCAACACGCCAATGGTAGGACACCGCACTCACTAAGAAAAGCCATAGGTCACTCTTTTCTACTCATTCTCGACTCTCTCCATTTTCTACTCTTAGATGGTGGATTCGAGGAAAAGCTATGCGAACCCGGATGAAGACACCTTTGGATGACACTTGAAGGAAGTCACTAGATATCTGAACATTAAATACCAAGCTTCACTGGGACCTACAACGCCCACTCTTACTCCGGAAGAGGAGCAATGCCGATGATTCAAGTTCAAGTTCGTGAAGGACATTCACGCCACCACGGAGCCTATAGAGTTTTCCTTTGATGCACCTGCACTGGAGTCTAGGCAAGAGCATGGCAGCCTACATCATCATGGGGCGCATTGGAGAAGCTTACCGTATGATCTCAAGGATACTATCTACCAGAGATTTGTGGGCACCGAGATGAGCAATGGAAGATAGTCGCGACTAGGAAGGACAAAGTCCTATTGCAGCAAGATTCATCCAGAGTTAAACCAGCACATTCGACGCCAGGAGAACCAGACAAAGCGCAGTATGATAGGATTTGAAGAAGGCAATGACAAGGATCACTTCTAGTTAGAGGAGGAACTGGAAGTCTACACACGATGGATATGGAGAGTGAAATCGCTAATCTTCGTTGGAGAAGAACGACGCACCGGTTAAAAAAAGATCTAGTATTCATGGTAGACCTCAAGGCCAGAGGAGAAGACGATGATTCCACTTGTTCGAAAAACTACATCATCATCGACGACACACCGACTCCTAAAATTCCCATCGATAGTGATGATGACTTTGAAGACGAAGCCGAGCGGGATATCATGGAGTCTTCAATCGATCAAAAACTTCTAGTAGACCACCAGTAAGGATCAAGAAAAGTATTTCCCCATGTAAATAGTATACCCCAGCAATCGTAACGATAGCGTCTTGCATCGCTTGTATGTCCTTGCTTGTTTGATTGAGTGATATGATTGTGTTTGTCTCATGTGCATAAGGGTAGTGCTTTTCTCACCAGACCTCTTTTCTATTCTAATTTCTTCTCTCTAAAACCCCTCGCATGCTCTCCGAGAGGTGACACCGACGATTTGTCTTCTCACGGTGAGATCACCCAGCTTGATCCAGCGTAAGAACGCCTTGATGCAGAGCATATTTTAACCAAGGCAAATAAACAACAACAAATAACTCCGCCTCCGGCTGATACAGCACTACTAGGGAAAACCTTATAATACGTAATCTCAGTGTCAGGGCCATGAATAGGAAAAAGAGGCGCCGCTATTAATTAGAGCAACAGCGGGTTACTTTTTAAAGCGCCATCAAAAGTGCAAATGTAGCAGTAGCGCGGATGTTTAAATCATACCGCCACAAAAAATCCACCGACAAAGACATTAACCATCGGTTTACCAAGAGCGCCATGGCCGGAAGCGCTGGGCCGGCTGCTAATGCCCTAGTAGGAGCGCACTTTTTAGTCACGTCCGCTGTCGCTAATTTTGAATTTCAGGCACTCGGTTGGCCCTGCTTAGTAGTAGCGCTGCGAGATAGGAAAGCCGCCATGGTTGCCATTACTTAGCAAAGAAGCGCATTACTCCCCCGGCTACTACCAAGACGCAACACCTGCTCACCTTTTTCCACCTCCCCCTCCCCATCTCCCTCTCCTCCCTTTCCCCTACCTCCCCACATCCTCCATCTCTCACTCTTTCTTCTTCCTCAATATTTCCCCTCATTACCCTCCCTCTTCTACCTACCTTTCTTCTCTCTTCATTACTCCTAGCTATAACTACACCACCTCCATTAATGCATCTCCTTTCTCTTTTCCTTCCCCTCCACTACTGGAAGTTGTCTCCTCCCAAATTATTAGGTAGCTAGGTAGATGTGGTACTTGAATAAGTGACCTATTTGCCCCCTAACTAGATCTATCTTTGTCAAGAAGAGCTTTGTGCCTTTTTGATCTCCCTACAACATCATCTCCACCGTGGTGCTCGATCCACGAGATAGAGGTGATTAAAATTTCATGCTTTTGCAAAATGGAAATATGCTTATGTGTGTGTGATGAAGTGTTTATGGAAATTTTTTGTGTGGCATGACTTCACGCCACCAGGGTTGAGCGTTTGAGTAGCCTATAGGCCGAAATGTCGATTGAGAGCCTGCTTTGCTTAATTCCTGCAAAACTCTAGATCTATATATGTCCTATTTTCAAGGAAGGTCATGCCGCACTTTTGTAATGACTTTTATTGAATGTAACGCATTTTTATAATCAATTTGTTTATTATTACTGCGCAGAGTTGGGATTTATTGGTCAAAGGAACGATGGTGGATGGGTGGTTGCAAGTCGGCGTGCGGCAGACATGAAGGAAAATAACTCGACAGAGGTTTTATGTCCGTGTCGTAAATGCAAAGGGAATAGTTTGGCTTCAGACCCCCATGACGATGGTCGTGTCGGCGTACCGCTCATGACCCGGTTTCATGGATGGCTATACTTTTGGTGGATAACTGAAGATGAGGAGATGATTTATGTTGAGGATGCCGACGGGCAGGCAATGATGACACGGGGCAAGACGAAGAGATGATCGGGACATGTATATGGCGGCGGGAAGAGTCAGAGACATGATGGCGTGTGGGAAGGTGCTTAACATGGCGGCGGAGAAGGGCTTGACATGGCGGCGGAGAGAACGAAGATGGATTCCATGCAAAGCAGAGTTCGCTTGCATTTGTCTAATCTTTGCGGACCCTCATTTACAAAACCACATTGCTTCGCAATGAGACGAAAGAATTGAAAGATCCGCTTCTAGAGAGGAGGCTAAGCCGGAGCAATCGGTGGTAGACCTTAACACTCCATTGTATGATGGTTGGTAACTCGAAAGGCAGACCCGCTTGAGTTTACACAGGCCTGTTCCTCACATTTTAAGGCTAAAAACAAATGGACCGACACTAGCCTCAGATGAGCATCTCAAGCACCTAAAGGATGTTCTTCCCCATGTAATCTATGTCCTAGTAGTGCGTTGATGAGGCCTATAAGATCTGCAGCTCCTCTTGATCTCTGGCCACACATTAGATACCATGCATGCATCAACGATCGCGACACTTATTCGAAGGAGCACGCGGAAAAAACAAGCTGTCCGGCAGCAATGCTTCTCGATACAAGAAGGCCGGAAGAAAATGTCCTAAGAAAGTGGTATGGTACTTATCGACCACTCCCCGCTCTCCAAGAGGTGAAGTTTTAGAGATCCCAATGAAGCAAAGCTATCGCTACGGGCACGCGGAGAGGAAGAAGTCTGACGGCGGAGATGATCCAAGATGAGAGCACGCCAATGATGGAAGCCGCGGAGAGCGTTGAACAGCTTCTATCGGCCCAGAGTTTTGATGTGATGCAAGGAACATCGCGGTTGGGCGCGGTAACGGATGGCATGAATCCGCCAGCAATCAGAACACCAACCATAGCACATGACCCGTGTTTGTATGGATGTACAACCTCTCTGCCAGTTGGGCATGAAATTGAAGCATATCGCCACATGAGCATGCCGTATTCAAGGGCCAAACAACCAGTGAAATAATATTAATTTCATCAAATACTTCAAGAGGAGCAGACACGTTACAGGAAACACCGTTACATGGGATGCCATGAAAGCGCTAGTATTTCGAACATAGAGAGCTACCGAATACAAGACATAAAGGTATACAATCTCCATTTACATTGATATGTGGCAAATAAAAGTGTGCTATGGATATTGCAAAAGCACGCGGTGCATGGACAGATATTTATATCTCAACAAATGTAACGCCATAAAAGATGGCGGGTCTGGGAAAATTCAGGTACATGGGGCATCAAGATGGTTTCATCAGATCTCCACGTAAGCTGAGAGGTGCCGAAATCGGCGAGCTGTTGAAAAATCGAAGGAGTGTCTGCCGGCTTGAAAGACGATGAGAAAGGCGCCGAGCCGCCGAAGGTATGGAAGATTAGGCCCCCAGGTTCTGGGGACTTGGCGCATCGCACAAACTCGACATAATTCTCTACGTTTTGACTGGGTCGTATGCATATCCGTAAGAATGTCTCTGAGAGCTTGCTCGCAGTAATCGGCGAAGAAGCTGGATAAGACTGCTGGATGGGCCTGTATGGCAAAGAAAAGACTTGCAAGATTTGAAAATCAGGGAAGATCTGGTACATGTCACTTCCGTGAAAGTGTCGATTTGTGACACAGACTCGGAGACAGAGGGAACGGGAGAAGTATGGCGCAGCAACAAAGAAAGAGGATTATTGCCCCCCTTCTTGCTTTAACTTAAGTCCGCTGAGATCCATCACCCTGCGTTTTAAGTGCCTTACCGAGTCAAAGTTAGTTCCTTTTAAGCATCGTGGGCAGATAAGCAGATATCTAGACACCCGGGACAAGAAAATCTGCTCAGCGGGATCGGTCCCATGACCGCTATGTGATGATGATGCAGATATTTTACCCCGTCAGCTCAGAGGGATAATGGACAAAAGCACCGTCTGGCATGCTTATTCGTCTTCTAACTTTTCTGACGCCATATCTCTCGAAAAGTCGATCAAGGTGAAGTAGTTCAAGGCTACAGGAAGAGATCACAGATACCGTAATGAGCTTAGGATGTACTACCAAGCGTTCTTTCGGACAATATGGTGCATCTGTAGTTCATATCAGCACATGACATAATAGACTGGGGCCGCTATTCCTGACACAACATGGTGCCGCTTTAAGAGGATGAATGGGATTATCAAAGGATCTATTCGTAGTTGATGGTCCTCAAGTCTTGATGTGGAAGCATCGTCGAGGGCTATTTGACACAAGAGTGCATCTCTTCCTGAGATTTTTCTATATATGCAGTATCAGCCTACTGGTGTTAGTGTTGGTTTCGCCATATCAAGCATGATGGGAGGCTCGAGGAGAAGGTCAATGGCAATCTGGCCGCAGGGAATTGCACGCGGTATACTCGTATCGACGTCATGAAAGACTTTGACAGCAAACTTGGTAGTGCCCAAACATTCAGACGAGGTAGATCCTTCTGCAGCAACCGCACAAAGAAATTATCGCAAAGAAGTATCGTGGATCGGGGTATGCAAGATGTAAGCCGAAGTTAATAGAGAGCAATAAACTCCATCTTCCTGCATTGGTTCAAAGAGCATATTATTGCTA
>JAHIAL010000154.1:0-32500 GCA_021605145.1 Aegilops bicornis
TTTTAAGTGAGGTGGGTCTTGGGGTTGGATAAAACTGCGAAGTTAAGCGTGCTCGAAATTTGGAGTAGTGTGAGGATGGGTGACCTTTGAAGGAAAGTTGACCACTTAGTGCGATTTGACTTGAGGATTAAGCATATTAACTCAAGATTAAGCCATAGTGACTAGAGATTAAGAAAAAAGCGAAAAAAATTGAAAAAGTTTAAAAAAGTTTAGAAAAAAATATTTGAAAAAATTGTTAGTAATGGCGCACTTCTGTGTAGTGCATGCCATTACTAAAATCGAACTAATAATAGGCGCACCATGTGACATCTACGAATGGCAGCACTCCTTAGTGCGCCATTAATATACCGATAGTATTAATTACTAATGGCGTGATGCTAGTGGCGCACACGTAGTGCGCCATTAGTAGCTCAAAACGAGGTGTAAGCCACTAAGCGGGGCCTTTTCCTAGTAGTGAGTAGAGGCATAATAGGGACACTATGTTTTTTGTCCATGTATTCACACTTGTATCAAGTTTCCGGATTAATACAATTCTAGCATGAATAATAAACATTTATTATGATATGAAATAAATAATAACTTTATTATTGCTTCTAGAGGCATATTTCACTTTGGTCTCCCACTTGCACTAAAGTGGAGTAATCTAGTTCACATCACCATGTGATTTAACACAAATAGTTCACATACGTGTGTGATTAACACCCATAGTTCACATACGCCATGTGACCAACACCCAAAGGTTTACTAGAGTCGATAATCTGAGTTCACATCGCTATGTGATTAACACCCAAAGAGTACTAAGGTGTGATCATGTTTTGCTAAATGAGAGAAGTTTAGTCAGTAGATTGCATCATTCGAGATCCGTATGTTATTTCTACCAAATGTTATTCTATGTACTGCCTGATGCTCTCACGCATGGAGCTTCTCTAGCTAATTCCTCCCACTTTCAATATGTATCCAGTTAGGACTTAGGTCATGCGGATGCGATTGTAAAGCTAAGCTTGCTTGTCGGCGTCAACTCTTTTCTGACCCGAACTCCTTATCACCTCCATAACTGACAAAAACTTCCTTAGTCCTCTTAGGTAACTAAGGATAACTTTGACTTACTTAGCTATCACTGATGATCCACTCCTGGATCACTATCGTATACCTCCTTGCATAAACTCATAGTAAGACACACAACTGATGCGGTTCATAGCATGGCATACTTTATAGAACCTATGGTAGGGCATAAAGGGAATGACTTTTAAATTCTCTTTCTATCTTACTTGATGGTCGGGCTTTGAGTCTTACTCAACTTTTACACCTTATGTAATGGAGCGAGAACTCCTTCTTTGGTGATCCATTTTTGAACTCTTTCAAAAATTGTCCAAAGTATATACTCTGTCAATTTTTTTTTATCAAAGCGTCTTAGTATCTATCTTTCTGCTAGATCTTGATGCCCAATATATAAGCAACTTCACAAGGTCTTTCATGAAAATCTCCTTTCAAACTCTCCTTTATGCTTTCTAGAAAAAATTCTACATCATTTCCGATCAACAATATGTCATTCACATATACTTATCGAGAAAGGTTGTAGTGCTCCCACTCTCTTTCTTGTAAATACGGGCTTGTCACTTGTAAGTACTATATAAAACTATATGCTTTGATCCACTCATCAAGCGTGTATAGCCATGCCAAGTAGAGATGCTTGCACCGGTCCATAGATGGATCCTTTGGAACTTGCATATCTTGTTAAGACACCTTTAGGATCGAAAAAACCTTCTTGTTGCATCATACACAACTCTTCTTTAAGAAATATCCATTTAAGGAATGTAGTTTTTGACATCCATTTGCCAGATTTCATAAAATATGGCAACTTGCTCACATGATTCCGGGAGGCGATTTAAGCATCGCTACGGTTGAGAAAATCTCATTGTAGTCAACTTTACCTTGAACTTGGTCAAAAACCTTTCTGCGATGAAGTCGAGCTTTGTAGATAGTAACACTACTATCGACATCCGTCTTCCTCTTGAAGATCCATTTATTTAATATGGCTTGTAGATCATCAGACCTTGGCAAGTCCACCAAAGTCCACACTTTGTTCCTCATACATGGATCCCCATCTCAGATTTCATGGCCTCAAGCCATTTCAAGGAGTCTGGGCTCATCATCACTTCCTCATAGTTCATAGGTTCATCATGGTCTAGTAACATGACTTCGAGAATAGGATTCATAGTACCACTGAGGGTGCTTGGATCGTACTGCCTACGGAAGACCCTCTGACAGATTCAGTAGTAACTTGATCTGCAGTTTCTTGATCATCATCATTAGCTTCCTCACTACCTAATTGGTGTAGGAATCATTGGAACTTCAATTTCTGTGATGAACTACTTTCCAATTCGGAGAGAAGGTACAATTACCTCATCAGGTTCTACTTTCCTCCCACTCACTTCTTTTCGAGAGAAACTCCTTCTCCTAGAAAGCATCCATTCTCTAGCGATCTTGCCTTCGGATCTGTGATAGAAGGTGTACCCAACATTTTTCCTTTGGGTATCCTAGGAAAGAGCGCATTTCTCCAGAGTTTGGGTTCGAGCTTATCCAAGTTGAATGCTTTTTCATATAAGCATCAGCCCCAAACTTTAAGAAATGAGCGACTTTGGTTTACTTAAACTGGGCAGGTTCATAAAGGCGTCGTCTCAATGGATTTTATGCCTTACTGTTTAACGATGAATGCATTTGTCTCTAATGCACTTAATCCCAAAAGCGATAGTGGTATATCGGTAAGAGACATCATATAATAGCACCATATCTAATAAGGAAGTGCAGTTCTGACGTTCGAGACACACACCATTACGGCTGTGGCCAATTGTTCCGGTGGCGTGAAGCTATGGAAACTATTCCACATTGTTTTGAAATAGAGTAATTGGCACAAGTATCTCAAATATTTACCACCTCTACCTGATCGGATCGTAGAAAACTTTATTTCTTGTTATGATGATTCTCCACTTCACTCTAAAGTTCTTTGAACTTTTCAATCAATATTTCGAGACTTGTGTTTCATTAAGTAGATACTTTCACCCATATCTTGCTCCAAATCATACTGTGAAAGGTCGAGGAAATAATGATACCGCCATAGAGCCTCAACACTCATTGGACCGCATACATCGGTATATGTATTATTTCGATTAGTCGATGCTTCGTTCCATTGTTATGGAGAGCGGAGTTTTTAACCCAGTGGCATGCTTACCCATGGGGCATGGTTACATAAGCACCAAGTGATTCATAATCAAGTGATTCCAAAAGCCCATCGACGTATGGAGTTTCTTCATGCTCTTTACACCAATACTTGACCTAAGCGGCGATTGCCACAAGTGTATATTTGCACTATCATTATCCACTTGCATCTTTTGGCATCAATGGCCATTATGAATATGTGTATCACTACGATCGAGATTAGGTAAACCATCAACATTGGGTGTATGACCATAGAAAGGTTTTTATTCATGTAAATAAGAATAACAATTATTCTCTCTCTTAAATGAATAATAGTATTGCAATAAACATGAATCTAATCATATTCATGCTTTAACACAACCACCAAATAACATTTTATTTAGGTTCAACTCTAATCCAGAAAGTATAGGGGTGTGCAATGATGATCATATCAATCTTGGAACTACTTTCCAACACACATCATCACGTCACTAGTCTGTTTATTCGCGTAACTGTTGTTTGAGAGTTACTAATAATATTATCAACAGCGAACAGAGATATCAAATACCAGGGGCGAAATTTCTATGAACACTAGTAAAAGGGTACACATCAATAACCTGTATTATCAAATATGCCACCTTTGTTCACTTTGCCATCCTTTTTATCCAAACAAATGTTTAGGGGCAGGTTCCGCTTCGATGAGCCATTTACTTTGCAATAGAATCCCACTTAGTTTCAGGCTTAGAGTCTAGCTTTGGGCTTCTTCACGGGAGTGACAACTTGCTTGCCATTCTACTTGAAGTTCCCCTTTTCTTTCCCTTTGCCTTTTTAAAAACTAGTGGTCTTGTCAATCATACGACACTTGATGCTCTTTCTTGATTTCTATCTTGATCGAATTTGACCATCACTAGGGCTCGGGAATGCGTTTTAAGTCATCCCTAGCATACTATAGTTCATCCACGAGGGGTTCAATAACTTGGTGATCTTTGCTGACTGAAGAACTCTGTCAAATCACTATCTTATAGGAAGATTAACTCCACTTGATTCAGCGATTGTAGTACCCTAGACAATGCGAGCACATGCTCCTTTAGCTTGAGCTATTCTCCCCTCCATCCTTTTAATTTGGCTGTAGGAACTTTGTTTGGGGAGACTTCCGCATATCTCTCAGCTCGAGTATTTGCTTGAAATATTAACTTCAAATCCTGGAACATCTCCATATATTCCATGACGTTCAAAGAAGTCTTTGAAGTCCCGATTCTAAACCGTAAGAAGCATAGGCGGCACTATAAACTATCAAGTAGTCATCATATTGAGCTATCCAAGCGTTCATAATATGCGCATCTGCTCCTGCCAATAGAGTGCATCACTGGCGGTGCATCAAGGACATAATTAATACTGTCTTTGCAGCAATGAGGATGAAATCTCGAGATTACGGACCCGGTCCACATCACATTTACTACTATCATCTTTCAACTTTGTTTTCTCTAGGAACATATAAAAAAATATAGGGAAGCTACAACCACGAGCTATTGATCTACAACATATTTTGCAAAATACTATCGGGACTAAGTTCATAATGATAAATTAAAGTTCAGAAAATTAATCATATTGTAAGAACTCCACTTAGATAGACATCCCCTCTATACATCTAAAAGATCGCGTGATCCAAATCAACTAAGCGATGTCCAGATCATCACGTGAGATGGAGTAGTTTTCAATGGTGAACATCTCTATGTTGATCATATCTACAACTATGATTCGCCTTTCGACCTTTAAGGTCTCCGGTGTTAGAGAGGCCATATTTGCATATGCTAGGCTTTCAAGTCGAAGTTTAACTTGCAAGTAATACGCATGTGCCAAAACTGGCTTGCACCCGTTGTAATGTGAACATAGAGGCTTATCACACCTGATCATCACGTGGTGTCTAGAAGCACATTGACTGTTGTAACTTGATGATGCATACTCGGGAAGAACACTTATACCTTGAAATTTAGTAAGGATCATCTTATAATGCTCACAAGTAAGTACTAAGCAAAATAAAGATGCATAAAAGATAAACATCACATGCAATCAAAATATGTGACATGATATGGCCATCATCATCTTGTGCTCATGATCTCCATCACCCGAAGCATCGTCATGAGTCTCCATCGATCACCATCAGCGACACCATAGTGATCTCCATCCCTAGCATCGGTTAATGTACGTCCTCACCAACTATTCTTACTACGACTATAAGCTCTTGCTTGGTGATAAAAAGTAAAACAATTACATAGCTTGATTGCATTTGCATACAATAAGCAGCGACAACCATATGGCTCCTGCCGGAGTTACTTGCGAATAACTTTTGTTACAAAAACATGATCATCTCCATACAACAATTTATATCACATCATGTGCCTTGACCATATCACATCATAGCAAGCCACCTGCAAAAACAAGTTGGGCAGTCACCTCTAATTTTGTTGTTGCAAGTTTCTGATAGCTGCCTACGGGCTTCTAGCAAGAACTGCTCTTACCCTCGCATCAAAGCCACAACAATTTTTTTAAATCAAATTGGGCTATTTTAGCAGCCTTCAGTAAGGACCGGCTGTAGTCCAAACTTACGATTCAACTAAAGTTGGAGAAAGCAGGACACCCGCCCAGCCACCTTTGTGCAAAAACACGTCGGTGAAACCAGGTCTCATGAAAACGCGGTCATGTAATGTCGGAATCCCATGACGGTTACTGGCCCACCAAGTAGGGGCGCAGCGCCGCGGTGGTGATGAGAGTTCTTCGAGGGATCTCTCCCAGGGATGTCGAATGGTTGCAATTTTTAGGATGAAAAATAACCCAGTTTGAAAGGATTTGCATCTGCATCGAAGTTCATCGATTCACCGGATTTACAATGCATGAAGATTTTGAGCTCCAAAGAGAAAGATTAGGGTTGCGGCGTTCTACATGTTAGCTGATAGGCGTGTGAGCGTGACCCGGTGATCCAAATCCAAGGCCCCGGAAGAATCAATATCACTGTTGAGTGGGCGTCATCACCGTAGTCAAGAAAAACATTTATTCTAGCGAGCCGCCCGGTGTCACCGTGTCTTGAATAGCCAAAAATACCCACGACCGAGCGTGGATTGTTCAAAACGCACTACTGATACAGACTGGAGTAGGTCAAAACTTTTCGGCGGTTGGTATTATAAGTATTGGGCCGCCCGAAGGCGGTCGGGGATAGCACTCCGAGTTAAAGATCAATCTATCGAAGTTATCTCCACGGAGTAATCTTTGTGCCAATTACCACCACATGAAAAGAGCAAATCGGTAGTAGACTACCCAAAAGGAAAAGGAGAAGACGGGATGTGGATTTGGATTAGATTCCGCACCTTTGCTAACATCGCCAAGCTTAGGCGTCCAGATGAGCAATGGCCCCTGGCGTGAGCAATGACCCGGCTCGCCTCGCCGTCGAGGCCGCCACTACGTACGCAACAAACCGCCTCAAACATTTGCTCCCTACTTAACTTTGTTACTTGCGCCCCGGCGCCCTATTGTGGCCCGGCGTCCCAGGTTTTACACTACACTCCGCGTCCGGATTGTCGGCGTGCCGTTGATCCCCGTAGCCTCAGAATCATGCGTGTTGCCAGAGTTCGTTGACTTTACTGGCCAATCCGGCCTACTAGCTTCGGCTGATGCTGCCCTTACCGCTCCAAAATCGCTCGCCTCGGCACCCTCGAACCGCCCTTCCCGTGGCCAGTAGCCGCCGTTAGAACCGCCTGTTGGATGTGACCCGGTCCTTGGCGCCTAGCGACTCACGCCCCGTAGCGCCTCTCACTTCCTCGGCGGAGCCGCATGGCCGAAACCGGCCTCGTTCTCCAACATGCACCTTGCAGAGTAGATCCTCCACACTCGACCAGCCGGTAGGCCCTGCTCTCCGCCTCTGCCCGTGCGTGGCCTGCCGGCCTTGACGCGAAGGTCCCCGTCCTCCGTGGTACTCCTGCTGTTTAAACCATGCGCGCCCACGCAGCTGATTTGCCTCGCCCGACAGCATTCTCAAAGCTTGACCGCCATACCAAGGTATCATCCCGCCCATGGCCGGGTGCCTCAACCTCGCCCATGTTACACACCGTCCAAGAGTTGGCCTCATGTCTCCGCGCCGATGGCCCTCTCACGCCCCGTATGACTGGCCCGTGATGTCGTCCCAAAGAGTCCACCAGCAGCGGTAAGGCTAACGCCCATCGTCCCAAAATCGCCCGTCAGCCCGACTCCACGGAAGTCGCCAATATTGGAAACCCGCTAACGGTCGTCCGTCGCTTAAGCCAAGACTCCACCAATCGCCCGATGGATGAAACCAGTCATAATCATCCAGGAGTCACCGTCATGCCCGTCGCCAAGAATCGCCGTAGCGGTATCCGTCAAAGAAATCGCCAATCGACTCCCGGCTCCACGAAGTCACCAGCGGCCCAGGCTTCGTGCGTCCGTCGCCAGTCGCCCGCTCCGGCTCACGAATCGCCCAGCCGGAAACCCTCCGTCATCTGAGTCCACCGTCGTCGTCGCCTGAATACGCCCGTGGCCGGAAACACTAACATCATCGTCCGTCGCCGCCCGACTCACGAGTCGCCCGTAGCGAGCACGCCGTCGTCGATCCTTTGTCGCCCGGCCCCTTCGGTGAAGATAGCCATAGGAGGTGTGGATGCAGGGGTGAGCCAGTCCGCATACTCGTTTCCAAGTCCAACCGATGTTGCCTCCCAGTCATCAGTAGTCTTCACAACCATGGCAAACGCGCCGATTAGGCGTAACTCCACCATGCGACCCCAAGCGGACGTCCGGGTGGCGAATTGTATCCCGCTTTAGGCGCCCGATGGGATTACGCCGGAGTGGAATGTCCGTTGTCGGATTGGAGTCGTCGCGTCGCCCACGGCGGCCGCACCCCAAATCGTGTCCGGGGTGGGCCGGGGAATAAAAAACTGAATGAAATAACTAAAAAAAGCAAATCGCGCATTTAAAAACATAAAACATATATAGAAATAGGGTGATACAAAAGCGGCCTAATTTCAGCAGCCGCATAAAAGACCTAATTTCATAATTAACATCATAACAAAATAAAAAAACTCCTCATGGCGCTCCTGGCCGCGCCCGTCGTCTGATGCCATGGCCGTCGTCCTTGAGTCTTCAGCTGGCCGCGGTGTAAATTGCGTTCATCGGTAGCGAATTCGGCGTACTCGGCAAATCCGAGAAGTGAGGCGGTGGTGCGTGGTAGAAGCGAAGGCAGTGGGCGGCCGGAGGTCCCGGTGCCACACCTCCCTCCTCGCGGTGGCGCCTCCCGCTTTCCCGTGACCCCGGCCCGGAGTGGGGCACCGGTCACATGCATACAGCCGTGTAGCCATCTCCGTGGCAGATGCGGGACCAACCCACCACACAGCCCGGCAACTACTCGAGCATGGCGGGTCCTCCTCCATCGGCTCCTCCCAGTGGCGTCGCATGACTGCAGCTCAGGAAAGGCGGCGATCCTGTTTAACGGCGAAGAACGGCGATAGCCTCCTCGAGGCCGTCCCACTGCCGCTCGTCGTCGCGTGTTCATGGAGTGCGTCCATGACACGCTGCAGAAACGAAACAGCCTCCTCCTCATTGTCATGCGAGGAGGGAGAGTGTGGAAATGACTAAGAGGCGGGGAAAAGCGGCAGGCGTGGCGTCGAGCCGCATACCGCGCGTATGCCGTAGCGCCTCTCCACGTGGCCTCACGCCCGGCCCAGAGGCAGTGCCGGTGAAGTGGGAGCCTTAGCCGCGCCCATGCGTCGATGCTTGTCCTAGAGCCATGTGTCCCACAATGCGAGAGTCGAGCATACCTATGTAAGTACCGTGGTATAGGTGGAAATCGGGGAGGCGAGGCGGCCTTAGCGCGTCCTCATCGCCAGCCAGATGCCGCAGCCGATCGCCCGGCCGGCTGGCGGATGGGGACCGGTCCGGCGGAGAAGGTGCCATCCGTTGGGGAGGTGGGTGTCGCTCCGCACGAGGCCGGCGTCCCCGATACCTCGACACCTTTGCGATCCGTGCGGATGTCTTCTGCTTGATTCGCGCCTGGCGATGAGCCTATGGGCGATGGTGAAGGGGCCGACCTCGAGAGGCGGCCTGCAGCGATCGTGCTTCCTGCGAGCTCGAGGGCGAGGGTGGCGTAGGGTTTGGGCGTTATTCGGCTTTTTCGAGGCGAGAGGAAGTGTCGGCGTGGGGATGAGGAGACGACAAGCGGGTCACTTCGGTCCCATTTAAGAAGGATCTTCGAAACCCGTCATTTAATGCGGATAACGGGAGACCCTTTGCACTTCGCGCATTATGTTGGCGGAGTGGGAGGTAGGTGGCCGCCTTTGCCCGCAGCGTCCCAAGCAGACGTTGACATCGTCCAAATGCGCTGTCGCTGACCAGACCAGCGCAAAGTTCTTTCGAAATGGGTAAACCACGGACACCAACGGACCCGGATAGGTCGGGCCATTCACGCAGCCAGCCGTCTCGTTTGTCCCTTTACCCCAAGCAGACGGGGCAGGACAAGAATAAGTCGCCGCAGTGGAGTTGTATGCTTAATAATGCGCTTTGGTCGAACCGCCATGGACTGTCTATGCAACATAAACTCAAGCAGCTACGACACTCTGCCCATGTCACTTTCGTCGCCGTTTCAAACCATTACCTTTGTTTTACGAAGCTTCGCCCGATTTTTGTTTTCGATCATAATTTTTCGGCACTTGTATATTTGCTTGATCTTTGGAAGAGGCTGGTTTATCAATCTGTGATGAATATCGATGATGAGGAAAAGCGAATAGAAGTCTACTACACATGCACGAGGATAAAAAGCAGCGATTAGGGGCGACAGCAAAGTTCCATCGGTCAATCACGCCCACTTGTTCGCATGCGGAAGATTTCACGATCAAGTAAGTCGCGGTCAAAAGAAGCTATATCTGAGGGACCTTAATCATCACGGGCACTTGAAAGCGGAGAATCGTATGTGCTCCTCTCAACATGCGCACGATTTCCAAGGAACCAAAGGAGGCGATGTTGGCGATTCGATCTCAATCAACATCTTTACACACTTCAAAGCAATTCTTGTGTCAAAAGCCAAAGCGGTGTTATGCGTTATCCAGCACGGTCATCCAACAAAAAAAATACCAGGTGCCATTTTTCTTATGAATTTCATCAATACAGGTTTTATTCTTTTAAGAGAAATTACTTTGGGTTACGTGGTATTTCTCTGAGGACCACTATTCATTACAAAGATTATGTAAAAGGGGTGTGTGCTAAACATTATCTTTGCACTAGCGTTTATCCATGCCGTGCTGCTCGATGAATATGTGTGCAAATCGCCTCCCCTACTAGATCAACATGACTTGGTTGACTCACACTGACGCGGATGGCTTACCCGTGATTGATTTCAGCTTCACCATGGTGATCATCAACTTTGCGGTGGATAATCACTAGCCTGGCATATCAGGTGAAATCCATCCAGTATATTTTATATTACATATAGCTTTCTTTAAAAGAGCAATTACTCCGGTTTGCAAGTTCTCCCATGCAGGACTCAAACCGGTCTATATCATGGTCATTATTTGGAGAATCTCATGACAACTCCTTGAGGTTCTCTTGAGACTCGTGAGCTGTATGATGACATGACTTTCAGCAAATGTTGCGATTTTCGGTAAAATCAAGAACTCACGGGTCATTGGAGGGAAAAATAACTTCCGGACCGAAGGCTACTATACATTGAATTGCAAATTTAAAAGGCCAATCGAGAAAATTTCCGGCTCAAAATGAAGATCCCTGATTCGGTCGGAAGCTTGGATTGAAATGAAATTCAAATCAAGGGTCGTTAAAAACATCTCAAAAGGTCATTTGGGGCTTCTGTTCAAACATAGGTCGATATTCAAACCAAAGAGAACATAGGTGTCGGTGCCCTTTTGATTGGCACCTTTGCATGCCAAACCCACTAGGGGAGAAACGCTTCTTGATCGTATCCAAATCATAGCTCAACCCTTTGGGTGCAGCGTGGATGGTCGTCAAATTGACCGAATCAGCATCGTTAAACAACTCTCAAAGATCATTTGGGGCTTCTGTTCAAACATAGGTGCGTATTGAACCAAAGAGAACACAGGTTGTCGTTACCCTCTTGATCGTAGCAGCGCCAAAGCCCTTTAGAGGCTATCACGATGATGATGAATCTTAGCTTTTACACCTTTGGAGCGGTTTTGATGATCGTATTGAATCGAGGAAGCCTCAAAAATTTTAAGTCTCTTTTGCAAACAATTTTTTGGATTTTACTTGAAGCTTTTTGATCATATCTAAAGTGTATATGAGTGGTTTCTATTTAACCCGGCTTGACTATGGATGATAAATAGCCATATATGACAATCATAAACATTTGGAAGTTTTGGCTTCTAAAGATTGGGTTATCACCCTTCACGCACGGAGGTATCCTAAAGCGGCGGTATGATTCAATATCCAGGAACGGTTTTCTAAACCCGGATTATATTATTCAAATATTTAATAGCCAACACGGCTGGATTTTTTATTATGGTTACCAATAGCTTATTATTATGATTGAGGTTTTCAAATTAAGCTTTAAGCACAATGGATATTATTTTATCAATTGATTGATTATTCTACAATGGAAGGAATAGTCCCCGAGTACGCTGCAGGCTTCGACCCGACACTTAGGGAAGCTACATTATTCAAGTTGAGATTACATCAAATGTGCAAGTCTCATGTATTCGCGCAAGCATGCACCATGACACTTGGGGCTAATGTAAAGTCAATTTTTCATCAACTTATTGAAGCCGGACTCATCACATTATGGTAGGCGGCCCTTGAGGGGCTACCAATTGCTCCGATCAACAATTCAAGGTACACAAGTATTAATCTATTATATTGAAGAGGTCCCTTTGCTCAATTGGTAAAGCACCACAAAAGCTCTTAACCTTTTTGGAGGGCGTGGGTTCAAGCCCCATGGTAAAGGTTACATCATATGATATTATTTTCAATGAAGCATATATATAAGTCCTGCTCATTGTTGCATAATGACCCGGCCCTTAGGGAGCTACCTTTGGTTGAAGTTTTATGAGCATAAAGCAATTTCAAGTCGAGGTTATTGCAAGCATGACAAACCCGCCACTTGGGGGCTACATATGTGGAGTACTCAGTTCTGACTAGTGATTGAGATAAACAACATGGATTTCTTCAAAGTGATAATATTTTTGTTTGGAGCAAGTCTTAAGTCATTACTTTGTTACGCACTTTCAAGACTTGGGGGCTACAGGTAATATGGATATGAGGGAGACAAATCTTCAAAATTCTCAGTTTTTACTCGGCATCGGCAACAATTATGACTTGGCATCATCTATTTATAAACCCAGCAAGTTTTTCATCTTTAAGCCGGTTGGAGGTCACATGAGTATTTCAAGATCAATATGTTTAAGCATTGGGAGCTGAGTCAAATGAGTTATTCTTCAATCTTTCTCTATGGTAAACCAACGCCAGCAAATTGATTATGAAGTTGGCTTATTGACCCGGATTTTGAAGAAGAAATAACAAGGAGTTAAGGATGATCGGGATCAGTTTAACATGGATAAATCCAAATTAAAGCGGGGGCTAATGTGCGAGGATATACCCAGCGGTATGACGGGTAGGAGATATGACCAGTTGGGACTTGATGTTTCATTAGTGACGGCGGACTATAATGGCCGGGAACAACGATTAAGCATTATGGCCCGTGATGATCCCTTAGAGACGCAGTCATATAACCCAATGAGACACGATCATGTAACCCTGCGGTGGTGTAACCCGGTAGACACAGTCATATAAGTGGGCAGTTAAGCGGCAGATGTTAAACCAGAACGGTAAGCAGGATGGTAAGTCGGATCGTAAGCCAGAATAGTAAGTTAGATTGTAAGCCAGATTGTAAGAAGCCCAAGACGTTAAGAAGCCCATGGTGAGAAGCCCATGATAAGACGTCAAAATAGGTTAAGTCTTAAGTCCGAGTTGGACTCTACATGTAACCGCCCCTTGAGCTTATATAAGGAGGGGCCGGGCACCCCAAGAGGGAGAGGCAAGAAACAATCTCTAGTGCTAGACACAACTAGAGGAGAGCCGGATTTACGGCGTCTCCCTCATGAGCATAATGAGACCTAGCCACAAACAGCAAGTAGGGTTATTACTAGAAGATGTTTCCCAGGGCCCGAAACTGTCTAAACCCTTGTCTTGTGTGTTGTGTCTCTCGATTCCAATCAACCCCTCTCAAGCTACTACATAGATGTGTTGGCCACACGACTAAGTCCTTTCACTAGGACATCTGCCGTGACAATTCCACGACAGGGCCGCTTCATCCAACAATACCGCCGAATCAAAGTAAGACGTTGGTGGTAAGCAGTATGACTATTATCGCCCACAACTCTTTGTTTACTACTCGTGCATATAACATCTACGCATAGACCTGGCTCGGATGCCACTGTTGGGGAATACAGTAATTTCAAAAAAAATCCTACGATCAAGCAAGATCTATCTAGGTGATGCATAGCAACAAGAGGGGAGAGTGTGTCCACGTACCCTCATAGACCGAAAGCGGAAGCGTTAAATACTTAGCCGGTTGATGTAGTCGAGCGTCTTGGCGATCCAACGATCAAGTACCAAATGCATGGCATCTCCGTGATCTGCACACGTTCGGCTTGGTGGCGTCCCTCGAACTCTAGATCTGGTAGTGAGGCCGGGGAAGGTTCCATCAACACGATGGTGTGGAGATGGTGATGATGAAGATTACGGTCGAGCCGCCTAAGCACTCTGACGATATGACCGAGGTGGAAAAGCTGGAGGCGGCACCGAACACGACTCACAGATCAACTTGTGTGTCCTTGGGGTGCTCCCTCCCCGTATATAAAGGAGGGAGGGAGGAGGCAGCCTGCCTAGAAAGTGGCGCCAAGCATAGGGAGTCCTATTAGGACTCCCAAGACATATTATGATTCCCTTTCCAATTCGGAGAAGGATAGAATGAAAGAGAGGGAGAGGGACAAGGAAAGGGGGGTTGCGCCACCACCCCTTGTCCAATTCGGTTTGGGCAGGGGGGAGGCGCGCGCCACCTCTTGGCCATTCTCCCCTCTCTCCTCTAAAGCCCAATAAGTCCCATTACTTCTCCCGGTGAATTCCCGTAACTCCCCAGTACTCTAAAAAATACCCGAATCACTCAAAACCTTTCCGATGTCTGAATATAGCCTTCCAATATATCGAAATTTACGTCTCGACCATTTCGAGACTCCTCGTCATGTCCTTGATCTCATCCGAGACTCCAAACTAACTTTTGTAATCAAATCACATAACTCATAATACAAATCGTCAACAAACGTTAAGCATGCAGACCCTACGGGTTCGAGAACTATGTAGACATGACCGAGACACTTCTCTAGTCAATAACCAATAGCAGAACCTGGATGCCAATAATGGTTCCTACATATTCTATGAAGATCTTTATCGGTCAAACCTTATGACAACATACGTTATTCCCTTTGTCATCGGTATGTTACTTACCCGAGATTCGATCGTCGGTATCTTCATACCTAGTTCAATCTCATTACCGGCAAGTATCTTTACTCGTTCCTTAATACATCATCCTGCAACTAACTCATTAGTCGCATTGCTTGCAAGGAGCTTATGATGTGCATTACGAGAAGGCCGGAGATACCTCTCCGATACTCGGGTATGACAAGTCCTAATCTTGATCTATGCCAACCCAACAAAAACCTTGAAGACACCTGTAGAGCATCTTTATAATCACCCATTTACATTGTGACGTTTGATAGCACACAAGGTGTTAAATCCGTATTCGAGGAGTTGCATAATCTCATAGTCGAGGAACATTTATAAGTCATGAAGAAAGCAGTAGCAATGAAACTATAACGATCATAATGCTAAGCTAACGGATGGGTCATGTCCATCACATCATTCTCGTAGTGATGTGATCCCGTTCATCAAATGACAACTGATGTCCATGGCCAGAAAATTTAACCATCTCAACGAGCTAGTCTAGTAGAGGCATACTAGGGACACTATGTTTTGTCTATGTATTCACACATGTATCAAGTTTCCGGTTAACACAATTCTAGCACGAATAATAAACATTTATCATGATATAAGGAAATATAAAATAACAACTTTATTATTGCCTCTAGGGCATATTTCCTTCAGCGCCCCCATGGAAAACTACAAGACAAAGAAGCAAAAAGAAGATATACATACCCGGACAGTCGTCTGATACGTCTCCAATGTATCTATATTTTTTTATTGTTCCATGCTATTATATTATCTGTTTTGGATGTTTAATGGGCTTTAATGTGTTCTTTTATATTATTTTTGGGACTAACCTATTAACCGGAGGCCCAGTGCCAGTTTCTATTTTTTTTGCCTATTGTAGAGAGTTTTGCGGAAAGCGAATATCAAGCGAGTCCAAAGCAATTTGAAATGTTAGCGATAATCTTTCTTGGACCGAAAGCAAACGGAAGACTTGGGTTGAAGTCGGTGGCGCCACAGGCGTCCACGAGGCGGGAGAAGCGCGCCCGAGGTAGCGCGCCCCACCCTCTGGGCCCCTCGTAGCTCCAAGCGTGCTTCTTTTGCCTATATATACTCTTATACCCTAAAAACATCGAGGGGCCACAAAACCACTTTTCCACGCCGCAACCCTCTTGCACCGTCGAGATCCCATCTTGGGGCCTTTTCGGTGATGCGCTAGAGGGAATCAATCACGGAGGGCTTCTACATCAACACCATTGCCTCTCCAGATAGATGGTGAGTAGTTTACCACAGACCTTCGGGTCCATAGTTATTAGCTACATGGCTTCCTCTTTCTCTTTGATTATCAATAAAAAGTTCTCCTCGATGTTCTTGGAGATCTATTCGATGTAATACACTTTTGCAGTGTGTTTGCCGAGATCCGATGAATTATGGATTTATGAACAAGATTATCTATGAATATTATCTGGTTCTTCTCTGAATTCTTATATGCATGATTTGATATATTTGCAAGTCTCTTCGAATTATCGGTTTAGTTTGGCCTGCTAGATTGATCTTTCATGCCATGGGAGAAGTGCTTAGCTTTGGGTTCAATCTTGTAGTGTCCTTTCGGTGTGATGGGGCAGCAAGGCACATATTGTATTGTTGCCATCGAGGGATAAAAGGATGGGGTTTATATCATATTGCTTGAGTTTATCCCTCTACATCATGTCATCTTGCTTAATCGTTGCTCCGTTCTTATGAACTTAATACTCTAGATGCATCTTTGGATAGCGGTCGATGTGTGGAGTAATAGTAGTAGATCACGAAGGCGGAGTCGGTCTACTTGACACGGACGTGATCCCTATGTTCATGATCATTGCCTTAGATGTCTTCATAATTATGCGTTTTTCTATCAATTGCTCGGAAGTAATTTGTTCACCCACCATAATATCTGTGCTTTTCCATTATATTGCATATCTTTTCAATATTGTTAAATCTTGTTTACTATTTTGCAATCTTTACTTTCCAATCTATAAAACAAAAATACCAAAAATATATACTTTATTATCTCTATTGGATCTCACTTTTGCGAGTGATCGTGAAGGGAATGACAACCCCTTTATCGCGTTGGTTGCAAGGTTCTTGATTGTTTGTGCAAGTATTCGGTGACTTGTGCGTCGTCTCCTACTGGATTTATACCTTGGTTCTCAAAACGGAGGGAAATACTTACGCTACTTTGTTGCATCACTCTTTCCTCTTCAAGGGAAAACCAATGCAAACTCAAGAGGTAGCACCATCCGCGTCGCCAGCATGTCGTTCCTCGCCTTCAGGATGGAAGCGTTCTGGGCAACGAACCGGTCCTCCATCTCCCGCACCGCCAGGTCCAAGGCGGCGGGGCTGGCTTCTTCTATTTGGACCAAGGAGGCAGGCCCGGTAGCTCCGGTCTGACCCTCCAGCGAATCGAGACCCGGCGTCCACACATTGCACAGGCTCTGGCCTTCACTCCTTTGCAATGGCGCGCCGTAGGAGTGTGCACCATCAAGGCCCGACCTGCCGTGGCGGTGCAGATTGGTGGAACCTCCGGTGAGTAGGTTGCCCGCATCCTCGCCCTTTGGCGGCCCAGCTCGCCTGGTTCTCCTCTACCACAGGGAGCAGCGGTGTCGGGGACTGCGGCTCCGGCGCCGACTGGTGACTTCCGGCCGCTCGGTAGCGTCACGGATTCTGTGCCGCCTCCACCTTCGGCCGGCCGAGGGGGGTGGTCTCTGGGACCCCGCCACCAGCCGGATCTGCGTGGGCCTTCCTCGCGACTTTTGCCTCCACCTCGGCCTGGGCCTTCCGCGCCACCTCGTCCTCGGCCTCCGCCGCGGCCCATGCCTCCTCCTGCGCCGACGCCTCCGCCTGTGCGTCGGCCTGCGCCTTCTCCTCAGCCTCCTACGCCTCGCGCGCCTCCCGCGTGTTCTTCTCTCGCACCTCCCGGAGTGCCGCAGCTGGATCCGGACGTCGAGCGTCCGCTGAGCCGTCCACCGGGTCCATCTCCGAGGTGGATGAATCCCATGAGCTGGCATAGGCATACCCTGTCCATGAAATGCAAAAATCAAAAACACCCCAAGAAGAAGAAAAGCGTAAAATCGAGAAAAAGCGGGCATGCTTCCCGGTTGGCGGCAAGGGCTTGGGCCCCTTGTGGCGACCTTTTTGGGCCTCCTGCCATTTGGTGGCCTCCGCCTACTTGGTGGTGTTAAGCCCTCTTTGTCTTCTTGGACGGGTGGCTGCCATACCTGCCCCCTGTCGGCGCTTGTGCCCGACAGGTGAAGCCGCCGGCTGTGGCGTTATGGCCATGGCTCCTCTCCTACGCCCACCCCTTAGGCGGGCGCTGCTAAATCATCGTCATCGTCATAAATGCGTTGTCCGGCCAAGACCGGACGTTGCCGACTCCTCCTCCTCCGCCTCCTCCAGAGCCACCTGCTCCGGGGCCGCCCGATCCTCCTCCGCCTCCTGCGGAGCCACCTGCCTCGGCGCCGCCATCTCCTTTGCCTCCTCCTCCGGCGACCTCCTCGTCGCTGCCTTCCTCCATGGCGGCTGCCCCTAGCTCTGGGTCCTTGATGTTGCTGTCCTCGCGGTCCGACATCCACGCGTGACTAGGAGGCGGCGTGCCTTGGCCCGGGAAGCGCTGTCACAAAAGCCGACTGGTCAAGTCGGAAGAATAAGAAGTATAAAGAGCGGGGCTATCGAATTTGGCACTTACCGCTGGAGGAGGGTTGGCCCAGCTATAGGGCTCCTTGCCGATGCGCCGTTCCGCATCGTTGAGCTTGCAGTTGGTTATGTCGTTGACGTGGAGGGCCACTTCCGCCCTCGGCATCTCCTTCGTCGACATCCGGCATGGATCCTGGCGATCGCTCATCATGAGATGAGGTGCGATCGAACTGGAAGCGGCGATACCCGGTGCATGATGAAGCCGCCACTAGAGTGCGGCGGTACGGAAACCCTCCCATTGGTCATCTCCTCCGGCGGACGAGGGGCGGCAGCGATGTTTTGAGGCGATGGTTTCTTAGGCGGCTGTTGTTGCCCGATTGCTTTGCGTGATCCAGCGGTGACCACAACACGTGGGTGGCAAGTTGATGTAGTCTATGTTCGGAGATTCGGACGTAGAAAATGACCTCTACCGAGTTTTGCTGGCTCGTGTAGAGGGATCGGAGGCAACAACCGTGCCGCTTCTGGCGCCTCACAGCCACGCATGCCCCACCGGGCCGGCTGGAAGTCGCCCGCGCCGTACCAAGCTTGAGGTGAAAATCTACCCCATAAGCGATAGTGGCTGCATCTTGCGAAAGTACCCCTCGTAGAAGGAGACGGCGGAGGCAGTCCACCATGTTGGGGGTGAGGTGGTGTGGTTGCGGATCCGGAGTAATGAAGGAACTCCCGGAAGAAGCGGAGGCGGGAAGCCAGAAGCCATGGAGGAAGTGGGCTCGAAAAACCACATACTCGTCCGAAGCCCGGCTGCGGCGACCTCCTCGGCCGAGGATACGTGCCTCCACGTTGTTGGGCGGTATCCTCCATGTTGCTTGTGGAGGATGTCGGCGTGATCTTGGTGAATTGTGGATCCCATCCATCCGCTCTTCGCCATGGCCTTGAGAATGGCGGTGGAAGGCTTCGCCCGAAGAAGAGAGTGAAGAAGCGGCGGCAGCGAAGAAGAAAAGCTGTGATAGCCAGCGTGGCGTGAGGCCCCACCCAGGCGGCCGCCGCTTTGCTTGACGAAACTAACGACCGCGTCAAAGCGGCGTGTGAGGAAATTGCCGCCAGCGTAGCGTCGGCCGGGCAACCGCAGCTGGCAGCGATGGGAAAGGGGAAGAGTGAGGAGTGGGCGCATGGCGTTTGCCCCTCCTCCTGCCTTCCACCTCTTTATAACCCGGCGAATGAAAGCGAGGTAAGCGTCTTGGCGTGGGATTAATGTGCCCCGCCCGCATGACCCGTGTTTAGGCGTGAATTCTGGCGCCCACGGAAGAAGCGACCGCCCGCCTCGGCGCGATGGATCGCGCGAGCCAAGGCCGATGTAACGGCGAGGCCCGACACAGCAACAACGTCTTGTCGTGGCGTGTGGGCTGGTAAGGCCCGGCCTGGCTGCAGGCGCCACGTGGTGCGGCGGCTGGCGAATGCGGTGCCTTCCCGACTCTGCCGGCCGGTTCGAATTCCGCGGTGACCACAACCACGTCCGGCTCACGGTGTCAGGCTCCTCCCGGTGGGTGGAGTAGAAGGTGGAAAGATCACTTGAGAGAAGCTGCTGAGGCCTTCCGGCTGCCCGAAGTTGCGAGGACCTCCACCGACCGGGACTACTTACGTGGGGATAAACCACAGGTAGCCTCATCAACACTTCAACAAGACATTGGGGTTGGCCGAGCCCCTCAGTCCGACTGGTCGCAAGGCCGGCCCTTGGGGCCGATTGGTACCAAAGGATCGCCTCCTAGAAGGCGGCAAACTCCGAGAAGGTGGTGCACTCCAGATGGCGGTGGGGGCATGGGCCGACTCCCAGCAGGCGGCCCTCTGCCCCCTCAAAGTTTGTACCCACACCTTTCTGACGGGGCCGAGGCGTGGCAACAGCGCGACCTCCACCTCCGAATCGAGGCGGAGCGTGGCCCGCGATGCAGGTGTGTACCAAGCTGAGACCCCCGCGACCTGATCTTGTAGCCAGCGGCCCGTGATGTCGCCCTCGTCGAGATGAGGGCCATGCTCCCTGACAGGCGGTCGGTATGGCCGATGGGCAATGAGCCACCTGTCCGTGTATCGCCCGAGAGAAGCGGCAAGGCAGGCAGCGGCCCCAAGGGAGGCCGACTCGGCAGGTGGCCATCCCTCCCTTTGGTGCATGCGCCATTAACACGAAGGGGCGGGGTGTGGCTATAATGTCGCCGCCAGCGGCGATCTGTAGCCATACACCCCCCGATAACTCCCATCATCGGAGGTGAGGCTACGGTCACGGCATAGTCGTCACGGCCCATGATGACGGCCCTACTTGTCGGCCGAGTCGGCCAGTGGTCGGTGGGACCCACCCGGCGGTGGACCCCAGCAGGTTAGGCGGGCGGAGCCCAAAACAAGACAGCAGTGGGTCCCTCTGACAACCAGCGGGATTACCATTGTACCCTTGGGGGGTAGGCCTATATAAACCCCCCAGGCTCACCCATGCAAAGGGTTCAGCATCCTAGCCACCACACACCCATGTAGCTAGGGAAGAGGTAGAGCTAGCCTTGTCGTCTTCTTCCTCTAGCCGAAACAGCTCAAGGAGCACTATTGTAGCTACTCTATTGATCATAGTCACCATGCGGAGACCCCGCAGAGCGGGACTAGGGGTTTTATCTCCACGGAGAGCCCCGAACCTGGGTAAGACCCGTCGTCGTTTGAGGTCTTGTCTACTCCACCTTGGAGGCAGCCAGCGTACTCCTGTCCCCCACACATGATAAGCCATCCCTTGGCATATGTCGAGGAAATACCACAACACATGTACCACTCCTCTTCCCAAGCTCCCAATGGCAAGTGGTAGAGCAGCCCTTATAAAGGGGTCTCAACTGTCCTCAACTAGCAAGGTGGGACTAAACTTCCGACCACCTGCCATGCTATACATGGGCCTCAAGATTAACCAAGAAGCATTTCTTCATACGGGCCTAAATCCCATCTATGATTCAACAATCCCCCACCAGATCTCGAGGCACATAAGTTTGTCAACTATTCCAAACAATGTTTGATATATCAGAATTTTAGTGTAGACTGTTAAGTTGAACTTCCACCTAGAACCACGAAGTTAAACTTCTTCTGGCCCAGAACAATGGACTATGCCTTGAATTGTCGGTTTGGCATGCGAAGTTTCGCCTATTGTCGGTGATACATTGGTGTCGAAGGCTAAATCCCATGGGTGGACCTTATTAGTCATACTCCGTACCTTCTCATGAGCTTCCTGGAGATTACCCAATCTCATAGACTGTGACCAGCAGTCGGGCTCACATAGGTGTATTCCTCCAAAGAATGCTCTGTAGGTTAGCATCTTGCTTTCACAAGCTTTGGAACACATTAAGACAAAAGGCAGCCTGCCTTATAGAATTGATAGTATTACTGCATCTCCAACGGAGTGGGTTTATTAAGGATACTCTCCTCGGTTGATTGGCCGCTGGATTGTTTCGCGGGTCCTAATTCACGGGATCTCCGATCCACATAGGTTGGGTTACCCCCATGGCAACTTATGTGGGTCTCATACCCATATCCCTCGATGCATTTTCTATCACAATCCATGATAGCCCTTTAAGTAAAAGGATGCGCGATTCTTAGCCGTCTGGATATAATCCAACGCTATTACTCGAGTTTCTTGATTTTTGACAAATTTCAATCTTCTTCTTATGTGCTTTGTGGATTTCATGTTGTCCTTTGAACTCTTACCCTTGGCAATCACCGTTTGATTGTCACAATTGATAAGGGCAGCGGCAGCTGGTTTATCAACCACCGGCAAATCCATCAAAAGCTCTCGAAGCCATACCTTGACGCATGATGTGTCTAATGTTGTGAGTTACGCTTCCATAGTCGATCTGGTTAGGATAAATGCGCTTTACAAGGCTTTCATCTCATCCTTGACGCCGGATATCCAATTCGAATCACTACACCCCTCAAAATCTTTGTCGGGTACCCGAATAGTGAATTCCATAGTTAAGCTATACCTTGCAAATAACGCATCACTTTCGCTCAACAGACATGCCAATGCACATCTCCCGGATTGAAACAAACCAGCTCGGTTTGCACACAACAAATGAGATGTCGGGAATGAGTAGCACATGCTATGTACATCAGTGAACCAACCACTTGTGAATATCTCAATTTATCTACTGCCATGCCTTAGTACTTTCAAATCCGCATGCTAGGATTATACGGTGTTGCAGAAGGTTTGCAGTCCGAATATCCAAATGGCTCAAAATATTCTCAACATAGTGGGATTGCAAAAGTGTAATTCCACCCTCAGAATTTTTCAGTAGCTTGATGTTCAAGATAACATCAGCCACGCCCAGGTCTTTCATCTCAAAGTTATGAGATATAAAAGCCTTGGCCTCCTCAATGACTTTGAGGTGGGTCCCAAATATCGATATGTCATTGAATCTGAGACATAGTATAACTCCTTCGCCCCCACCATAGGGATAGTATACACATTTGCCAGCCTTGTTAACAACAAAGCCAGCAGATGTTAGAGTAGTGTTGAACTTCGCATGCCATTGCTTAGGCACTTGTTTCAGGCCATAAAAGGATTTCACTAGTTGCACACCTTTCTTTCTTGACCATTTACTACAAAGCCATCTGGCTATTGCATGTAAATTTCCTCATCTAGCTCTCTGTTAAGGAAAGTTGTCTTAATGTCCATCTAATGAATGAGAAGACCATGCGAGGCAGCCAAAGCGAGCAACACTTGAATGGTTGTCAGTCTAGCCACATGTGAGTAAGTGTTGAAGAAATCCTCTTCTTCTTTCTGGGTATAACCCTTGGCCACAAGCCTACCCTTGTACTTCTCAACAGTACCATCGGGCCTAAGCTTCTTCTTGAACACCCACTTACATCCCAATGGTTTGCAACCATAAGGACGATCAGTGATCTCCCATGTCCCGTTTGGCCAAGATGGAATCCATCTCGCTACGGACCGCATCCTTCGATGGTCGACATCCAGGAGATGCATAAGCTTCTGAAATGGAACTGGGAGTGTCATCATCCACGAGGTACACGAGGAAATCATCACCAAAAGACTTTGTTGTTCTCTGTCTCTTGATCCTAACAGGAGCTTCCTTGTCATCCTATGTGGAACTCTCATCACTTTTATGTTCATAATATTCCATCGGAATGGCTGGATTCAGAGTCTCATCAGATTCAGGTCTAGAGGTGCTTTGCATATCTCTCATGGGGAAAATATCCTCAAAGAATGTAGCATCCCTAGACTCCATGATCATACCGACCTTCACGTCGTTGTACATCAGATTTCACCACTAGAAATCTATAGCCAACTCTATGCTTGGCATAGCCAAGAAAAACGCAGTCCACAGTCTTTGGTCCCAACTTGCGCTTTTTGGTAATCGGCACGCTGACTTTCGCCAAACAGCCCCAAGTGTGTAAGTAAGAGAGTGTAGTTCTTTTCTTTTCCCATTGCTCATAGAGAGTAGTCTCATTATCCTTTGTGGGAACTTTATTCAGGACATGACATGATGTCAATACAGCCTCCCCCCACCATGCCTTGGATAAACCCGATGTATCTAACATGGCGTTAACCAAATCGGTTAAATGCAGTTTTTCGTTTGGCAACCCCGTTTGTTGGGGTGAGTAGGGCTGACCTCTCATGAATAATACCATGTTCCTCCTGAGAATAAATCAAACTCATTAGAAAAGTAGTCTCCACCACGATCAAACCGGACTCATTTTATTTTCTTCTCAAGTTGGTTGTCAACTTCAGCCTTATAGACTTTAAAGTAGTGTAGAGCCTCATCCTTGGTATTTAACAAATACACATAGCAGAATCTAGTGGAATCATCAATCAGATTTATGAAGTATTTCTTTCTACTTTAGTCAACACACCATTCATCTCACAGAGATCTGAATGTATGAGCTCTAGCGATTGCAGTGTCTCTCCTTCCATAGCTTGTCGGGGCTTGCGAGGTTGCTAACTTGCACACATGCATGGCACTTAGAGCCTTTGGCTAAAGTGAAACTCGAGGATTAAATCCATCTTGGCTAGCCACGTCATACAACTGAAATTTATGTGACAAAGGCGTGAATGCCAAACCTCGAGATCGTTCACATTGAATGAATTTGGTTCACGACTTTAATCCTCCGAGGAAAAGCGGAACAAACTACCACAATCATATCCTTTTCTAACAAATTGTCCATACCGCGTCTGACTACTTTGTTAGACTCAAATACTATCTTAAACCCTTCTTTACATAGAAGGAGCCACTAACGAATTCTTCTTGATGGCGGGGACATCTTTGCATGTTCTTCACTTGCACGATCTTTCTGAAGTAAACTTCGGATCTACCGTGGCAACACCATGAAACGAAGCATGCGAGCCATTCCCCATCAGGACGGAACAATCTCGTGCGACCTGGTAAGAAGTACACACAGACACATCAGCACACACATGAATATTGGCCCAGTGTGAACCCACCAATCGGTGGACTAACAAACTGAAAGTATGGTAAACAGATTACCATACCCAGATGTCGCGTTATTGTTGCTCAGAGTGACATTGACAGACTTGGAGTCCTATCCTGACTTCTTGTACTTGTTTGGGCACTTGTTTTCCTAATGTTCCTATGAACCACAAGTAAAGCAGCCATCTCTCCTTTTGTTTTTATTCTTACCCTTCTTCTTAAAGGTAGTATTCTGCTGGACAGAGTTCTTTCCCTTGAACTTGTGGAAGTTCTTCTGCACCACATTGGCGCTAGAAGAACCCTCCGCCCCTTTCACGTGTGAGCCCTTTGCTCCGAGTTACGCTCAACTTGAGATGACCCGATGACATCCTCAGCAGGAGAACTCACATCTCAAGTGCTTGAGAGAAGTAGCAAAGTTCCTCCAACTAGAGGCGGGAGTTTTGCAATAATGCAACCCGTGACAAACTTGTCCGTGTAACTCACGCCGGAGCTCCAACTCCTTAGCAATGCCTTTGTATCTCATGAGCACGGTCCAATACGGGGCGTTTATCAACCATCTTGTAATCATGGAACCGCTCCATGGCATACACACTCTGGAAAGCAGCTTCTTTGTCGTCATGCCATGGCGGACCGCAAAGGCATAGATCCCGGTGGCAAATATCTTTGTCGTCCGCCCACTTGACAACAAATTGTCCGTCCCCGAACAAGTCTCCGACAAAGGCCTTCTTTGCCGTCCGCTTCCGCAAGCAGACGGCAAAAGGATTAATGCTTGTCATGCGTCACGAGGCCGGCGAGATGGCAAAGACAGCAGACGGCGGTGGGGTGGCGTCGAGCCGTTAGGGCGTGCCGGAGCTCTTTGTCGTCCGCTTGACGGGCAACAAAAGATTCAAAGGTCTTTGCCATCCATGACAGACGGCAAAGATCTCTTTTACAAACCAGCAACCGGAAGCTGCCACGTGGCGACTATGCGCCCGCCGGTTGACGACAAAGATTCAAAGTCTTTGCGATACGCGGCCGAACGGCATAAATGACCAAATAAGCGACCTGTGTTCCCAGTGTATCTGAGAAGCTGCCGACGTGTACTCTTTGCCATCTGCTGGCAGGGCGGCAAAAGCTCTTTGCCATCCGCTAGCGAGATGGCAAAAGGCTATATATCCCCTGTTTTCATTTATATCCATTTAATTTCTTGGAATTCACACGCAGATATACATTTTTTTCTCGAGCTGTGAGACATATGATGTATCCAACACATAGCTCCATCCATGACAACATATATACATACATAAGAAACAGAGTTTCATGCATACATCTTACACTACTATCACAATGTTCATCCAACACATTGTTCCATGCATCCATATAACAAGTTCCACATTATTCTTGATAAAAACAAAAATAAAACGGAGAAACAATCACTCCATCCATGCAAGCTTCCATATAGTGAATTAAATATGCAAAATGGGAAACAAGAAAGTTAGAAGAAGAAGAGGAAGAAAACTAGAAGAAGAAGAAGAAGAATAAGGAGAAGAAGGAGAAGAAGACTAGAAGAAGGAGAAGAAGACTAGAAGAAGAAGAAGAAGAAGAAGAATAAGAAGAAGAAGAAGAAGAAGAAGAAGAAGTAGAACTTCTGCTTCTTCTTTTCTTCCTATTCCTTCTTTCCTTCCTCTTCCTTGATTTTCTTCATCTTATTATGTCACTTGTGGACTAAATAGGCTAAATTATGTCATAAATGGACTAAATAGGCTAAATAAGAAGAAAAATGACATTTTTGAGCTAACGTAGGAAATTGTGCCATTTTTGACCTAACTAAGCTTATTGTGTCATTTTAGAGGACAACAAGCTAAGTGCATGACATTTATGAGGTTAGCATGGTTATGATGCCATTTACGAATAAAAACAAGTAAGAGGAGGAAAAGAAGAAGAAGAAGAAGAAGAAGAACAAAGAAGAAGAAGAAGAAGAACTTCTTCTTCTTCTTCTTTTCTTCCTACTCCTTCTTTCCTTCCTCTTCCTTGATTTTTCATCTTATTATGTCATTTGTGGACTAAATAGGCTAAATTATGTCATAAATGGACTAAACAGACTAAATAAGAAGAAAATACACGTTATCATGGAGGTGTAGGAATGGTCGGGTTTTGCGCCATTGGCGGGCCGGAGGTGAAGGACGGTCGGGGTTCCGGCATTGGCGAGCCCAGCGGAAGGATTGGTCGATGCTTGTCCGGGAGCCATCTTGAACCAAAGATCATTTCCAATAATGTCTCGTTAGCATGATGCAAACTGAAATGTGAATAGTAGTAACTAAGGACCATTCAAATCAAACTCCTTTGTGCTTGCTTGAACAATATGGGGCATCGGCGGAGGGGCCTGACCGTTTTTCTCACTCATGGTCTGCACATTTGGTTCTCACGAGTCAGTCATATTAGTTAGTAATGCGAACATTACGTGCATGATTGGGCTAATATGCACAAGAAACGTACCATGATAAGCTCGTATAGGGCCCGGTGAGATGCCTTGTTCCGGTTCCTCTCCTCCTCCAACAGCATAGCCGTCTTCTCCTCCCTCTCCCTCTCCCTCTCCGATGCCTCCCTTTTTGCCTCCTCCAAAAGCGCCTGGGTCTTCAATCTCTCTTTCTCAACCGCTGCCTGCAACACAACACTCCTTGTTAGCATTGTAATCATCGTGGGCCTTTTACACAATGTAATGGAGGAAAGGTCGAGAGTCAAGTATAACTAACATGCCATGGCGACTCCATGAGCCATGCAGCGTTATCTCGGGATCGAGCTACTCAGCGCTTCTTCATTAGCGAGGAGAGTCTTAGGACAACATATCAGTCCATCACCAATGGCTTGAGAGTCATGGGACCTCCATACCGGATATCATCACCAGCTACTGTATCAAGGATCTGGCTCGGGTTAAAGTCCTCCCCTTTAATGCGTCTTCCCCTCATCTACTGTGCTTCACAAGCTTGTGGTGGGAGGAGATGTTGGTGAAGATTCTTTGGATGATCTAGGTCAGACTCCGTGAATGCCTTGGCTTTCTTATGCAGAGGCCATATGGGCCGTGCCATAGAGGTCAAAGCAGTTGTACGGGCTTCTTGTGATGCTACTTTGAGAGAGAGTAACAAAATATTAGTTAATTAGGGCTCAAGATAGCATTAAGAATGATATTACTATGTAAATAGGTCATTTTGGAGCTAAGAAAGGTTATTATGTCATTTTCGAGGAAAATAAGCTAAGTTTAGGTCATTTTGGAGCTAAGAAAGATTATTATGCCATTTTTGACCAAAGTATGCTAATTATGTCATTATTGAGCTATCCAAGGTAGCTATGCTATTTTTTAGCTAATTATAACATATTTAGGCATTCTATAGAGCTATCTAAGGTTATTATGTCATTTTAGAGCTAATTATGTCATGAATGAACTAGCTAAGATTAGTTTAGGTCGTTATTGAGCTATCAACAGTAGTTATGCCATTTTAACTAACTAAAGCATATTAAGTCATTTTATAGAGCTATCTAGCTTGATTTATTATGTCATTTAGAGCTAAATATGTAATAAATGAACTATCCAAGGTAGTTATGCCTTTTTTTAACTAACTAAGCATATTAAGTCATTTTGGAAAGGATAAATGCTACCATGAATAATGAAATTGCATGAATCATGTAGCAAACCACATACCCAGTTATCCCCGTACTCAAACAGGTTGGAGCTCCCTTGATGGTGTGACACACCTTCCATTTGGACGCGCTTATCCTTGGCCCTTTGGTGTTCGAGCCGCCATTGGGGAGAGCACCACGCATCCACCAACGCCTCCGAACAGTCCATCTTATCGACACACCATCTCGGGGCACCTAAATGAGTCACGAGAAATTTTAGCGCTACGAATCAAATCAAGAAAACTAAGTTCAAGGCCTTAAGAATAGGTATAATCACCGCCAAGTACTTCTCCCTACTCAGAAACTTGTTGCGACACTTCTTCTTGGCCCTCCTAATACCCTGCGAGGCGTAGTAGTCTCGAGCGGCACACCGAGCCTCGTGCCCATAAGTTACGAAGTAGGCGCTTGCACTCGGCCCGACAACCATAGCGCATGACCTCCTATTCTCCCTCTGAAACCACTGTAGAAGGTCTGCAATCAAAGAAGACAACAATGATTATTGCAATCACTAGCTAGGTAGTGTTCATTTTAATTACAGTAAAGGAGAAATTACCCAAAGCAGGGCGGAACACAATATCGGCCACCCGTCTGCCACGCGACACTGCGGCGACCATCTCCCCTGGAGGGCAGGCCAGGCGACAGTACAACTCCCAACTCGGTGCTAGGCGTGGACACGACCCTCACCAGGCATCATGACCCACCCGGGGAGGTCCTGGCAGACAAAGCGTGCCAAGGACACTGGTTGGGCTGCAGACACCTGCAGTCACGAGGGGTATATCCAGCCCACAGCCAGTATGACAAAGGCCAATGCATTAGATATTAATTTGAAGGAACACGAAGGAAAAAGGTTAAAAATAGTAAATGCACTTACTTGACCCTTTAGGCGCAATCAACCACCTCTACGTGGGGTGCAAATGCGACGCAGGCGGGAGCTTTGCTAACCACGCTTGTAGATCATCTTGCCCTTCTCAACCAGCTCTTAAATCGTCTTGTAGCTATCATCACGAAAAGGTGTCCTTGCTACATTTCTCAAGACCCACTAGCCTCCGGTCTCGTGGGAAAGAAGGCAGGCGGGACGGAGTCTAAATGGGGAAGAAAACGGCCGGGACCGGAGTCTCATGGGAAGAAAGGCAGGCGGGACCGGAGTCTTCTGGGACGAACCCCATGACCGAAGTCTTCTAGGGGCGAAGACCCGTGGCCAGGAGTCTTGGGGCGAAGAACTCTGGGGCCGGACTCCGATGGGGCGAAGGATCGGCGACCAGTGCAGTGGGGCGAAGAATCGTGACCAGGAGGCTCATGGACGAGTCCGAGATGGGTCCACGTCACACGGAGCAGTCTTGTGGTCGGGTGAATCAGCTGAGGGTGGCGGCAAGGAAGGCATAGCAGCCTTCCTACCTCTCCCGCTGCCATGTCCACCTCTACCAGCACAACATAAAAAATTGGATACCTGACATGAACATAATAATATGTATATAATTTAAGTGTATCATCATCATGAACATAATAAAAATACACCCGATCAACACAAATATATATGATGTTTTTGTACCATCATCATGTCAGTCGTCCGAGGTGTCGAAATTAAAGGTCGGGGTGTCTTTGTCGGGGTGTCGAGGTGTGGTATCGAGGGGTGTCGAGGTCGAGAATTTGGGGTTGGGGTGTCGATTAGCCGGGGTCTCGAGGGTGTCGAGCGTCGGTGGTTGGGGAGTCGGTCGAGAATTGTCGATTGGTGGTCGAATTGTCGGGTGTGGGGGTGTCAATGGTGGGGTGGTGAAATTAGGGATGTATGGTGTCCAAGATGCAAAGGGTGTAAATGTCGAATTGTCGGGGTGTTGATACGTCTCCAACGTATCTATAATTTATGAAGCATTCGTGCTATATTATTATCTGTTTTGGATGTTTATGGGCTTCATTTTTTACTTTTATATTATCTTTGGGACTAAACTATTAACCGGAGGTCCAGCCCATATTGTTGTTTTCTTGCCTATTTCAGTGTTTCAAAGAAAAGGAATATCAAACGGGGTCCAAACGGAATGAAACCATCGGGAGCGTGATTTTTGGAACGAACGTGATCCAGCAGACTTGGAGTTGAAGTCAAGGAAGCTTCGAGGTGGCCACGAGGGTGGGGGGCGCCACCCCCCCCCCCTACTGGGCGCGCCCCTGTCACGTGGGCCCCTCGAGACTCCCCCGGCCGACTTCTTTCGCCTATATATTCCCATATACCCTAAAAACATCAAAGCAAACAATAGATCGGGAGTTCCGCCGCCGCAAGCCTCTGTAGCCACCAAAAACCCCTCGGGAGCCTATTCCGAGACCTTGCCGGAGGAATCCATCATGGGGTGGCCATCTTCATCACCCGGGCGCTCTCCATGGCGAGGAGGGAGTAGTTCACCCTCGGGGCTGAGGGTATGTACCAGTAGCTATGTGTTTGATCTCTCTCTCTCTCTCTCTCTCTCTCTCTCTCTCTCTCTCTCTCTCTCTCTCTCTCTCTCGTGTTCTCTCTATGGCACGATCTTGATGTATCGAGAGCTTTGCTCTTATAGTTGGATCTTATGATGTTTCTCCCCCTCTACTCTCTTGTGATGAATTGAGTTTTCCTCTTGAAGTTATCTTATCGGATTGACTCTTTAAGGATTTGAGAACACTTGATGTATGTCTTGCCGTGCTTATCTGTGGTGACAATGGGATATCCACGTGATCCACTTGATGTATGTTTTGGTGATCAACTTGGGTTCGCCCATGAACCTATGCATAGGGGTTGGCTGCGTTTTAATCTTGACTCTCCGGTAGAAACTTTGGGGCACTCTTTGAAGTACTTTGTGTTGGTTGAATAGATGAATCTGAGACTGTGTGATGCATATCATATAATCATGCCCACGGATACTTGAGGTGACAATGGAGTATCTAGGTGACATTAGGGTTTTGGTTGACATCACCCAAAGGTGAATACGTCGGGAGGCAACACTATAAGCCCCTGTCTTTCTCAGTGACCGATTAAAACTCCATAACCATAAGTATTGGGTGAGTGTTAGCAATTGTAGAAGACTATATGATAGTTGAGTATGTGGAGTTTGCTAAATCGAGGCTCTGACAGAGACCCTTCCTGGAAATAAGATGAATTGTAATTGTTTGATGACTAAGAATGAAGTTTGCTAGTTTTCAAGAAAGTTTATGGTCTATGCTTTAACATGTGAATTGCATGTTACTTGTTAAATGAGAAGTTTATGAGATGAACTACTTTGTTATGACATATAATCATGCTAGAAAAGGTGATTGAAATTATCATTGATCAAACTTATGCACTGCTAGCATTCACACTTCATAAATTCTTTCTTTTATCATTTACCTACTCGAGGACGAACAGGAATTAAGCTTGGGGATGCTGATATGTCTCCAACGTATCTACAATTTATGAAGCATCATGCTATATTATTATCTGTTTTGGATGTTTATGGGCTTTATTATACACTTTTATATTATCTTTGGGACTAACCTATTGACCGGAGGCCCAGCCCATATTATTGTTTTCTTGCCTATTTAGGTGTTTCAAGAAAAGGAATATCAAAGCGAGTCCAAGCGTAATGAGCAACCTTGAGGCGTGCTTTTGGAGCAGGCAGCGATCCGAGGAGACTTGGACTTGAAGTCAAGGCAGACTTCAAGGTGGTCCCGCGAGGTGGGGCCGCGCCTCCCCCCAGCAGGCGCGCCCTCCTGTCTCGTGGGCCCCTCGAGACCCCTCCCCCCCGACCGACTTCTTTCACCTATATATTCCCATATACCCTAAAAACATCGAAGCGAACAATAGATAGGGAGTTCCGCCGCCGCAAGCCTCTATAGCCACCAAAAACCTCTCCGGAGCATTACGGCACCTTGCGGGAGGGAATCCATCACCCGGTGGCCATCTTCATCATCCAGCGCTCTCCATGACGAGGAGGAGTAGTTCACCCTCGGGGCTGAGGTATGTACCAGTAGCTATGTGTTTGATCTCTCTCTCTCTCTCTCGTGTTCTCTCTATAGCA